>CM076579.1:333266497-333710117 GCA_034641835.2 Pinus albicaulis
TACAATTTACAAAGGTCTAAGTTTAGTAACTTGGATCCAGAGATTCTAAAGCCAATATTCTTAAGAGATTTAAGAGATGATTGTCTAGAACATATGAACATAATAGGAAAAGGAGACATATCGCAAGAAAATTTTGATGAGATAATGAAGCTTTGCCTACGTAGCTCAAGAGGATTGATCAAGGGGAAAGTTTTAGTTCGGGACCCTTCACTTCGAATACAGAAGTCCACAAGTGGAGGAGTAACCAGAGCAGAGATCGAGAACTTATTCAAGGATTTTAAAACCAATCTCCTTAGCACTCTCTCTACCCAAATCACTATGGTACAAGCCAAGAAGGCACAAGCAGAAGCTGAAACAGCCTTAGAAATATTATGTCCCCGATGCAAAAGAAACATTTGGAAAGAGAACGCGGACTAAATAGTGTCAACATATGCAACATCTGTGAGTTGACGCACTCTACAAATCAGTCTCCTAAGTTTCCCATACTTAAGGTGGTACTCCAAGAATCAAGCGAGGATGTTCAATATTCTTATTTTATCGGATCAAAGAGACCATGGCAGCTGCGACCTACATGTATGCCTTTAGATTTTTCTTCCTTTCATCCTTGGAATAATATTTATAACAGTCAGCAATACCCATGGCAGTATCCTACTCCTTCCTCAACACAATTTCCTTCACCATGGAACCAGTGGCCATCTCCTCCACCAATGTAATATCCTCCATCACAACTCAATCCTTGGGGTCAGAACAAGAGAGGAAATGGCCAAGGTCCAGTACCCCCTTCAATACCAATGCAATAGCAGCAGTGTCAACTACCTTCTATTCAGAATCCTACACCTTTTGTCCAACCCCAATTACCTGTACAACCTAACCCTAATCCAAATAATAAGGCAGGGTAGAGCATGGATGTTCTGGTTACCCTCCAAACTTATCTTATTACTCCTATCAGACTTAATGAGGTTTAGCTTCGGTCAGGGAAAGTAATCAAATTTGAACACACTCCCATTATTTGTTGGGTATGTGTTATATTCTTTCCACGACTAGTCACATGTGGGGGGATCACAGGGGGGGTGAAAGCTCCCCTTGTACGTTGCGCCATGTGCAGCAAGGGGGTCACAGGGTGGGCAGTAGCCCCCCCTGTTCGGGGTCTGAGGCAGCACCTCGAGAAAAAAAATTGGACCTTATTTTTCAATGGGCGGACCCGCCCATGGTTTTGTGCATGGGTTTGCACATGGTTTTGGGGCATGATGGTTTTTGCCCCTTGGTATTTTGTAGATCCGGTCAAGGGAACTATGGTTATGTTCTAATCCAGGGTTAATGGATTGGGGTTTATGTATTCTTAGACATGTATATATATGTGTTGTAACACTAAAAGGAATATAATGAAAAATCAAGCTGGTCATCTCGATTTGGGATCTAGGGGAAAATATCTATGTTTATTTGTTTTATGTTTTATGCTCTTGTTATTGTTTATTTTCTGTTTTAAATATTCTTTTGTAGATAATTTGTGTACAGGGTTAAAACCTATATTTTTTATCGGAGCAGTTTCGACTTCAAGGGGACGCATTTACTATTGAGAGGTTTTTTGCTCAGGCCTGAGGTAGACCCTATTCAGTGGGAGATCTGCGGGATCGATTCTTACTGTGAAAGAAGATAGCGAGTAATGGAAAGATAGAGATTGAGAAATTTAATGTTCAGAGTTTTGAGTTGTGGAAGCTCAAGATGGAGGATCTGCTGGTGGATAAAGACTAGTGGATCGTGGTAGATTCATGTACTAAACCAACGACAATGTCAGAGGAAGACTAGAATAAGTTGGATCAAAAGGCAAAGAGCACAATACAGTTGTGTGTCTAAAATTTGGTATTTTTGAATGTATCTGGGTTAGCTACGACGAAGAATTTTTTGGACAAACTTGGGACTTTGTACCAATCTAATTCTCCGGTGAATAAATTTTTCCTACGGAAAAATTTATATAACCTGAGGATGAAGGATGGATACTCGATGACAAAGCATTTGAACACCTTCAATAATGTGGTGATTTAGCTATCATCTGTTGATATTAAAATCTCAGATGAAGATAAGTGCATCAGTTTTTTGTGTTCTCTACCAAACTCGTGGGATAGTCTGGTTATTGCAATAGGTATAAATACAACTACCTTGAATTTTGATGACATTGTCTCAGCCTTGTTGTTGGAGGAAATGAGACGGAGAAATATGGAGGGTTAGAATGGAGATGCCTTATCTGTACGAGGAAGGTCCCAGAACAGAAACAAGAATAAGGTTTCAAGTGGGAGATCTAAATCTCCTGGAAAGTTTTTAAAGGTGTGCTAGAAATGCGGAAAGGAAGGGCACTACAAAAAGGGCTGCAAATCTAAAGCTCCTGAGAAAGGAAAGGGATCTGATGATGCTCCTTTTGTAGAGGCCAAAACCACCTTGGATGAAGGTGGGGATGTGTAATTGGCTTCTTCTTCAAATACACATGTAGATCACGAGTCATGTTTGATTGACTCAGGTGCATCCTTTCACTTTACTCCCCATAGGGAGTGGTTCTGCGAGTATGAGAAATATCATGGCGGTGATGTATTCTTAGGTGATGATAGGAAGGCCAGAATCGTCGGACGTGGAAAAGTTAAGATGAAGCTACAAGGTGGAAGGAATAGAACATTCCTGGTGTTCTGTACATTCCTACATTGGCCAGAAATCTGATTTCTGTAAGAAATATGGATGATGTAGGTGTAAAAACAGTGTTCGAGAAAGATACCTATAAGATGGTTCAGGGAGCACTGGTATTAATGCGAGGATTTCGGATTGGAAATTTGTACAAGCTTAAGGGCAACACTGTTATTGATGGGTGCAACAGTTCTGTGGTTCCCGAAAGTGGAGCAGAAAGCCTAGTGGTCTCTGGAGAAAATATCATGCTATGGCATCAAAGGCTTGGACATATTGGAGAGAAGGGCCTTCGGATACTGCATGGAAATGGTATGTTAGAAGGTATGTCTAATATCTCTCTGGATTTCGATTTCTGTGAATATTATTTATATGGGAAGCATAATCGGGTGAGTTTTCCTTCTGGTGCTAAGAGGGCGAACAAGATATTAGAGCTTGTGCACAGTGATGTGTTTGGACCTGCGTCGGTTCCATCACTGGGTAAGTCTGTGTACTATGTTTCATTCATAGATTAATTCCCAAGGAATACATGGATATATTTCTTGAGGAAGAAATCAGAAGTCTTTGACAAATTTAAATAACTTAAGGCTCTGGTGGAAAACAATACAGAGAAGAAGATAAAGGTGTTGAGAACAGATAATGGTGGGCAGTTCTGCAAGAAGGAACTTGAAGAGTTTTGTAAGAAGTGTGGTATAGCACGTAGGAAGACTACTCCATACACACCTTAGCAAAATGGAGTTGCAGAAAGAATGAACAGAACGCTAATGGAAAAGGAAAGAAGCATGCTCAGTGGTACCGGGTTAGGACAAGAATTATGGGCAGAGGTAGTGGAGACTACATGTTACTTGGTTAACAAATCACCTTTATCAGCATTGGAGGATAAGACTCCACATGAGATATGGACAGGTAAGAAACCCTCTCTTTCACATCTGAGGGTATTTGGATGTGATGCATATGTAGATGTTCCAAAGGAGAAAAGGACCAAGTTGGATAATAAATATGAAAGGTGCATCTTTATTGGGTATAAGGATGGTTTAAAGGGTTACAAGCTTTGGAACCTGGAAAAAATGAAGGTTGTGTACAACTGAGATGTGATGTTTAGAGAGGTGAAAGATTTTGTTAAACTTGAAGTCCTGCCAAAGGAGCCTGAGAAGATAGATTTTGAGCTAAAGGAGGATGAATCAAACTCTACAACAGAAGAAGACTCAGAAGAGGAAGAGCCACAAACTCCAGTTGTGAGAAGATCAGTTCAGGAAATAAGACAACCAAAAAGGTATAGTCCATATGCTTTTTGTTAAAATTTTGCTTTAACTATAACTGATGATGATCCCAGAACCGTCAAGGAGGCAATAGATTCAGAGGATGGAAAACTCTGGAAGGAGGCCATGGTTGCATGGGATCTGGTGGAGTTGCCGGCTGGAAGGAAGCCCATCGGGAGAAAATGGGTTTTTAAGAAGAAGATGAATGTAGAAGGCAAGGTGGAGAAATACAAAGCTTGGTTGGTAGAAAAAGGTTATTCCCAGGTGCCAGGAATTGATTTTGGTGATATTTTTTCTCATGTTTCCAAAGTTACTTCTATTAGATTAATTTTATCTGTTGTTGCTGCATTTTATTTTGGGGTAGAATAGATGGATGTGAAGACAACATTTCTTCACGGGGATCTGGAAGAGGAGATCTACATGAAAAAACCTAAAGGCTTTATGGTGAAGGGGAAGAAAGAACTAGTATGCAGGTTAAAGAAGTCTCTGTATGTGTTAAAACAATCACCAAAGATATGGTATTAGAAATTTGATACCTATATACGAGAACTTGGCTTCACCAGAAGCAAGGAGGATCATTGTGTTTCTTTTAAATTAATTGGTGACCGTGTTATTTATTTGGTCTTGTATGTGGATGATATGTTTTTGATTGGAAATCACAAAGAAATTATCCAAGATTTGAAGACCCAACTATTCTCCAAATTCGACATGAAGGATCTTGGTGCTGCAAACTATATTTTGGGCATGGAAATTAAGATATATCAGGAAAAGAGGAAGCTCTGGTTAAAACAAAGGAAATATGTCGAGACTATATAGCAAAGGTTCAATATGCAGGATAGTAAACCGGTGAATGTTTTGATTCCTCTAGGTGTAAAAATGTATGTTGAACAATGTCCCAAGACACAAGAAGAAGAGGAGGATATGTCCCATGTTCCATATTCAAGTGCAGTGGGTAGCCTGATGTATGAAATGGTCTGTAATAGACCAAACATTTCACATGCAGTGGGAGTATTTAGCAGGTTTATGTCAAACCTAGGGAAGGAGCATTGGACAGCAGTGAAGCAGGTTTTCGGATATTTGTGTGGCACTAGTGATTATGGCTTGTGCTACCAGGGAAGACCAGGATTGGAAGGAGTGTTGGAAATTCGTGGTTTTGTTGATACAGACTGGGCTGGAGATCTGGACCAAAGAAGATCTACAAGTGGGTATGTGTTTAGCCTATTTGGAGGTGAAGTTAGGTGGATTAGTAAAAGACAATCTGTAGTGGCCTTTTCAACTATAGAGGCAGAATACATGACAACCACTCATGCAAGCAAGGAAGTAGTTTGGTTACAGAGATTGTTTTCAAGTATGGGGTTGGTGCAACAAGTTATAACGATAGACTGTGATAGCCAAAGTGCAAATTTCCTTGCTAAGAACCCTGCATATCATTCAAAGACAAAGCACATTGATGTTCAATATCACTTTGTGAGATATATGGTTGAGGCTAAAAGGGTGTTGCTGGTAAAGGTGGGCACTTTGAAGAATGTTGCAGATCCATTAATGAAGTCTGTGAGCACTTAGAAGTTCTCTTGGTGTAGAGGAACAATGGGTGTTGCAAAGCTGGTCTAATCACTAAGTTCTCCTATGGCCCCTTGCTGAAAGAAAACAATAAGTGGGAGAATGTTGGGTATGTGTTATATTCTTTCAATGACTAGTGACGCGTGGGGTGGCGATAGCACCCTATGTACGCTGCATGGGGCACAGCAAGGGGGTCACAAGTGGGGTGATATCCCTCTCTATTTGGGGTCTGGCGCAGCGTCCCGGGAAAAAAAATTGGACCTTATTTTTCAGTGGTTGGACCCGCCCATGGTTTTGTGCATGGGTTTGCACATGGTTTTGGGGCATGATGGTTTTCGTCCCCTAGTATTTTATAGACCCGGTCAAGGGAACTACGATTATGTTCTAATCCAGGTTTAATGGATTGGGGTTTATGTATGATTCTGCATGTATCTATATGTTTTGTAACACTAAATGGAATATAATGAAAAATCAAGCTGGTCGTCCCAATTTGGGATCCAAGGGAAAATCTTTTTTTTATCTATTTTATGTTTTATGCTCTTGCTATTGTTTATTTTATGTTTTAAAGATTCGTCTGTAAATAATTTCCGTACAGGGTTAAAACCTACATTATTATCGAAGAAAGTGAATCACTCAGGAAGGATATGGATGATTTTTAGGCAGTTGTTACACATGTAACAACCAATACAACACCCATTGTTACATTTGTAACAGCCAGCTCGGGAAGGTTTGTTGTTCCTACAACAACCAATCCAAGTAAGGTTGGTACATTTGTGGTAGCTGACTCAGCTGTTAGTATTAAGAATCCCCCATAACCTTAACGATTAACTGAAACTGGACTAGTCTTACAACCTGAATCCAAATTCCTTAAGGAGCTGCAAAAATTATATGTGTGGATTCCGCTGTTACAAGCTCTTAAATAAGTGCCTATCTATGCTAAAATAGTAAGGGATATATGCGTCAAAATACCTGGGAGGAAACCTAAGGATCCTGATACTATCCATGTCATGAGAAAATTTTCTAATCTTATGATTGATCGGCCTTTTTGACCAAATATAATGACCCAGGGAGCCCCACAGTGATTGTCCATATTGACAATAATCCTATAACTAATACCTTGATTGATCTAGGGGCAGTTATAACGTTATGACTAAAGACCTCTTCATCTCTCTATGACTTCATGGACTTAGACCTACACCTACAGTGCTTGAACTAGCAAATAGGTCCCGTGTTAAGCCTGAAGGAATGATTGAAGATGTGGTTATCACTATGGCCTCCTGAAACTATCCGGCTGAATTTCTCATTTACAAACCAAATCCAATCTTGGGGGTCACCCTTTAATATTGGGGTAACTACTTCCAGAAGATCAAGACAAGACAACCTTTACTTGTCCATGGGGTACTTTTTCATACAAAGTCCTCTCCTTTGGTCTCTGCAATGCACCAACAACCTTTCAAAGAAAAATATTAGGTATTTTTTCTAATATTTTGAATAACTGTCTTGAAAACTTTATGCATGATTTTACACCCTACAGGGATGCCTTTGAGACAGCATTAGCGAACTTGGAGAAAGCGTTGGAACGTTGTGAACAAAATAATGTTGCTCTGAGCACGGAAAAATGCCACATGATGATGACCAAGGGAATTTTGCTGGGACATTTCATTTCAACATATGGAATCAAGGTATATCCTACAAAAATTGAGGTAATCTCGAAATTCCCGACCCCTAAGACTTTGAAAGAGGTACGTAGTTTTCTGGGACATGCACAATAATATAGGAATTTTATAGAGAATTTTTCAAAGATTGCATCTCCTCTATTCTCATTACTGATGAAAGATGTGGAATTTGTGTGGACATAAAAGTGTGAGAAAACCTTTTTAAAGTTTAAGAACTATGTAACAGCAACACCTGTTTTACGAGGACCAAATTGGGAATTGTTGTTTCATATTGCTACAAACACATCTGACATGGTTCTGGGTGCTATTTTGGGGCAGCTGGAGGATAAGAAGCCTTATGCTATTTATTACATCAGCAAGAACTTAACTCCAGCAGAACTTAAATTCAATGTTACTAAGAAATAATTCCTAGCCATAGTGCATGCTATCAACAAATTTTGGCACTACATCACGGGGTAACAAGTATTTATACACACTGACCATGTTGCAATTCGATTTTTAATGAAAAATCATGTTACTAATGGTATATTTACACGATGGTTATTGATGTTACAATAATTTGTCATTACTATTTTAGATAAATCTTGAAAATATAATGTAGTCGCCGATTTTCTTTCTAGATTAACTATAAGTGATGATTGCACTTCTACTGAGGATTCTTTTCGAAATGAGTATATTTTTTCCATTCCTACTCACTCACCATGGTATGTAGATATACCAATTACCTTGTTGCAGGAAAATTCCCACACTAGTTGTCTTCCAATGAAAGAAGGAGGATTATACAACAGAGTTCTACTTAATCCTGGATAGAAGGCAATCTCTATCACATCAGGCCAGATTTCCAGATTAAGCGATGTGTTAGAGAAGATGAGGTATTTGAGATCCTAAAGGCTCGTCATGAGGAACCTTGTGGAGGAAACTTCGATGACAAGATGACAGGACATAAAGTACTCTCAACGGGGTACTACTGGCCAACTATATTCCAGGATGCCAAGAATTTTGTGAAAGGATGTGATAGTTGCCAAAGGATGGTCCAGCCTCTAAAATAGAATGAGATGTCATTATAGCCTTAGATAGTAATAGAACCATTCGAGAAATGGTCCCTAGACTTTTCGAGGCCAATTAATCCTTCATCACAGCAAAAATCATACATATTGGTCTGCACCGATTATTTCAAAAAATGGGTTAAAGCAAGGGCACTAACTAGAGAAAAAGAGCAGGCTATTTCAGACTTCCTGTTTCAAGATATTTTTGTTCACTTCGGGATACCCAAAGAGATAGTGACAGATGGGGGTCCTTGGCTCACATCTCATTTGATCAAGAAGTTGGTTGAAAAGTATGGAATTCATCACAAAATCACCACACCATATCATCCACAAGAAAATGGTCAAGTAGAAGCACCAATAAAGTCATTGAGGGAATCTTAACAAAGATAGTAGCCAGCCACCAAAGAAACTAGGCTCAGAAACTTCCAGAGGTACTGTGGGCTTATAAGACAACATGGAGGAATACTACAGGCTTCTCACCACATGAACTGGTGTATGGTAACAATCCCTTATTCCCTGTATAAATTGAAATAAATACATTAAGAACAGTGTTGCAAGTTGATCTGGATTTGAGTACAACACAGACTCAAAGATTGAACCAGATTAATGAGTTGGAAGAGAAATGGTTGGCTGCCATTCAACAGACAAAAATCATTTAGCAGCAAAGATCCATATGGCATGATGGGTTTATTAAGAAGAAATATTTCCAAAAAGGAGATTGGGCTCTTTTGTATGGTTCAAGGTTCAAATATTTCAAGCGCAAGCTCTGCACCAGATGGCTAGGTCCTTACGAAGTGGATACGGTCTTTGATAATGAGAATGTACAATTGGTGACCATTGACAGTGCTAAGACACAGTTACTGGTTAATGGGCACCGTCTAAGGTTATATCATTAACCCGCTTCGAAGGAATCATTTTTCAACATTGTCGCAGACTCTGATCTTCATGTTACGATAGTAGGGGAACATTCTCCTCTGCAGCCTTAAAAATTGAAATTCCAATAAGTGCAGCAGTTGAAAACCACCTTTATGGCAACTGTTACACTTGTTTAAAATAAATAAATAAAAATAACAAAATAGAAGAAAAACAAAAATAAATCTAACTGTGAAAACCCCTTTCTGGGGCGCAGTCAGACAATTAGTAACAGTTGAAAAGCACTCTTGTGGCGGTTGTTACACCCATGTTTTTCTCCCTATAATATCATCTTCCCTTTCTGATCTATGTCATAGGATGATGGTATTCATGTAATTTTCTTTTCTGTACCAATTCCTTTTGATTATTGTGTGTTTTTTTTAGAATAATTTAAAAGTTGTCTTGGTTGTTACACATGTAACAACCGACAACCATGAATACTATTCTTTGTAATTCATTTCATAAACAGTAATAACCATGTCAACTAAACACAACAACACGAGCGTTGCAATCAGGACGCTGTCAATTCAAGTCTTTTTCCACGTCAAATCAGGTATGTCATCAAAAAGGAAAATGATTGGCATTGATGATTCGGTGATTAATTGGAAAAATAATGACACTCCTGTGACGGCCATGGATGGTTGTCACCATTAAAGTGAGGGAGGGGATATGACTTGAAATCATTGCAAAAAGGTTTTAATCATAAATATCTATTAAATTTGCATGCACCTAATCAATAACAGAATTGCTAATGATGACCGAATCCAGTTGGAAAAAAGCGTGTGTACGAAATCCCATTAATTTCCATAATAATCCATTTATGAATATTAGTGTAGGGTAAAATTCGGTAAATCCGTTAAAGTCGTCACCTTTCATCAACCTCCTAGTAGGAGAAGAGAAACTGGAGAAGAAAGGAAGAGGAATTAACAGATTGACACTTTCTCATCCTTGGGAATACATTGCCCTAGGCTTGATCAAATATATCACTTGCGAGGGGAGATCGATGATAGTGTTAAACTATCACTTTCCTCTGCTTAACCACCTTTGGCACCAATAAATAATCAATCTTCCATTCTATTTTCTAGGAAACATCAAGCACGTTGCGGCAGCAGTAAAAACAACAGCGCACCTGGAGGCATGCATGACTAATAACAAAATCATTAAGCTAATTGTGTTGGATGCCCTAGGCCAGCAAGGAAAAACTTGGGAAGAATTCAAGAGAAAAATACCAAGGACAAGCCAGGGGAAACAGACCGTGACTTCAGGAGGAAGTCAGGTAGAGGTGGAGACCCAGACTCAGCCTACTGGAGTTAGAATTGGGAAGAAGCCTATTGATGAACCAATTGGGGACAAAAGACTGAAACAAAGAGTGAAGTTCAACATACCTAGAGAACCCTTTCCTACGGTAAAGAAGCAGACAGAAGCAGAAGTTTTAGAAGGAGAAAGGAGACCTTCCTCGTCAGGTAAGGACAAAACCAATCCCTTGTGTTTAGAAATTGAAAAATTAAGAAAGGAAAAAGAGGAATTGAAGAAAAAATTATCTGAGGGAAAGGAAATCCCGGTGTCAGTATGCATGACATATTTTTAAAACTTAACAGTAGCGGGATATAATACCCGTAGAGAAAATATCAGCCCAATAGAAGTAGAAACAGAATAGCAGGAGGCTGTTATACATGAACCTGTTGATGATATTGTTGCTACACAAGAACCAGTAGTTAAACCAGAGCCTCCTATAATAATCGACCTAGAAGCCGACCCACGAGAACCTGTGGAGGCCACTCCTATTGTAGAAGAAACAGAAATGGACACAGAGGCGACTCTAGGTAAAAGCAAAGGGGCTGACACACAAGAACCCACCGAAGAGGCTGTTGTTACACAAGAACTAGCAGCAGAGGTGGAACAACCCCATGAAGCAGAGGCTAGTACACCTATTGTTGATGAAGGTATTGAATTTAGGAGAACTCTGAGTCCCATCTCAGGATGGAACTTTGAGAAACTCCTGTTAATTTCTGAGTTACAAAAATGGAAACAAGAATAAATCTCCCTTCAGGATGGGATGATTTCGCTAAAGGAACATCAGAGAGAAATATACATTTTACATGAAAGATGGATGGAAGTAGAGTTGAAGAAAGGGTGGGAGAATTACAAGAAGAAAGAAGCTCTAAAGAAATAAGAATAACAATTGTTGTTGTTACAAGAGCAGATTCGAGACCTCACCGTAGATACTGCATGACCTCGCACTCAACTTGCTGGGTTGTAGGCGGCCTTCTCCATCCTATCCGATTTTTATGTGGGAATGTTACTTCTTATTTCAATTGAAAGCCATTATGGAGGACAAATCTTATTTATGTTCCTCCACTCGTACGTTCCTGGATGTTTTTCATGCCTCAAATTTTAATGAGAAAAGTTTGTTGTGTGAATTATTTCTACACAACATTATTTGTGAACATGTGAGGATGCATATGGTTGTGACAATATTCTCTTATATGGGAGATCTTCAATTAAGGGATTTTGTGTCCTTCATGAGGAATTAGGTTGAATGGCATCTAGCCATTAAATCTATGGAGACTAATGAGGAGAAGACAACATTGTGGGTTCGGGCAGAACTAGGACGAGCTGCTGAATTGAGATGAGAATTCAGAAGAATGTTGAGCACCCCAAGGATTAAAGAACCAGATGCCACTTATAGAAGAATAATTGTGGATTTCTGCCTCAATCAGTTCGCAATGATGAAGAGTCGAGCTTTGACAGGGTGTTTAAAATGCACGGAAGCTAGCAGTGTTGAGCTACTGAAGGGAGATCCATTCTTATTCCAAAATTTCATGGTGGCTATTACACATGTACCAGCCTACACATAGATTGTACAATCCCTTGGTGCTTTGTGTTTGGGATTGAATTTCATGTTTCCTTTGATCTCGTTGCCCATTGAGGATTGCCAGACCAATTACGAATTAAGAAAATATGAGTTAGAATCCTGGGTACGGCAGTTGATGGCCAATCAGGGATACAGGTCTACAGACAAAGACACAACTGGGGCTTATGATCTCACCGACCTGCACCAAAGATATTCCCATGAGAGATGAGTTTGCATGAGGTCATGCAAGCATTTCAGTTGGGGGGAGATGTTGGGTGCTAGTTTTGTACGTTTTTCTTACACTTATCTTCCTTATTTTGCCTCATAACCATAACAATTGGGAGTATCTTTACCCCTTTTTCCTACCTTTTTACCCTAACTTGTGTTGTTTCACCTTGCTTTCGTTACTTTTCCAATTCACCAATTATTATGATCTATTATACCTTCTTATGACTAATTGATGGTGAATGTTTGGAGAATATCGATGATATTTTTGTTGTATTTTCAGATGTCATTTGTACCACCAAATATCCCGAATAGAAAGTTCACAGGAGCAGTTCGGATAGTGTTGTTATAGCAAAGCGATGTTGTTACACCTTGTTGTTATAGACCCGCCGACAACTTCTGTTACATTATGTTGTTACAAACTCATTGGAAAACTACTTATATAGTTGTACCATTGACTGATCTCATCAATATTTTTGTTGATCTGTACTCTGGAAGTTGCACTACAGTTGTGTTTCCATTATGATAGCTATAGGAGTTGTTAGCGTTGTATTTCTGGGATAACAACCTAAGGGCAGTTTCGATTGTAATATTTTATTTTCTAGTCAGAAATTTATTAGGAAGTGGTTATAACTGTATGAATTATATTTAGATCGGCATGAGAATCGTAAGATTCTCATGAATGATCTATCCCTGGATTTTCTGATGTAACCACTATATAGCTCTCATCCCTAGAGGTCGAGAGGTTAGAGGAGAACATCATTGTTTTGGCTTTGTAATTGTGTTCATATTAATATAGATGATCATGTTATTGATGTTACATGTGTGATTCTATTTAGTTTCTGTTAAATTTCCTTCTCCACCTACGCCCTGCTAGGGAGGAAGGGCCCTCCTTCTTAGCAGGGATTGCAGTGATTAAAGTAGTTTTGTGTATGTAATTTTATTTCAGTTTATGTAACAATAGAGTGGTGTTGATGTTGTTCTGATGAGAATATATCTGCTTCAATTTCAATACTTTATATGTTGTTACACGTGATAATAGAAATACCAATTGGGTACTTATTGTATGGCGAGCTAGACAGACCAATTGAAGTGTGATTTCAATCTTGTAGATTCTTTTATTTCTGCATGAGTGATTTATTTCCAACATTTACTTCAGCAACGATTTATTTTCTTTGAAATTACTTCTAGTTGGTGTATTGGCATAGACAGTGCAACTGTCATTGGAATAAACAGACGCCCCTGTATTGATAATTAAATGTGTGCTATTCAGTCATTTAATAAGTGATTTATATAGCCCAACACCATGTTTCAAAAAAAATAAGCCAAAAATCTACAAATGACTTAATAGATATGACAGGAAAGCTTTCAATCCACTGTTTACATTTCCCTTGAAATGAATCATAGAACAATATGATGAAAATATCTTCATGTCTGACTTTTAAGAAGTTCAGTAAAGTCACGGAAATCTGATATATACTTCAAGGTAAAACTCAAATCTTCTCAATTAAATTTTGGACCATTCCTTAAAAAATATGCATCCTTGGGAATCACCATTTGATTTCTTCATAAGTCTAGTGGAATCACCATGAATCTATGAAATTTTGAATTCTTCAACAATGGAGTCGCCAAGGTAGTTCTGCAGCCTCAAAAAAAATTATGAGCTCCTGCTACCTCCAAGAGTTCAACTTCACTTTTTTGCACAAAAACTTCAGGAAATTAGTCTTTAGACTCCTGGTAGACACACCAAAATGTTATCACAAAATTGTACTTGATTGGCTACTGATCAGACAACTAAGTGTAATTGTTTAAAGCCACCTATTGATTTAAGATTAGCCTCTTCAATCTAAGAGGGAACTCTCTAAGGTATTTTATGTCATTGGTTAAGGATAGTGCTAGATGGCTAAATCTATAGAAATTTTATCTTATTTTTTATGATTTCAGGTTGAAAGAATGCAATTTTTCCACCATTGGGCTTATGGAGTCAACAATCAGTAGTTTTAGTGGAAAGGTTTCTTTACATGGAAGTTGAGGCAGATATAGGTCTTTAACAAAGGAAATTCACTCATAAAACATAGGAAAACACAGTCATTTCATTACTAAAGGAAGTCAGAGCATAGAGTTATGAATTCTGAGTAATAGAAATGAAATCTACTGCAAGTGGTAAAACATAAGATGTAGATTAATAAGACATTAAAAACCTACATTGCTTCTTCATAACATTCAGGTTCACCAGAATCAATCAACAACAAATAATATAATGAAGGAGAGTATCGTTCAAGGGGTCTAATTATCCTGGTAGATCTTATAACACCACTTTCAGGTGTTTGAGGTGCTTGTTGCTATTGTGGTGGTTGTTGTTGTGGCTCTTGATTATTATTATTTTCAGGCACCTTTACCTTTTTTGTGATCTCTTCAAGAACTGTGTATTCTTTGTTTTCTTTTTCCTGTTTCTTTTCCTGCAACTGATTCTTATACAATACATTTTCATTGAATATTACATCTCTTCTCCTAATGATTTTGTGATTTTCATAATCATATAAGCGATAACCAAAATCGTTAACACCATATCCAATAAAGGTACATTTCTTTGATTTTGCCTCAAGATTTGTTCTGTTTTCTTTATTAAAATGGACAAAGACCTCACAGCCAAAAGAATTTAAAAAAGAGTAGTTTACCTTTTTACCTATCCATGCTTCCTATGGATTACCACCATCCAACGAACTTGAAGGCCCTCTGTTTATTAGATAAATAGCAGTATTTACAGCATCTGCCCAAAATTGTAAAGGCAATCCTACATGCAATCTCATGCACCTTGCACGCTCCATGATTGTTCTGTTCATCCTTTCTGAAACACCATTTTCTTGCGGTGTTCTTGGAATTGTCTTCTCTCTGTGAATTCCATGCTCTGAACAGTACCTATCAAACTTTTTGCTGCAATATTCACCTCCATTGTCTGATCTGAGACACTTCAACTTATTTCTTGTCTCAATCTCAACCAAATATTTCCATTTCTTGCAAGTATCAAATACATCATATTTATTCTGAATACAATAAATCCAAGTTTTTCTATTTGCATCATCAATAAAAGTAACATAATAATTGTTAGAAAAATAAATATAACAGAGCAGTGAAACACATAAAATATGCGGAAAAAATACAAGCACACAAAACACATAAAACCAGAGAGACACAGATATACGTGGTTCACCCAGTTTGGGCTACGTCCACCCCGAACAGCCAGTCCTTCCTTTATATTATCCAACAAAATGAAGAGACAAAACCTACAGCAGATCCGTTGTAATATCCTCTGTTCTCTCTCACAGTCTCCCTCTCTGTTTCTCGCTCCGAGAATACACTCATAATACACAGACGCAATACACTACCCTCATATATACAAGGGGTTTCCTTCTAGGGAAAAAAACCCTAATCTAAACATAAATTCTACCGTCAGATCATTTGCCTAATGAACGGCCAAGATTGACTAGAAATTACTATACTTTTACAAGGCAATTTTACATCTGTTTTTAGCTTCGGGGGCAGCGCCCCCAAACCCCCGCCAGGGGGAGGCTCCGAAAAGCGCTGCCGCCCCCCCCTGGACCCCCCACGGCAGCGATTAAATTTCGGGCGGCGTTTCCGCCCCTTTTAAGGTACAGGGGTCCAAAGCTGGGGCCATAATATAATCCTAGTGGGGCCACAATGTAATCCTAGCCGACCTAACAATAATAATGTAAGGGCACAATAATAACAATATGGGGGTTACAGGGGTACAATAATAAAAATAAGGGGGGCTACACTAACATAATAAGGGGCTACACTATTAATATAGGGACTTAACAGATTTATCCAGTTTTATTCCTTATCAGAACTAGATTTGATATCCAATATGTTAGAAAATTATATATTACAGAGCAATTCAACACATAAAATATGCGGAAAATACAAGCACACAAAACACATAAAACCAGAGAGACACAGATATACGTGGTTCACCCAGTTTGGGCTACGTCCACCCCGAACATCCAGTCCTTCCTTTCTATTATCTAGCAAAATGAAGAGACAAAACCTACATCAGATCTACTGTAATATCCTCTGTTCTCTCTCACAGTCTCCCTATCTATTTCTTGCTCTGAGAATACACACACAATACACAGCCGCAATACAATACCCTCATATATACAAGGGGGTTGCCTTCTAGGGAAAAAAAACCTAAACTAAACATAACTTCTAACATCAGATCATTTGCCTAATGAACGGCCCAGATTGACTAGAAATTACTATACTTTTACAAGGAAATTTTACATATGTTTTTAGCTTCGGGGGTGCTTCCCACAAAAATCCTCGCCAGGGGGGGGGCTCCATAAAGTCGCTGCCCCCCCCCCCCTGAATCCCCCACGACAGCAATTTATTTACGAGCGGCGTTGCCCCCCCATTTAAGGTATAGGGGTCCAATGCTGTGATACAAAGTAAACAAGATAATTAGGCTCCACACCCAACAATCTCCCACTTGGAGACTGATTGTAGCAACTCCACCGTTGCTTCATTTGTTGGACAATGACTCCTCTTTGGACATGGCTGTTCCTCATCTTCATCGTCACCCTTGAAGACCAATTGAAACTGAGCACAGTCTCAGTTTCTCCCTGGTTACAACTTTTGTTAGCATATCTGCAGGATTCTAGCTAGTGTGTATCTTTTCCAGCTTCAACTCTCCATCTTCGAATACTGACCGTATGAAATGGTACTTGAGATGTATGTGTTTAGTCCTGGAATTAAATGCTGAGTTCTTTGCAAGATGAATGGCACTTTGGCTATCACTGTATAACATGCCCATATGATGCTTCTTACCCAGTTCATCCATAAACCTTTGTAACCAAATCATTTCTTTACTAGCCTCTGTAGCAGCAACATACTCTGCTTCTATTGTTGAAAGTGCAACAACACTTTGGATTTTTGAAGCCCAACTGACAGCTGTTCCACCTACAGTAAATACATATCCTATAGTACTCCTCATGTTATCTCTGTCACCTGCCATATCTGCATCAATATATCCCTGTAGAGCAATGTTTGAATCACCAAAGCATAATGCTTGATTTGTGGTACCTCTCAAATATTTGAGAATCCATTTTACTGCCATCCAATGTTCTTTTCCTGGATTATTCATGTACCTGCTTACAACTCGCACTGCATGTGCAATATCAGGCCTTGTGTAGACCATTGCATACATTAAGCTTCCAACTACTGATGCATATGGAACTTTAGACATATAATCCATGTCTTCTTGGGTCTTGGGGCACATCTCCTTACTAAGTTTGAAATGGCTAGCAAAAGGTGTACTAACTGGTTTTGCATTCTGCATATTAAATCTTTTCAACACCTTTTCTATGTACTCATTCTGAGACAGTGTTAATTTTCAATTTTTCCTGTCTCTAGTTATCCTCATACCAAGGATTTTTTTTGCAGCTCCCAAATCCTTCATTTCAAATGAATTTGAAAATTTTTGTTTGAGCACATTTATCCCCTGCATGTTAGACCCTGCAACAAGCATGTCATCTACATACAATAACAATATGATATAGCCGCCATAATTTTTCCTTCTCAGATAAACACAATGATCAGAGTGACATCTAGTATAACCTTGTTCAGACATAAACTTGTCAAATTTTAGATACCACTGCATTGGAGCCTGTTTTAAGCCATACAAGCTCTTCTTTAGCCTGCACACTAATTTTTATTTCCCTTTGACCTCATATCCTTCTGGTTGCTACATATAGATCTCTTCCTCTAGATATCCATGGAGAAATGTTGTCTTTACATCTAATTGTTCAAGATGTAAATCTTCCGCTGCTACAAGACTTAAAATAGTTTTGATTGAAGTCATTTTAACAACAGGAGAAAATATTTCATCAAAATCAATACCTTTCTTCTGTGCAAACCCCTTCACCACAAGTCTAGATTTGTACCTCTGTTTTCCTCTATCTTCTTCCTTCGGCCTGTAAACCCATTTATTCTGCAATGTAGTTTTACCTGCAGGCAACGTGACTAAGTCCCAAGTCTGGTTATGCATTAAGGAGTCCATCTCTTCTTTCATGGCTAGCTCCCACTTCTTCATGCTTTCAACCTGCATTTCTTCTTCAGGTAATGAAGGAGAGTATCGTTCAGGGGGTCTACCTATCCTGGTAGATCTTCTAACACCAATTTCAGGTGTTTGAGGTGCCTGTTGCTATTGTGGTGGTTGTTGTTGTTGTGGTTGTTGATTATTATTATTTTCAGGCACCTTTACTTTTTCAGTTATCTCATCAAGAACTGTGTATTCCTTGCTTTCTTTTTCCTATTTCTTTTCCTGCAACTGATTCTTATACAAGACCTTTTCATTGAATATTACATCTCTGCTCCTAATGATTTTGTGATTTTAATAATCATATAAGCGATAACCAAAATCATTAACACCATATCCAATAAAGTTACATTTATTTGATTTTGCCTCAAGCTTTGTTCTATTTTCTTTATTAATATGGACAAAGGCCTCACAACCAAAAGGCTTTAAAAAAGAGTAGTTTACCTTTTTACCTATCCATGCTTCCTCTGGAATACCACCATCCAAGGAACTTGAAGGCCCTCTATTTATTAGATAAACAGCAGTATCTACAGCATCTGCCCAAAATTGTAAAGGCAATCCCGCATGCAATCTCATGCACCTTGCACGCTCCATGATTGTTCTGTTCATCCTTTCTGACACACCATTTTCTTGTGGTGTTCTTGGAACTGTCTTCTCTCTACGAATTCCATGCTCTGAACAATACCTATCAAACTCTTTGCTGCAATATTCACCTCCATTGTCTGATCTGAGACACTTCAAATTATTTCCTGTCTCAATCTCAACCAAAGCTTTCCATTTCTTGAAAGTATCAAATACATCAGATTTATTTTGAATACAATAAATCCATGTTTTTCTATTTGCATCATCAATAAACGTAACATAATAGCGAGAGACACTGAGATATGATACCTGAGCAGGTCCCCATACATCTGTATGCACAAGCTCCAATTTTTCGCTCTTCTTTTCTTTCCCAACTCTGAGAAATCTGACTCTCTTTTGTTTTCCATAAATGCAATTTTCAAAGAAATCCAAATCAACATTCTTCAAACCTGGAAACAAATTTCTTGAGTGAATAATCGTCATTCCCTTCTCACTCATGTGTCTGAGCCTATGATGCCATAATCCTGCATCTTCTCCTTTGGAAGTTAAAGTATTAACAGAGTTAGAAATACCATTGCATAAATACAATGTACCAACCTTTTCACCTTTTTCTATTACCAGCGCTCCTTTGGTGACCTTCCAAGTTTTATTTGTGAAAGTTGTTGCACAACCTTCATCGCCTAACTGCCCTGTTGAAATACGATTTTTCTTTAGATCTGAAACATGCCTTACCTCCTTTAATAGCCATTGGTTTCCATTCTCCTGTTTTACAAGAACTTTACCCATTCCAAAAATTTTACAGGGTTTATCATCACCTAAACGGACTTGTCCAAAATCTCCTTGAACATAGTAATGAAAATATTTCTTATCAGGTGTGGCATGGAATGAAGCCCCTGAATCTACAACCCAAGAATCTGTAACATTTTCGAAAGAAAGAATCAAAGCATATTGTAACACATCACCTGTCACATTTGCTTCATGATTGTTTTCTTGCTGTGCATCTCCTTCTTTTCCCTTCCAAGATCTACAATATTTCTTTAGGTGTCCTCTCTTTTCGCATTTCCATCACACTATCCCCGATCTGGACTTGGATCTGCCTTTCCTTGATTTACTGCGATAACCCGAGCTCTTTCCTCTTTCCATTCTTCTTCCCCTAGACTCTGCACTCAAAGCATTACCTGGTGTCTCACCTGAGATTTTTCGTCGCATTTCCTTGCTAAGGATAGCACCGACTACATCATCAAACTTTAAAGTACTAGATCTAGAGACAGAGTTACTAATGGCCATAACTAAACCATTCCAGCTTTCTGGCAATGAGCACAGAAATAACAGAGCTCTAACTTCATCATCAAAGTTTACCCCTACAGAACTTAACTGATTGGTAACTGTATTAAAATCATTTAAATGGTCTGCAATAGATCCACCTTCCGACATCTTCATATTAAATAGTCGTTTCATAAGAAGTACCTTGTTTGAGGCCGAGGTTTTTTCATATAGTTTTGCCAACGTCTGCATCAAACCATTTGTTGTTGTTTCCTTCGAAATATTGAAGGTGACTGACGCCGCAAGGCACAACCATACTGTTCTGAGTGCCTTTCTATCGAGAATGTTCCATTCCATGTCTGTCATGGCCGCTGGCTTCTTTTTTTTTTGCTCAATGGTAGGTACAGATCTTTCTGATACAGATAATCTTCCATCTGCATCTTCCACAACGGGAAGTTTTTGCCGTTAAATTTCTCAACCCTAAATTTACCATCTTCTGCCATTGCTCCCACTCGAACCAGGAACCCTTCTTTCCTGCGAGTTTTTCAGCCAAATAGACCTTCGGCTCTGATACCAGTTGTTAGAAAATTATATATTACAAATCAATTCAACACATAAAATATGTGGAAAATACAAGCACACAAAACATATAAAACCAGAGAGACACAGATATACGTGGTTCACCCAGTTTGGGCTACGTCCACCCTGAACAGCCTGTCCTTCCTTTCTATTATCCAGCAAAATGAAGAGACAAAACCTACAGCAGATCTGCTGTAATATCCTCTGTTCTCTCTCACAGTCTCCCTATATGTTTCTCGCTCTGAGAATACACACACAATACACATCCGCAATACAATACCCTCATATATACAAGGGGGTTGCCTTCTAGGGAAAAAAACCCTAAACTAACCATAACTTCTACCATCAAATCATTTCCCTAATGAACGGCCCAGATTGACTAGAAATTACTATACTTTTACAAGGCAATTTTACATCTATTTTTAGCTTCGAGGGCGCTGTCCCCGAAACCCCCTGCCAGGGGGGGGGGCTCCATAAAGTCGTTGCTGCCCCCCCTAGACCCCCCACGGCAGCGATTAATTTACGAGCGGCGTTGCCGCCCCATTTAAGGTACAGGGGTCCAATGTTGTGATACAAAGTAAACAAGATAATTAGGTTCCACACCCAACACAATTAGAAAATATGATGGAAAAAATAGTGCTAGCCTTATAAAGTCTATTCACTTCCTTTTATATCAATGACAACAACCTCGGGTTGATTCTTCTTAGTTTTTGTCCGAAGGGCTTTTTCTTGGGCTTGATTGGAATGGTAGGCTGAATGATATTCTTATCATAAAATTTCAAGGCTACATAATTCCAAGAAAATACATCAGAAAATTCAGACAATAAAGAAATGTAATTGTCTTTTACCTCAGGAGATAAAGGCTGGGACAATTTGACCATCTTAGGCTTGTCCATTGTTCCCATGTTCACATCCTCAACACCTTTCTCTGTAGGAACTAATGTCGGCTTCCTATAAACATCATCCTATGAGTGCATTCAAATAACCCTGTTGATAATTATCAGACTCAACCTCCAACTCATGATCATTGGCTAGTATGTAATATTTATACTTAGGCAGATCTATCTTCTCAACATATTATTCATTTTCTGTCAAAAATATGGGTTGGCCATTTGCTATAAAAATAGTGATTTTCTTCCACAATCTGATCTTATTCTTCTTCCTCAACCCATTGAGCATAATTTTGTTTCAAGGGTGTCTGAATCTGTTGTTGTTGTGTTGGTTTCTCAGGAGCCCTTTATTCTCTTTGTTTGATCCTAAACTAAGGTTGTTGTTGCTGTCCTCTGAAGTTAGGATTTCTAACCTGTGATTTTTATTTTATTTCTAAAATGGAAATTTTTTCAACCATTATTTCAATTGTTCTTATCAAAGTGTCCAATTTTACCTCAGAGGATGAGGATGCTTCTTCTTTGATGGTTACCTTTCTCTCACCATTCATCTTTGATTTTTTAATTGACAAGTTAACTTCCACACTGACTGCATTCCTCCACATGTATTATAGTGTTGCAGGATTTCTCTCTCGTAGATGGTATGCCATGTCCAGATCAAAGGCATCCGGATAACGCAAGATAGCCATACCTGGAGGAGGTTTGATCTCATTTGGAATTGAATTCTACACTCAGTTGAAATGAGCAATGAAATCTTGAACTGGTTCATTTGGATTCCTTTTCAGGTTGTCATACTCAGAAATAATCTACAACGTGTTCTTCTTCACCTCCCATCGGGCTATGAATGCATCAATCAGCTGGTCTAGAGTGGATATAGAATTTTTAGTCAAATATCTAAACCAAGTTTTAACATCTCGAGAAAATATTTGGACTATGATTCTCATCTTGGGATCGTCAACATCTATTTCTTCCACGTCAATGAAATCAGTGACTTTGATTAAGTGTTGTTTTGCCCTAATTTGAGAATTATCATCAAAGAGAGGGATTCTCTGGCCATAGCCTTGTGGTAAGGCATTGAGTTGAGCAGGTAGAATCAGGGGTGAAAATCTGGCGATGAATCTTGCTGAGTGAAGTGTGGGAGTAACAATGGAAGGAGTTAACTGCATAGGTAATGAAGTAGAAGGTGTAGATGAGGAAGCAACAACTGACTGGGATTGTGTCATAATGGACAATAAATCTTGTTGGTATTGGATGATGGATTTTTTGGATGTGTATTGAATTTGATTAGCTAAATTTTCAAGCCTATCGAATTGACTCGAGAATTTTCTATCAAATTCTGATTCAAATTTATATTCTTCAGAAAGTAAATTATCTTCAAGTTTAAAGGAATCAAAAACTACCTCAAACAATGATTTTACTTCAGATAGTCTTAATGGGTCAAATAATATGTAATACAGTGAAGTTTCAGACTTTGATCGAAATAGAGACAATTCAAACTTCAAATCAAAAGGTATGTATTCGAGAGATAAAACTTTTGCAGGTAACGAGGAAGATATTACAAATGGAGAAGAATTTGACTGAAATTATGAGTGCTGAGATCTTTTCTTCCGAACAAGTTTCTCTAGATATTCAATTGGATCCACTGGATGAGAATCTAGATTCGATCTAGTGAATCTCCTCGAAGCCAGAATGTTCACTGGTTCTGCAAGTTGGTTCTATGTAACTTTCATATCAGCCTTCATGAAGACTAAGACCTATCACCCACAGGTCTAGAATTTGATGAAATTATGGTACAACCAGGGAGGATCTATCACTTTTTCTCCCTAGTATGGTTGCAAAGATGTTATTAGTCCACTGGATCTCTGAAGGTTGATAAGGAGACCAATAAAGGTAACCACATACCACTTTGATCGAGTAGCTAGCCCTAATAGGCAGGAGAGGGCTCTCTCCGCAAAATCACAGCCAAATTTAATGGATAATAATATTTTAGGCTAGGTATAGCAAGCTCTAGGGTTTTATTGATTTGGGTTTGGTTTTGGATGGAAAATTAGGTCAAGGAAAAACTAGGTCAGGGCACCAAAAATCAAACATGCAGGGATGTGATGGGGCAAGGTAGACACACACTTGGGAACTTTCAAGTATCTTGGTGAGTGTGAGAGACTCCTAGGATTTAAAAAAATGCATGGAAATCATGAATTCTTTTATATTGGAAGAAAGTGAAACATAACTATGATAATTTCTCTAAAACAGAGCATCGAAATAATGAATTCTACTTATCCAACTTACAAATTAATCACATTAAGATATGGAAATTAATATGGAAGGAATAATAAATTCAAACATATGATACATAAGAGGAAACACTGCTAAAACACATACCACATGAATCCCACCAAAATAGGTGCAACTTTGTCTATTAGTTCCTGCCAAAAATGACTGAATACATTAGTGTTCAAAGATCAATTACACAACATCCAACCCTGGCAATGACAAAGAAAATGAAATATATATACCAAAAAAAACTTTTCCCACCCTCATGGGTTGAATCCATGACTTGTGGAGCTGTTCCCCAAAGTTCTGAACTGGAATCGTAATGACTAGGGAGGTCAACAAAATCATCCCTATCTTTGATAAAATTGATATGCTTGACCCAAAAATACAATTTTACTTGATGTCTCTGTTAGGTTCCCGTGATTTGGCTTATTGGCAAACCAAATGACGATGTAACATCAAACCAAGCTTTGGAGCCCAAGGACCTAGCCTTCCTGGACTCAGAGAGGGCTCTATCTATAGGTGTAAGGGATATCTGTGTGTTTGCTTATTTGTATTCTGATTTTAGGCTAGTTATGAAGTAAGTTTTTGATTTTTGGTTTTTTAAGTTGTGAGGGATGAAATTGATCAAAGATATGAAATAGGTAACAAGATGTTAGATTAACTGGGCTATGGGGTCAAAAGGCCAAGAAAGCTATTAGATGATGATGCAAGGCTGTTGAAGGGCCGATTTGATTTCAAGGTAGAAAGGATCTTTGGGCAAAATGGAGTAAATGGACATCAAGTTTGTGAAAGACGAGGGATTTCAAGTGTAACTAGTTGATAGCAGACATAAACATGTTATAGCAAGCCATTAATCATGCTAAATGTAACTATGAGCTAACTAATACATAGAAATCAAACATTCAAGCCATACATAGAAGTATAAGACCTTCTAACTTTGGGAAATGGCTATCAGACTTTGGGGAAAACACATAAGACGGACTAACAACTCAAAATACTATGCCGGAATGCCTAAACACAGTCTTTAACTTTATTGGGCACTTTGACAAACAAGCTTTCATAGTTTTAGGCAAAGGGCTAGATCGGGACTAGGCCTCCTTGGTTCAAACAAAGTGTTAATCTTAATCAGTCAAAGAGATAGTTTCATGGCTGGAACTATGGACAGTCATAGGTAAGCAGGGCACACCATACATCCTACTCAACATGCATAGAACTATTAATGAAACTAGCAACAATATCCTTAAGTTACTAAAGAGCAGTTAAGAATTCTTTAGTGCAACTAAGGAAGAAGAAAACATAAAAGCTATGAAGATTCGGGAAATTTGAGGTGCCTCCATGGGCATATCTCAAATTTATTCTCCACTGATCTATAGCAAGCAAGAAACATGTATCATGAATGAAAACTAGAATACAACAACAAAGAAAGAAACACTATACCATTCTACCATGTCATGGAATCCATCAACAATCCTTCATCATCCATCCAAGAACATTCAAGAGGCAATCCAAAAGCATAGCACAAGTATTTTCTCCAAAGCTCATATGACCAATATATTGCTTCTCTTCTCAAATTCCAACCTTGTTTACAAATGAGAGCTTGTGGAATAAATAGGCTCAAGTGAGGAAAACCTCATGGTTCAACTTCCATCCTCATTGGCCTAATCAAAATATCTAAACTTGTCCTTGAGGCTTTGCAAAGCCCAAGGCACAAAAATATCTCATAAAATATCTAAAAATTGCTAAAAAATGGAATTTAATTGACTTTGGATCATTTTCCAAGTGTAAAAATAGCTAAACGCACATTTGGAAAAAGCAGATTTTTGAGGTTCAAAAATTACAAAAATACTTCAAATTTATATCAGAAAAAGGTCCCTTGTCTTGCTGGAAACAATTGACAGCCTTCCTGATGTCGAAACGAAGCTCATGATAGCTCATTGGAACGCTCTGAGTGTCTACTTTCCGACGCAACTTAAAAAACCTCAATCTGATGCCTGGAAGTCCTCCAAATCTGTACCTGTGTGCAAAAAGCCAGAAAATTGCAGACTGCTGATATGCTGGGCAGAAGGTGCAAAAAGTGAGCATTTTTCGCCGTTTTGAAGGGGCGAATGATCTCCAAATGCTCTGAAAATTGCTGAGGACCTGCTCATAAAATTATGGCATCAAATGGTATCATCCTCCTCACTTGAAAAATTCTCAAAATGAAATGGCGAATTTATGAGTTTTTGACCAAAAACTCGAAAAATGCCAAAAAAAAAAGGTTGTCAAAATGGGCCCAAAATTGCTGCGCATGACCCTCAAGGGTCCCTAGCAACATGCTCCAAAGCTGAGGCCAAAATTTCAAGTGCCGATGTGCCTTTTTCCTCTTTCCGTGCCGGGCGCTTCCCCTTTGCTTCCTTCAATTTCTCTTGGGTGGCCTTTAGCTTGCGCCGGGCAAACTGATTCAACTTTTGAAAGTGATGTGTCCTCTTCCTTTGCAGCTCTAGATCTCTGTTTGCTCTTTCAAGTTTCATCTCCAAGTGTTTATTGGCTCTTTCTAGCCATGCCTCCTTGTTTTCTTCAATTTCTTGCTCAAGTAGGGCAGTGAGGGGAAAGGCTTGGAGATGGGCTTGTTCTTCTTCCCTTTTCTTTTTCAGGGCTCTTTTAAGCCCTATGGTTCTAGGCCTCTTCTGCCTAGGCTGGTCTCCCTCTTCTTCCTCATCAAAATCACCAATGAGCTCCTTTATCCTCATTTGCACCTTAGATACCTCATTCTTGTATTTGATAGCTCGTGCCTCATGAACTGTTGTGTGAACATTCATCTGTTTATTTTGGGTCTCCAAGAAATAGTTGAAGTTCCTTTCCCGTTGAAGATCATTTTCCAATGCCTCAATTTGCCCCTCTCTATGGATTAGGAGGTTTTCAAGAATGCGGGCTTCATTATCGCTGTCATCACTTTGGATTGGAATGACAGCCATTGTACCTCCATGTTTTTTACTTTCTCCAACCTTGCTTTTCCCTTTGAAGGCCAATCTTGCACTTTTCCTCCTTGGCATGCTAGTGAGGGACCTCTTGGGCAATTTTCTTTTGCTAGGAACAACTTTTGTCACTTTTGGAGTGGCAGCCTTAGGCCCTTTCTTCCTTGCTGTGCCGAGCTTTGTTCTTTTGGGAGGAGGAGACACAACTGCTTTACCCTTGACATCTTCTTGAAACTGCTACTCTCCTTGAGGCTGCTATGTGTCTTCTTCTTGCTGTTCAATTTGCTGCCCCTATTCGCCAACATCAATTTGCTGTTCTATTTCAATGCCTTGTTCAATTTGTGTTTCAACCTGCTGCCCTTTTTCACCAAAATCAAGTTGCTGCTGTGCTTGGATTTCCTATTCATTTTGTGGCTCAAGTTGTTGCTCAAATTCCTACCCAAGCTGCTGTTCTTGTCCTTCCATATCAAGCTGCTGCTCTTCCTCTTGTACCTGCTGTTCATCATCTTCTGTTCGCTGTTGACCTTCACCACTGTCCTGTTGTTGTTCCTCATCTTCAGTTTGCTGCTCTTCATCCCTTTCCTCTTGTTCATGACCTTTCTCTTCTTGCTGTCTACTTCCCTCTCCTTCTTCCTGCTGTCCTGACTGTTCTGTGGTAATTTTGAGCCTTCTAGGAGTAGGCATGCTGGACAAAGGTATAGGGCGATGAATAGGCTGAGTGGGAGATATATGGACAGGAGGAACAGTAGAGAAGTCTGGGTGACTGATGAATACATCCCATGGAACCTCTTTCTTCTCTAGCTGGTGTAGGATGATAATTTTGATCAGAGAATGATGAAAAAGGGAAGGTATTTGCAGAGGTGGGGCATTCTTCTGGACTGTGGATGCCATCTTCTCGAGGCTTTTGTATAAAAAGTAAGGGAGATTTAGCTGCCTGGTTCTAGTGAAATGCATCAATAGTCGGACATGGTAGGCATAAACTCGAGAAAACCTCCCTTCACAAGTAAAATACTTCATTATGACTTTCATTAGAGGAGCATAGCTGTCAAGAAGATAAGAAAAAGGAAAAATAGCAGTACAAGTATCTCTATGCTTAGGCTTGATGAAAGGCTTGTAATCTTCTAAGTCAAGATGGGTCTGTTTGAACCATTTTTTGCCATGATATGGAATCTTGGTGGCTTTGGACACTGATCTGGGAGAAAACTTGAAATCAAGGTCCACTGCCTGGAAATGCTTGTTCTGGAACCTCAGGGCGCATAGGTGTGTTAATGGCGAAAAACTTTTGACTTCCTATATCTTCTGGCAGAAATCTAGACAACCTGCTTCATGGAAGTTGAAAAGGATGGATGGATGAGCATTAACCTCTTCTGTAGAGATTGGCTCATATATTTTGTGCGAACCACTTCTGTTGTCTTGCTTTGGAGGCATTTTGACCTAAATGTGCTTTTGAAGAAACAAACTGCCTCACTGTCTATAAACTGCTTTCTTGGAGCCAAATTGTGTCAATTCACTGTTTTGATAGTGAAAAATGTCTTTGGATGACTGCACACTGTTCTCTCACAATATAAAGAACCCCTGCTCCTTCAAAGAGTGGCCTTTCCACCTTTAAAGTATTTCAGCCAACAGAATTTTCAATAAGTTACCATACAGTGAAAAAGGAGACAAACTGTTAGGTGAATTTTCTATGTAAAGTGTCAAGAAATCACCTTGTTCTTGTGAGGTTTGGAGGTCAACAACACATTTTTATCTTTGTCCAAAGGTAGACTTTCTAATCATTACAAACCTGCCCTTCCTAGTGTGCCAATCACTCAACAAACTTATGTCTTATGCAATCAACCCTCAGTGTAATCAGACAGTCAATGTCACAGTCCTGGAACAAAGGTAACAGAGTTTAAAATGCTCCAAAAAGTTCAACAAAGCCTGCAAGAGTCTTCTCTTTTCAAAATAATCAAGGCCCCTTATCAATGTAACATCTTTGTTTTTGTAGAAAAAATTCCTTTGCTCTATATGAACATCCACTTATCAAATAAGCTCAAAGAACAAAAGACAGTTAAGCAAGATACACAGTGAAAACTGTCTTTTCTGTGAGAAGTAGGAGCAACTTTGCCCTGTAGCTTTCAACCAATAAACTGCTCTTTAACAAAACCCTTTTTCTTATTACACTTCACTATTCTCTATTGGTATGTCACTCCATCAACAAAATCATACCACATACATAGTCAACCTCCAGTGTGGGCATACAGTCAATCTCACTGTTATGGAACAAGGTGACAGAGTTTTTGAAGAATGCTTTAAAAGCTCAACAAAGCCTGTAAGAGTTTATATTGTTAAATAGTTAAAGCACCTTATCAATGTGAAACCCTTGCCTTTGTAGAAAAAACATTTACTCCATCTGAATATCAACTTTATCAAAATAAGCTTGAAGAACAAAGACAGTCAAGTGGTATACTCAGTGAAAAACCGTCCCTTCTGTTTTTTATAGGGTCAACTTTGCCTTTTGAAGTTTGGAAGGTATAGGATCTTTTTTCCTTTGATTAATAAAGTTGAAAACACACAGCTCCTAGTTCAGCATATCTCTTTCCCTGTAAGCACTTTTATCAGTATGCTCACCACTCCAGCACAACTTTTGAACAATGGATATTCTCACAGAAACGACACAGTTTATAGGTATGGTAACAAAGTTTCAAATAAGGCTGCAGGGTTTTATCTTTTCACACAAACCAAAATCCTTTTAGTATGGAAACCCTGTCCCTTCGAAACCACGCCCTTCCTTGCCCTTGTATATCAATCAGCAACTACTCATAATGTCATACACAGTCAAGTCAAAGAAAACACAGTGATGGCACTTTCCGGCGTTGGTGGTAAGAGAACCCTGCTTTTTGATGTTTTTATGATATGGCAGCCAACATTTATCATTCAAACTATATGAGAATCCTCTCATATGACAACTATCTTTCCTTTGTATCACTGTTTCTCATAATTATTTGCCCCACACGCCCTCAAAATATCCTTGGCAACCTTCTGACTGTTTCAAATAATGCATATAACATGACAGTTTTTTGACCTTGTTTTATCCCAATTTTGAGGGCAATTTGCAATGGTTACTCATACTAGTGCTAATTCAACCCTTTGGTTTTTTGCTTCTAACCCCATCACCACATCAATACCTCATTTTTTATAACTTGAACTGTGGTTTTTTTAAACCTCTTACAGCACTTAGCAATTTTGAAACCAAGGGGGGGGGGGCACGTAAAAATACCTTATAACTTCGATGAGGGCCTTGTAAAGAGTTGGAGTAGCTTTGCATGTGAACTGGAGGCGTGTTGGAGAGTTTAAAGTTGCGCGGCACATTTACAGTGGAGGGCGTCGCGCATAAATGGGTGTCGGGTGACTCTGTCGGGTCGGCCGGGCGCCGTGTACAGGCACGTCGCGCACACGTACAAGCGTGTCGCGTGACAGTCTATCGCCTGTGCAAAACTTCTCCTGGGCGCGTCGCGCAATATTCCAGGTGCGTCGCGCGGTGAAAATGTGGCAAACTCCTGCAAATCGACCCGAAACCTACTTTGTTTGATCTTGAGGGCAGCAAAGGGTCCTTGCTCGATATTTGGAGTTTGAAAATATGAATGAGCCACAGCTATGGACCTTTTAGAAAGCAACACTTCAACGGCCCTTTACATTGGATTTGGAGAGGGTTTGCTTCAAAGTTTTGACGAAAACCTTTGCCCTTCTAAACTGAATTTTAAAACCTCCTTTTGAACACACAACGGATATCTTTCATTTGGACATGTGCACAAAGGCAAAAACTACTTGTTTCATAGGCGAGACCTTTCTTAAACCTTATGAGAAATTGAAATCTTTTGACTATTTCTAATCCAGAGAAAAGGGTCCTCCTTTTTAACATTTGTAATTTCAAACTTCTTTGGTTTCAAACAGAAATATGAAGGCAATGATCACTCCTCTCTAAACATGTTTTCCTTTGATGATGTAACCTCTCCTTTAAGAACTTTTCCTTCAAAGTTTTGACTGCTTCTTACTAGAGGGAGAAATCTTCCCTTTGTAACAATGGTGTGTAGATTTTGCCTTTAATAAAACCTTGAAAAATATGCCACAGTTCCTTTGGCTTCTCTGAGTATCTTCTTTCACTAGGTTTCAGTATCTGAAAACATGTAATGATATTTTTGCATATTTGTAAACTTGTTTGGAGTGTCCTTTCTGTTGAAGAAAAACTTAACTGCCACTTCAACACTCCTTTTATACTTCTGATTCTTGAAGGGCATAGCTGGCTCTGTCATTTGAAATAAAATGGCCTATCTTTTTAACTTGGTTTGAAATTCTTTGCTTGTAGGTGTTTCATCAGTCTTTTCTTCCACTGTAGGTGTCCAAATTTGTTGCACTTGTTTGGATTTTTCCATGGCCCTTTGATTAAAAAGGGCGCCCTTTTTCAATACACTCCTTTGCTCAAAACATATTATATAATATCTCTGTCCATTGAATAATGAAAAACCCATTTTTTCCTTGAACTTTCTAAAACACTAACAGTCCATCAAAACACCTCCTTTGCCTATGATGAACAATAGTTCCAATGGTGATGTCTCTTGGTAATAAAAACTCAAATTGTCTTTGCCAGCTGATTTTCTTTTCATGCTTTTCAAAGTTTTCAAAACTCAGATCATAACTTGTGGATAATGATGTCCTTTGAAACTTTGACTGTTTCTTACTTAGAGGAGGAAATGTCTCTTTTTGGAGCAGTGGCATTTAGATTTTTCCTTTGATGATTTCCAAAACCTGAAACACTGTGCCAAAGCTCTTTTTGTACTTGATGAGATTGTGTACCTGTTTGCAAGAGACAAACTAGATCAAATACATTTTTGCTTTGGGTATTATGCTATAATCTTGTCTGCAATGTAAATCTAATTAGGTGACAGGTGTTGCTTGACTGTAGATGCAACTGTTAGGTGTCTTTGAGTTTTCTTTTTTATGTTCATCCAGAAACCATGGACTGTACTTCACATTTCAACAGGAACAAAAGAACACACAAGGGTCTTTTCACTGAAGTATTTTCCTGTTTAAGACTAATTGAAGTTATGCATCTTGACACCCTTGCAGAGATGTTTGTTATGATAGCTTTGATTAAGGAGTCCCTCTTTTGATGAGCCCTGATGATGACTGAAACCTCAACTGATTCTCTTTACAAAACCACACACTCTGTCTTCTCTTGTCTTGCACATTTCAGATCTTAGTCCTGTTATGATCATTACTCACACTCAGAAAACTAGAGTCACTATTTTAATGTTTAGTAAAAAGCAAGCCCGTGCTTTTGCAATCCTTAAAGTCAATATTGGCCAGCGCCCTCTGTTTGTAGATGAAGGAGGCGCCTTAACCCTCTGCTTGTAGATGAAGGAGGTTCTTGGCCATGACAAATTACCAGTCTATTTGACAGTGGTGTCTTTCCTTTACTGTGATTTCATGCTGAAAGGAAGCTGCAAGGTCTTGATGAGTAACTCTCTGTCTTGCAGATGTATCTCAGGCTCATGTTTACATTGAGAAGCAGTTTTTCTTCTAAACGTAGATTCAAGAACCTTCTCCTGAGATAATGACATGTTTCCTGTCCTTGTAACATTCATAAAACACTGTAAAACACCTAATAATCAGCTTGAGACTGTGGTCTATGCAGTGCTGAGACTTAGGGGTGTGTAAGTGGCGCGACTTAGGGCTGTTATCAATTTCATTTGCAGGGTAGGAGGTCTGTCACGAATGTCTGTATCAGATGGAGTTTTTTTGGCTTATTGATGTTTGCCAAAGGAAAAATGCCTTAAAACGCCACTTCCTAACTTAGGGGAGGCTTTTGAAACAAACTTGGATTTGCCTTTTAGAGTTGATGGGCAGACCAGTAGGACTGAAACTAGATAGGATAGTGATAATGAGTTTTAAATTTGACATGGGCGGACTGAAAAGTAGGGGGGCGAAAAAAATTTTATGAGGGTTTTTCTAGATGACAGATTGACATATGGAATTCAGCTCTAGAAAACTCAGCTATGGATCTAGTCATCACTAACAAGTGAAAAATACTGATGACTAACAGTCTCTACCTCTAGTAACTATAAAAGACATAATTACATTTGATTTTGACATTTAAATCATTAAAAATCCATGGAATTCATCAACCAACTGAGAAAAATTCAAATTTATGAAGAAAATAGGAAATTGGAAAAAGCGCAGCGCGTGTGCAAAAAGCACATCGTGCCTCTGCGAAAAGCGTAGTATGAAATTCCAATTGACTTTTGACTATCTTTCTGAAGTCCAAATCGAGCCCAAGATAGCTCATTGGAAATCTCCTCCTTTCTAGTTTTCCAAAATGTCGTCATGCACTAAAAATGATGGATTTGAGCCCCTAAAAAGTCAATTCTCCCAAGACTGGTCAAAAGCGTAGTGTGGGGCCGAAAACACTAGCAGAAAGGTGCTTTTAGGTGCTTTTTGGGATTTTCCACTTGTCAAAATCTCATATTTTAGAGTGATAGTAGTCAAAATGTGATGGAGAGGCCATTATCTTTCCAAATCCACCGATTTTTCATTATTTAGAGGCTCCCATAAAAATCGAAGCGTGGCCCACGTTGCGCTTTTTCCAGGGGTTACTGTGGAAAAAACTGATAAAATTTGACCAAAATGCCCAAAATGCCAAAAACTTGCCCAAAAACTTTCAAAATTGCTAAATGAGGTCCTGATGGAGTGTGTCATGCAACCAAGGAGGCATCAACAAGAAATTCAAGTTTAGCCTTCTCTTTTTGGTTGATTAGGGTTTCCTTGAGCTTATCTTGCAATTTATTAACCTTGACATTACAAATCTTGTTTCTTGTATGGTCGTGGTCAGCCATGTGCTTCAACATTTGATTATCATTTTTGGCCTTTTTAAGGAGCTTATCCAGGTGTATGTTTACTCCGTCAAGTCAAACTTCCATATTTTAATTAACTTCCAATGAAATCCTTTCCTCAAAGGTGAGTTCTTCTAGAAGTGCCTCTTGTTTTTTTTTTTTCTCCAATGCTCTTTTTAGGCCTCTTGTCCTTGGTATTTTCCTTGTGGTGTGAGCCTCGTCCTTATTAGGCTTATCATGTATAATCACTGATTTTCCTTTGACATATTTCCTCTTAGCTTTCAATAAGTCCATTTCCAAGAGTACTTGTTTTTCCTTCAACTTTTTGTTTTCTTGCTAAAGGGAGGAGATAACAAAATTAGACCTTGCTAAATTATCTTGTAGCTCTATGATTTTGGCATAATTTTCTTTGATGAACAAGTTTAGGGTTTCATGTTCATCTTAGGACTCCAAGTCCACCATCTCAATGTCATGGTGAAGGGCTTCCTTCTCTTGGATAACTGTGACCTCTTACTTCTTATGATATCCATGCTTTACTGATGTAGAAGGCAAGGCCCCTTCTACAATTTGTGGAGAAAACACTTGCATATGTCCTCTCTGATAAGTTCTGACCTCTTTGTCCCTTTTTCTCTTCTTAACTACAGCCCTGCTAGATGACCTTGTTTCCCTTTCAGTAACTGATGTTGATGGTGGAATAGGTCTAGCAGGCTGATTGGGCAGAGATGTGAAGACCTTTTCCTCAATGAAAGTCTCCCATGCAATGTTCAGCTATTTGAGGTGATGAAGGAAAATTATTTTAATGAGTGAATGATGGAAAATACTGTTCATTTGAAGCTCATACTCTTTGTGTTGTACCTTGTATGCCATATTTTCAATGCTCCTGTAAAAATAATAGGGAATTTTGAGCAATTTCACCCTAGTAAAATGCATGAGTAACTTGATGTGGTAGATGTATAGCCTGGAGAATCTGCCCTCACAAGTGAAATATTTCATGATTATTTTCATCTTGGGAGCAAACCTATTAATTAGCTGACCAAAAGGGAAGATTGTATTAATGTTGTCTTTATAAGGTGCTTTGAGGTAGGGTTCATACAACTGGGCATCCAAATCCTAAGTTTTGAACCATTTTTCACCTACATTAGGTATCCCTATTGTTGCTACAATAATTTTTAAAGAAATAGTGAATGTCACCCTTGCAATGGTGACTTGGTATTTTTGTAGGTTTGTGATGAAAATCCTGGTCAAATTTGGATGACTCGGCACTCTTTGGAGCATTTAACAAAACTCAAAACACCCTACATGATGGAAGCATTTGACTGCTAGGGGTGATGAAATCAATTCCCTGGTGTATGATGGCTCAAGCATTAATATTCTCCCTCCTTTTTTGTAGTTCTTTTCCTCTTCCTCCATGGTGTTTATTTATTCTTCCATGATGTTTCTCTCTTCCTCCATGATATTTAGTTTACTAGAAACCCTAGGGGAGAAGGGGAAGGAATATGGAATGAGATGATGGGGTTAGGGAGTTGGGATAGGTGTGGGAAAATTTAGGGAAGGGTGTAAGGGATTCAGGAACCTTAGGGAAGTGATGTGGAGTTAAAATGACAAGGGATATGGGCCAAAAAAGTTGATTACAGGGGTATATTCTAGTTGCCTTGAAAAGCACAACGTAGGGGTAGGGTTTTAGGGAATATGATTTAGGAGTGGGGAATGAAGGGATGTGATGGTTGTGGGGGATTATTTAGAGTATGAGGGAGGTAGAAGGGTCTAGGGGAAAGAAAATATAGCTTAAAAACTTGAAAAATTGGGTTATTGAGAAAAGTGCAGCGAACTCTGAAAAAAGCACAACGTCTTTGGAAAAAGCGCAACATGCTCACTTGAAAAGCACAGAGCCTTGAGGAAAAGTGCAGCGATGGACCAAAAACTCAATTTCTTGAAGTAAAAATTAGTTTTTTGGCTTGGGAAATTTGAGAGCTTGACATTGAAGAGTGAGAATGAATGTCTTTTGGTATTTTATGACCTTTTAAACTTGGAGAAAAATCATTAAATGAACATGGACCCACATTTCCCTTTTTCGAAATCAACCTTTCATTTGATTTTTTCTTCTAAACTTGATCTTTGAACTTTGGACTTTTGGTGGCTTTGGAACACTAAATTTCTTCTTGGAACCTTGAAATTTTGCTAGTGGAACTTGAGCATTTGCAACTACTTGGAACTCTGAGGTACTTATTAAAAATTAGGAATATGAAATTACATTGAACATAAAATTACATTTTTCTTTTAAATCAAATTTATTGATGAAATTACTTTATTGTCACTCCTTCACTTGCTATATTTTATGCATGGAATGATAATTTGATGACCTTGGTACCCTAGAGACCTAATGAAGACTTTGGACTGAATGAAACCATGATAAAGATGATTGTAATGATGATGACAACTTATGAATGATGATACACTCTACTGAGAGGTGAAATGAGCCAACAAGTAGTAAAATTTTGGAAGGAGTAAAAATAGACTTAGATTTATATCCAATGACCAAATTTTTGTATGATAACGTAATGTAATGACAAATAATTGACAATGGGACAATAAAAAAGCATGATAAGAGTCCATTTGATCACTGGTGGCAGGATAAAAAAACTAACACTAACAAAACCCATGAGCTCCAATTGGTGAGATGGTTAGCTAGACCTTTCTTCACAAAGAAGCAGTTTAGTATTTTTGAAATTCCATAAGATCCTTATCTACCATTCCTCCATGTCGGTCCAATTGTGTCAGGCTTAATATCTATAAAAGAGTTTCGGAAAAATAGGTCCTTGAAGTGTGTTGCGAGAGAGTCTGAATTGTTTCGACATCAATTTTAAAAATTATCTCCATGTTTAAAATGTTAGTCTAGGATAATATTTTCATAAACTAACTCCAATTTAAAATTTGAAATTTCTCCCTTCAGATTGATGCGTATCATTATGAGATGTGAGATGCACACACACTCCCGCCTACTTGTTGGATCATTCATTTTCCTCCAAAAAGAATACTTTCCCAAACGGTAAGGGGCAACAATGGGAATACAAGTTGTTGGACTTTCGACCTCGACAAAGATTGATCTCATGTCCTGATAGAAATCTAGGGCTAGCATCACTGTGTGGCTTAGAAAATATAGATAGTTGGGTATGGCACACTTAAGGAAAGGTTTGTTAACACTTTGTGCTCATGCCCAGGTTGTGAGCAATGGGCTCGCCTCATGGTGCTTGCAATGGAGAGTTTGATAGAACTTATGTGCATCCATATAAAAATTAGTTGGCTCTATTTGTGGTGAGATTATCTTATCAAATATTCTATTCCTTCAGTGTACCTTTGCACCTTTAGGGGTAATTTCTGGCATATATATTAGTTTTAGAAACATTGTTATGTTGTGATATTGATAATTCAATTTTCTAAATATTTTTATATTATTAAAAAAAATGGGTGTGATAAGGTTTCCTCTTTGGGTGAGGAGACAATTGCAATATAAGACATTCATTTTCTTCATCCTCGAAGCAATTAAAATTTGAGACTTGTGCTCGTTCTCCCCTCCAATAAGAGGCATTGCAATACAACGAAGATAAAATCTCTTCCTATTCTTCTTCTTTCTCGCTGAGGATTGGTAGACAGACAAATTATTCTTGCCAGTTTTTTCTCATATTAATGGAGACGTGAAGAAGAGGAAGGAGGGAAGTTTTAAATCGATCAAGAGTTAGAGTCTTTCAGAGAGATGGCAGGGGAGAAGCCCAAGACAGGAATCATGTGGAATGAAGTGAAGCTATTTTTCATTGAAGGAGCATCTAGTATGCTCGCCGTGCGTGCCATCTAGCTTGTGGACATGATCAAGGTGTGCGTTCAGTTAGGACAAGGTTTGGGTTATAATTTTGCAAATAAAATGCTAAGGGACAAGGGCTTTGGTGCTTTTTACAAGGGTTATCAACTGGTTCATTAAGATAGGAAACCTATACAACAACATGTCTTGGATCATTTAGGATATTGATGAACAAAGAAATTGCTGCTAATGATGGGAAACCGCTACCTCTCTATCATAAGGCTCTTTCTAGATTTAAAACAAGATCTATTGGAGCATTTGTTGGAAGTCCTATAGATTTAACTCTCATTCGCATGTTGGCGGATGCAAATTTTCCTGTTGCGTAGTGACGACATTACAAAAATTCATTCCATGCACTATACTTTATTATTGATGATGAAGGGGTTCTAGCCATATGGAAAGGGGTGGGTCCAATAGTTGTCTGAGAAATGTCCTTAAATATGGGCATGCTTGCTTCTTATGATCAGTCTGTAGAATTTTCGAAGGACACAATGGGCCTTTCTGAAGCTACAACTATGGTTGGTGCAAGTGTTGTTTCTGGTTTTTTTGCATATACATGTAGCCTACCATTTGATTATGTGAAGACTCTGATACAAAATATGCAACATGATGTGAGTGGGAAGTATCCATATTCATGCTCCCTAGATTAGTTTTTGAAAACATTCAAAGCAGGGGGGCCATTTGAGTTCTATACTGGGTTTCCCGTTTATTGTGTTCGAATTGCTTCAAAGCAGGGGGGCCATTTGAGTTCTATACTGGGTTTCCCGTTTATTGTGTTCGAATTGCTACCCATGTAATGGTGACATGGATATTCTTATATTCATTCATTTTTATCATCCTCAAAGGCTATGCACAACCTCGTCCTACTTCCCTGAACCTTGTTTCTTCACCCACCTGTCATTGGCACTTGAATGACGACGAGGTTTGTGTTTTCTTGAATCTATTTTCACTTTTCGAATTGGATTTTTTTTTTAATTTCTATTTTCCTAGAAGATGTAGTTTGTTCAGTTAGTAAAATCTAAGCTGTTGATTTTTGTGTTGCTTGTGAGGTACTCCAAGCCCTAGGGTTCATGGATTGGAGGGAAAAGTGCCACAAGAGTCACTTGTGGGCTTGGAACCCAAGCTTGGGGTTTTTCACCCATTGGGATTTGGGCCAAAATGATGAGCATATTTTGACATGCACTAGATGAGGATGATAGCGCTCGGTGAGACGATTCTAACTCTACGAGTATCATCCAATTTTGAGTTGTAGAAATGGAGTTATGAAATTTTGAAGTTTATGTTGGGTTTTTCACATGATGGTCTAGGTCGGCTTGATGATATTAAGCCTTGAGACAACTATGCGAAGCCATAAATATGTCGTTGGAAGAAGCCCTATTATTTAGTATAAATATGACTTGGTGATATGTGATTAGTTGAGCATCCAAGAAGTGCATCAAATATCATGTTTGGGCTTTTGATTTGACTGCATATCTAAATCAAGGATAAGGGATGCAAGAAGGACGTGTTTTGGCATCATTTTGGAGAGGGTTTCTCATGGATTGGGTGCATACTTATTGTTGTATTATATCGTAGATTTCATAGGCCTATTTCAGCCAATGTGGAGGCTTAGAAAGGCAATAAAAGACAATAAATTCCTTGCTGACCAGGCCACAATATAAGAGGTAAGTTTGAAGGGTTTTATAGGCATGTTTATGTATTCTGTTTTAGGCCACAGGTGATGTAGGAACAACAACATGCGTGGAGGCATGTTGGGAGGCTGAGAGACCTCTAGTAGGAGTCCTCTCACATAGTCATAGCTCCTAAGGATACATCACAACCCAAATTGAAGTTCTAACCCCTTGTTCAGGTGTCAAACTCCTTGTTGTAGTTGTTCCAAGAGCTATGGGGTGCCTTGAGGTGGTTTCTTAGGGACCTACAACAACAGATTGGAAGACTAGAAGGAAGACAAAGGGCAACAAGGGAACACAGTGATTGGATGAATTTTGTAGCAGAATTTTGGAGGGTTTTTGGATCCTAACCAGATATAGGAAGCTACAAGAGTGTGCAAAAAATCCTAGGAAAGAGAACAGCAACAGGGAGTTGCAGATGATCTCTTGGTGATGATTGGATGTGAGTTGGATCGATGTCCTAGGTGAGGACTTTTTGATGAAGCCTAGATTTTTTCAATAACTCCTCTATTGCAGAGAAAAGGGCATATGTTTATGAAGTTTGTTGGTAGGCATGTGGAGGGTTTCCTAGGTGTGAGGATGCCCTAGCTAGGTGCATATGCTATTGTGTGGATAAACCACTCATGAACGTTAAGTCCTCATTTACTATGAGTTTAGTGGATGTTACGATTGTCTCTACAGGGATTCTAGGGGATGCCTCTTAATTTTTTTTTGATATCCAGACCAAATATGCCTAACCTTCTTTATCATGGATATCTTTACATACAAATTTCAAGTCTCACATGGCTCCATTCACCTTGGGATTTATAGAACTATTACCTCTTACTTTTGGTTTGTTTCCTCTGACTAAAATAATAGGTGGTAGGCAGAGTCTTAATATGAAGCAGATGGAAGAAGGGTAAGACCTTTGGGTTCACCACAACACCCCCACCCCACCTTTTTACGAGAAAAACAAATATATTTGAGATTGGCTCATAGATACAACACCATGCTTCAGTGGATCTATCCTCAGAGATTCAGAGGAAATGGTTTGAGACAGCGCAAGGCACCTCCCGCTTGCAAAAACGCCTCCCATCCACAACACAATGGACATAAAATAATAAAAAACTTCTTCCTTTCGACCTTGGGTGTTAGGAGTAGCCCTCGCTCCTCTACTACCCCCATGATCATACAATTGGATTTCCCAACGCTTCCAAAAGACCTGGACAGGTAGAGATTGCCTTGCCCACATCCTTGCCATCGACCATTAGATCTGGGAGATGATGACCTTGTTGGCCTCATATTCATCTCCCCTTCCCTTTGGAGTTACGCAGTCCAACAACATTTATACTCCGCACTTATCATTATTTGTCCTTTCATGCGATGTTGTACATTCTCTAGAGTCTATTGTACCTTTATTTCATTTTAGTTTTATTTTAGTCATATTTTAGTCTTTTTAGCTTTGGATTTACAATGGAGTTCCATTTTCTCTCCCATGTTTCATGTATTTACACCGGGTGTATCTTTTAGTCCCCATTGACCTACTTATATGGTCACCCGAGGACATTAATAAAATTTTCTTATGTTATTTTATCTTATCCCAACTGTAGTTTGGATTTGTATCTTCCTTTGTTTTATTTCTTTAATCGTCATTTTGTCCTTTTATTTTTTTTCTTCTGCTTGTTCTTCTATTCTCATATGATCTTTCCCTTTGGAAGATGGTCCTATAGACATCTTAGCCAAAATTGGTTGTTTTGTTTCCTTGGTTTATATGTTGGAACACTTGATTATAATATTGAAATGATTTCATAATATAAAGGTAAATGGAATGCTATTAATCTCTTTAGTTTTCAGAAATGTCCTTGAATTGTAATCAAGATTATGCTTCAATGCTTCTTTTTCTGTATTTTTCCTCTTAGTTCATAGTTAAATGTTTGAATAGGTTTTGTATGAATGGTGGAGAATATTTGAAACATAGTAGACAAGGTACAAGTGCATCATACCATATCATGCTAAACTAAAATGGTTGTGTTATTCTAATGTGAAAGTAGTGCATTTTGTTTTTAATATTTTGGTTAGATGGCTGTAGACCAAAGAATTCGTTTACAATACCAAAAAATGAAAAGAAATACAAGCCTTTTTTGTAAGAAATACTACATGCAAAACACCCATTATACCTTTGTATTTTGAGAGTTAAGTCCAATATACTGTGTTTTACAACTAGTATAGCTAATAGTATACTTATGTTTGCAGAAAGGATGTTTTCAATTAATGCCATGCTCTCTCACATTGGTGCCCCCTCCAACATCACTTTTCACATTGGAAATTGAGACAAAGATATATCCTCAACATAATACATCCTTGGAGGTAAATGGCATTTCAATAGTGGAATATTTATAAAGAATTTATTCTTTTACAACTGTATATAAGCAGAATAGTGTCCTTTTAACAGGGTCTTTACAAGTCATCTGGAAACAATTTCACTCAATGTGAAGCAAAAGGTTTCCACAAAATAACTTTCTATCAGGTGTGTTATAATTTTTTATGGTACTTATGCTATTTTCTTTATCTTCTAAATTTTATTGTGTATGGTTCTATGGAGAAACACATATGTCCTAAAAAATACAGATTCTTGATGGCACATCAAATTTCCATTTATACTGTTGTTTGAGTACAATTTTTCATCCATAGCCCTTCACAAGATGGTGTTTTTCATTTGTTTTTTGTATTACTTTGCCTACATTTTCTTTTGTTTAATATTTGATCAAAAATAATTTCAGAATATTGTTCTGTTTTCTCTGGGCCAGTTTTTTTGACTTTTGACAAAGGTCTGTCACTGGTGAAATAATTCTTTATCTCCATTAATTTTTTGGTTTAGATTCCATAGCTATTCACAATGTTCTGTCACTTCTTTCAGGTTCTTTCCATGTTTTCTGTTGCAAACAATTTTTAAAATGCTTGAATCGAAATTTACAGGAAACAATGTAAGTAACTCATATTGATCATTTTAAATCAAAATAGAAAATATTTGTGGTTGTGGGTGTGGGGATGTTGTTTTTGAAAATTGGATGAGAGGGTATTTGGAGGATGATATGCTACTTATAAAATACTACCAAAAATTGAAATCGACAAGACCGAACTTCAAATGTAGAATATATGACAATGAAAACCTTATGTTGTATAAACACTTTCCAACTTACTTTCAAGAGTTGAACCACCTTTATTTATTTTAATAATTCAGTTGGGAGGTGTTACTTGTGTTCCTCTAAGTTTCTGGAACATGGAAATGAAAGAGAATATGGAGACAACCCCCAAATTTTAAGGATATTAAATGATATGTAAAAATAAATATACATCTAATTGTATTTGATAATAAAATGATTGATAATGGAAGGACACATAGGTTAGCCTCAGGTATTTTCATCTCCATAGCCTTTGATACCCAATTTACATATTTGAAATGTCCCTCATTAAAAGTAAAATGTTTTCCATCACATTTCACTATTTTGGGGACATTACAAAATTTTCACTTAAAGTTTCATTGTCATGGAAGTATGGGGAGTGTGCCCCAAACCTTGGTGAGTGTTTCACTATGTAACATTGGGTTGTACTCAACATTGGATCAATGTTATGAGTGTTGATGATTCCTTGTAAGAGGGATTTTCCTATTATGGGAGGCTTAAAATCTTGTGACAAGGATTTTTCACAAGTGGTGACATCCCCATAATCGAGATTCATTACAAGGGTTGATAGCCCTATATCAAGGATTTTTTACCTCGGCTGGCATGGTTGTAATAAGGAACTAGGGGTGTCCCTAAAATAGAGGAGGAAACCTAAACCATATTGAAGGATGTGTGTGCCACATCTAATTTTGTGTAGAATATTATATGAAAATCAAGTCTACACCACAAGTAGTGTATGTGCCACTTGAATAGGTACATGCAACCTAGAAGTAGATGTGTGCACCTTGGATACCCAATTTACAATTTACACATTTCTTTCCAAGGTTGAATTCATATTGTGACACCCCATATGGTTGGTTGGGTTACCATGACATCACAAAGGAATATCACCACTCAACATAGGCTTGCTTGATGACCTAACTTGGGCCATGCCCTGATCATGAGTACTTTTCCCTAGGCCTTGAATTTTAGGAGAATCTATGCTCATGGTGCTGGAACTTATGTCAAGGTCACCGAACCATGTTCTCCCAGACATGGGCTTTTTCCTTCCGAATGGTGGATGCAACAGGGCATATTTCCTCCTCAATTTCTTCTTCCTCATTGTACTCTAATGACAATTTGTAGTGCGTTCTTTATTTCAATTAATTTTAAAGGAAGGACTTACAATTTTTAGAGTTTAGGTAATTAGTTAGTTATACTTTAAAAGGCAGTTGCAACTACGTTTCTTTTTTTCTCAAGTTCACTATTCAAGGAGATTCAAAGAATGAAATCAATTCTTAACACTATTTTGTTTATCCATGTATTTAGAGAATTGAATGCAGAGATTTAATCCTGAGTCCTTATCCGAAGGACCCCAAAGGGAAATTGGGCAATGGATATTGTTGCAATATAGATATGGATATGTTCAGGAATCCTTCTAATCAATTATTTAATGCCGACCCTACATAGGCCTACATTTATTGTGTCTTCATTAAAAATAAAATTGGCTTCAGTGGATGGACCAAATAGGCATCAGATAGTAGATGGCATTGGTTCAGAAGTTGTGGCAGAAGACAAATCCACTAGATCATTTGTTGATACATGAGGTACAACTATTTCCTCTTCTGGTCCAACTAGAAGAGACACATTTCGACAGCCCAAATGTAATACTAGTAGACCACCTTATATGCATGTTGGTGATTATGTTGCAAGAGGGAGAAAAAATGATGGTATGTGTAGCAGCTACAATGTTGTTAATGTTTAGTATGGATGGTTTATTGGTGGTAGGCCATCATCTATTCATGTGGATGAATTTGTGGCTAGATAATAGGAACGCTAACATTCGGTAGCCTCAGTTAGTGGAGACCTGCAAAAATATATGCAAACAATGCCACCTGAGGCTGAGAGCAGTGTTGATAAAAATACATAATTTGGAGAATTGAAGTCTCACCTTGAATATTACTTACAAGAAATTAATATTGAGTTGGAATTTTTTTCCAAATTAGAAGACTTTTTGTAGTTTCCACAGTTCGATGACTTTCTACAATCTGCACCAGTGAGCTTACCTTAAGAGAATTCACCTAAATCTCTTGTTGATGATGTAGAACATGATGAGACAGATACAAATGTTGAAATAAAATTTATGGAGGAGAAAGAGATAGAGCAGATATCCACACACACTGAAAGTGGACACAATAAATTTTGAGAAAGTTGGTGATATTCCATGTGATCTCTGTTTGTCTCAAGCACATTGAAAATAGAGTTAGTGGGGTTTATGAATAAATTTATTCTTGAGGTATTTTAATATGTTGTGGTATAAAATTAAACATGGGAGACAGGTAGGCTTTAGTCTGTCTTTAGATTTTCCTTAAATTTAATATGTCAAAGTGACCTTGTTTCCTGGTAAGGAAATTCTTTGGCTGCATTTTGTTGTATTTGAAAACTAAGAAAACTTGATCAGTCCTCATATTCAGTGTAGGATATAGTTACAAATTATTTAAGAGATCAAAAGAGGAAACAATGCCATTGCATTGAAATTATGAAAATATTTTTATAAAGTCAAACATAATTTAATTCATTTGTGTCATGTAGAGAAATTGATAGTAGAAATAGTAATAAACTAATACCAACTAATGCACATTGAAATTTCCAACAATATTTTATGAAGGTAATATGAGTTTAATAATGTCCACAAATCACCAAAGTATAGATCAATAGGACTAGTAAATATATCTAGTCAACATTGGAATATGGGGGGTGCCATGATAATAAACGAAGAAAATAACATAAGAAATGGTGAATAGGGAAGGTAAACCATAGAAGCATAGGACACACTATTAAGCATCAATTGTCAAGAATTGAGATAGAGGTAGAGATAAGCGAGGGAATATAGGAATCCCTGTCATCAATTATCACTGTGGAGGAGATGATGCAGACCCTCATAATGTTTTTTGAGGAGTGCCTAAGGGTGAGAGGGCATAGAAGGTTGGGATGGCATATAAAAACTCTCCTAAACTTTTAAGAAAAATAGAAGAAACTAGTGATGGATGTTTCACTACAAAATCTAGGTTGAGGAGTAGTTATTGGTGGCAGCAAGGAGCATGAATAATCCTGCGACCTTGTGGATGTGATACATATATTTGTTGAGTAGGAATATTTACATTGTATCATAAATATGAAGTTTCCCACTTACATGGCTAGTGAATTTTCATTTTTCTTAATGACCCACTGATGAAGATATGCCAAAAAAATGAAATGGTGAAACTAATGGTGCAAGGTCTAGAAAGGTTTTGTTATGTGTATCATTTGTGGGTGATTGCCTTGTGTATGTATAAATCTTAGAAATGTCTAAGTGGGATAGGAAATGGCCGTGGAAGTATACCTACTAGAATTAGAAGATATGGAATGATCTTTCCCATGAATCTCATAATATATATGACATTTGAAGAAAAATAATTGCTCCCTTTCAATCTCCTAAAGATGGAAAAATTGGCATATCCTATCCATGTGGTATGTGTTGATTTTCTTCATGTGGAAGTGGTGGGAAAAAACCTTGAGCTACTTGAGAAGAGTCTTGAGGCCATTTGAACAATGAGATTGTTGCATAGCTACATAAAATGCTCATAACATGCCATCTTGGGGCAAACAGTTTGAGGGGAGGATTCCAAGTGAGCCTAACTTAAATCATGTATATATCATCCCTAACTAGCTTGTTGATCTCCTCATTCAAGAGGTAGAGATGACCAAGGGCATACAAAATGTACTTGAAGGAAGGGACATGTTCAATACAAATGTTGGTGTATTGAATTAGTAATAATTTCACCAACACCAATACTCTCTATGTTTATTCAAGCCTAGAGAAGCAATCCCCTTTTAGAATAGAAGAGCTAAATAAGTGTATATATGATGTCAAGTAATGCAGTCCTCTGGGGTGAAAATCTTGTGAAGGAAAAAACAAGCCTAGAAATTCTCTTAAAGGATGGACACCAAACTTGTTTGGAAATTGGTATGTGGAATGACTTGTTTATAATGGTTCATATGTTGTAGCATGATAGAATAAAGTCTCTCCAAACATTCTCAATTAGATACAATTAGACTAGTACCCCATGCATTGGTGTCAAAGACAAAGGTTTGTCCTATATTTGAGTTTTTTTGGGGAATAAATTTTGCACCCATTTCAATAATGAAGAACGAGGCTTTGATGATTTCTTGAGGATAAGTTTCTAAGAGAAATCCCTTCATATTAGCAGGAGACATCATTATGAGATGCAATGGTCAAGTGAGTCAAATATATGGATACAAAGATTTTAATGAGCTTTAATGATTGCATCATTTGTTTTGGAATCACAAATTTTGTTTATTAGGAATGTTTTTTAGATGGAAATGCCCAATAATAGTGTCTGAAGAAAGAATTTGTGAGGTGTGTCACTTTGCTGAGTTTGTGTGGGGAATAAATTTGCACCCATTTTTTAACAATGGAAAACAAGGGTTTGTTGATATATTAAGGCTAATTCTTCAAGAGTAATCCTTTCATGTTAACAAGATACAAATTTAGGAGATGTGGAGGGAAATCTAGTCAAAGATGATGCTAATGCAAACATTTCTAAATGAACTTGAATTATTTTGGATTCATGAATTCTGTTTTTGTAACATATCTAATTTTATACTATTAAATGCATATTTATGACCCACTAGCTAGGATATTTAATATTAATGATTAAAATCTGAGTTAATTAATATGTTAGTCTCCTTTCCTTTGGGTCACTATGTTCAATGTAATATAAATAGATCACATTTCATATCATCATAAATATTTGTATCCTTTTTATATTACATTGGCTTATTCCTTTTCTTATAATTTTTGATCTCTCATTGTAGCAATTGTTAGGTTTGTTGGAAGTGGTATTAGAGGGAGTTAAAACCATGTTGCGTAGTGGCCAAATTTCATTTTTTGGTTGTATACAACCTTCTTGTTTGGTGGCCAACTTTTTTTGTGGCTGGTAGCCAAAATTCTCATCTCAATGCTCAATTCCCCACACTTTTGACAAAAAAGAACAAAATAAGGTATCTGTGAAATAGAGTTAGCTGTTGGGATATCTGATATTTCTTAGGCACTACATATCTATGATGAGCGAAGTAATTCTCTTCATGAATCCTGTAAACCATGGAATGGAGGTTGATGTGCAAAGGATGATCCTCGAACTCTACTTGGAGGATGGACTATTCACATTACCATTTTTTGGTTTTGTAGATTTATAGCATTATGTAAAATACATTGGTAATTGATATCTATGAAGTTGTAAAACCAAGAGTTGCAGCAGCTGAACATATATCTCAAGTTGGCAGGGTGAACATATATCTTAGGTTTATCCTTAGAAACCTAAAGTGTTTTCCCATTTATTTATTTAAGAAACCATGGGAAAAAGAGCTCACTCTGCAACTGAGTCCCATGTTTCCATCTACATCTAATCGGTTCCATGTTTCCAATAGTTTATTTTAGAAACTTCTATATGTTTCCACGTCTCGTGCAACTTATCGAATGGCACATTTGAAGTGACAACTTCACAATTGTTTCATTTGTGGAGGTCAAACAAGTCTTGGAGGTCTCACAGATTTGGATGTTAAGGTGATTGGTCTCTGTTGTTTCTCAAACTAGCCTTGGCTAGAAAAAAATGGAAAGGTACCATATGGAGGCTTTGAAAACCTCCCCAATTTAGTTCTCAAGTCTCTCTCAAGTTAGAGGGGGTAAGATACAAATATATTCAACAATTGGTTGTCCAACATCACTTCTAAAACATCTCTCTCATGCAAATTTGAATTCCATATTTCAGTGGTTTTGGAGTAAAATGTTTGAGGAACAATGCAAACTAGACACATGAAACCCATCTAATCTGCACAGTCGTGCCTTTCCATTGGGCACCATTATCTTGTATTACTGAAATAAAAAGTTGATTAGATGGATGATATTGAAAAAAATAAAATATGATGTCTTAGGTAGCAATGAGAATGGGATGGAAATCCTTGGCACTCAGAATACATTAAAATATCAGAAATGATAGTGAATGTGGTAATCATTAAATTTTATTAATAGGACACAAAATCCATGGGAATTATTCAAATGAATTCAATAGCACACAAAAAGACATACTGGACAATCTTCACATGAATCCCTATGGTTCATAGGTAAACTATAAATATTGGATAAACTTGAATTCAGAGCAAGAAACTCCTTAATACTAAACAGGTTGGTAATAAATTTCCCAAACATCTAAAGATAAATATCTTACTCAATCTTGATGATAAACCAAAGTGGGAAATAGAAAAATAGCAAGTATTTGAAATCAGTCACTGCCTTGCATTATATTCAAATATAACCAAAGAAACAATGTTGAATATAAATATTGAGCATTCATATTGATAACTGAAGAAAGTTATCCATAACTTTATAGACAATTGGGAAAAGGTTCTTGATTGAATAAGAAAACATACAAAAACTAGGATACAAATTTTGAAAAAAAGGGAGGTGAATCTTTTGGTACACTCATATATTTTGTGAATATAGTGGCCCCTTGGGCATTAGAGAAATTCAGCCACTCATTACAAAGTCTTTGATTCCATCTTTTATCCCCTCTTGCATACTATGTTCCAGCCTTCTTAAGTGTAACTAATTTTCGAGAAGAGAAAGGAAGATGAGGTGTCTTGAGGAGGTTTGTCACCTTAGGTATGAAGGGTCTCAATTTTCATATAAAATAGTGTACTTTTTTGGCACTTTTTGGGGTTCCCATGTTTTGGCAAGTTTGTCAATACCAAAAGATAAGACAACATCAAATCCACTTTCAGACCTCAGTAAAGGGTTCAATATAATACAAGGGTTAAATATAATACAAAGGGTGAGCAAAGAGGATTTTAGGCAAAGGAGAGGTATTTCAGAGAACACTCGAGACCATTGGGAAATGGAGTCAGGAAAGGGTTTACTTGCTATTCAATATTCAAGGCTTTCAATTGGGCTAGTCATCTAAAGCATAGGATCTGAAAGATGATAGTGTGGTATTAAATGATGGGAAAGAAGGTGAATGACAAGGAAACCTCCAAGGTGACCACTTAGAAATTAGGTCTAGGGACAGGACATGCCATTAGACACCTATGATCCAACTCCTAAAAGGTTAACTCTTCAGACAAAGGAAACATCAAAGATTTAAACATAAAGGTGAAGGCCTGAGATCAGATAAAGGGTTTGAACTTTCAATGCTTCGACATCCAACTTAAGGGAACTTTGAAAGGTTCAACGGATTGAAAAAGACCCTAGTGAGATAGAATCAGCCTTCTAAACTCCTAGTATCTCAATTATTTCAGTTAAAACCCAACAAGAACATCCAAGAACAGATTCATAAATTCATACATCATCTAGCAGTGAAAAACAACTACTACACTGGTTAAATTACCTTGAATTAGTTCTCACATAACACATTTAGTAGAAAATATCAAAGTTAAGGAGAGTAGAAGAATTAGGGTACCATGCAAGGGTATATCCTAAGCCAGATTTCTAATGCTTACCAGAGAAATGAAATGTAATGAATTACAGAAGGAAAATAGAGACAAAGGCAGAAAACATCACCGTTGCTTTAAATCAGGATCCAAAGAAATGTGCTTGTCATATTAAAGAGCAACACCAGTCATGTACAACATTGTCCAAAAACTTGATATTTAGTCTGAAAACATCTTCCTCGGCCTATCTTACAACTTTACACAGAGAAATATATCTCAAGAGAAACAACTTACAATTCACAGATATCCCATCAACAACCTTTACAATGAGTTTCTTCATGAGTTTTATAGCTGAAAGAGAGGTAGAGGAGGTAGATGAAACACTAAATGAAACATTAAAACAGAGTAGAAGAAGAGGGTCGAAGCCCATTCTATCTTAATATCTATGCATTGATTTTTGGTACTCTTTGGATGAAAGAGTGGTCTTCGACAGGCTGAAATTTACTCCAGGTATGTTATTTGATGTACTTTTGGTTGTAGTACTCTGCAGTACTCTGGTGAATAAACAAAAAGTCAGATAAATGACTTCAGGACTACCATAATACATAACAAATGCTCTGGCAGCATTGGGACTTTTGTCAGGGTAGAAACCTTCTCAGAAACACGGTACTGAATAAAAACAGTATGGGTATTGTGTCCTTTATCGGGAGGGAAACTTCCACTGATGTGAAACACCGATATATTGTTTTCTGTGTGTTAGGCCTCATTAGGCCTTCTGTGCTAATCATAAGGTCTTCAATCTGGTGCATTTCCTTTTAAACATTGAATTAGAGCTTAAAATCTTCAATTACAAGCATTAAAATCTCTGATTATCCACTGATACTCATTGCCGCTTCGTGACTGTCTTTGTTTGTAAAATTTGAGCTTTAATGATGTTGGAGAGGTTTTACAGAGTTAAACTCTATTCTTTAATGAAAAATTCCACTCTAAACACCTTCCCAATCATTTCTCTGTAATATTAGGCTCTGAAAATGGCCCTTTTTGCGCTCTGTGCCACTATGATAGTGACTGTGAACAATGGCGGTTTCCACCACCTGTAACCCTGCGAAAAGACATAAACGATGTTAAGAAATCCACGCGGTGGGAGGATGGATGCAGTGGAGGGCTATGCGAACGGTAGCGCAACAGAGGTGAATGTTTTGTATGCAATGGAGAGCAGTGGAAAAATGCAGTGAAGCGGTGGAAAATTGATCTGGTGAAAGTTTTGTGGAGGGATGCATGTGGACCGTCCGATCAGATCTGGAGGTGATGATCGATGGTGGGGATTAATTAACAAAATTACCTTGGAAGATTGGGCGAAAATGAACTGAACTCCAATGTAAAACATTAAAGTTCGAATGTGAGCAGAATGATATAATGTTTAATGCAAAACATAAGGTTTGGTCCTTTGAATCGAAATACAAAGGAAATGCATGTAAAACATATGAAATGGGCTTAATATGGTTGGACCCGGTCAGGGGCAGAGGGCGATTTAACACGGACCGTTAGATCTCAGGGTGATATCAACGGCTCAGATGATCCGAAGAAGTTCTATGATCGCGCGATGGAAGAATGTGAATGGAGGACGTGATGCGCTGTGGGCCGTTGATCTGAACTGATCAACGGTCGAGATCTCTTGATGAAATTTCGAAGGCGGGAAGTGGGGAAGTGGTTTTCCAGGAAAAACAACGGTTTTAGCGTGGCAAAAGGCGGGAGAGGTGGTTTTCACTTTTTGAATGCGATATGGGTCCCCAGCTGACACGTGGCTCTAGAAAACCACCCATATCGTGTGAATTTGATCTGCTAAACTTTGGACACAAAACTTGCACATATTGATGTGGGCCGTTGGATCTGGGCCCTTGAGATCCGACGACAGGAGATGGAGCGCGATATGGGAATGTGCGCGATCGGTAAAGTGGGGTCAAGCAGAAGGCGGTTTCATCGTGGGTCGTCCGATCTATGAGATGGATGGTCACAATCTGGAGGGGAAGAGCAATAGTGGTGGATATGGTTAGTGGGCGGGAGAAATCCTAGCTGTCGGATCAAAAGGAATGAACGGTCAGGATCTAATTGGAACCGGAGGAGGCAGGGGCCAAATATCCGATGGGACGAAGGAGTGATTGGCTTTGGTTCATCGGATCAGCTTCAGATCAACGGCTACGATTGGATCGGAGGGTGACCAATCAGGGAAGCGGGGCGGAGCAAGAAGAAATTTGGGCCGTAGGATCAGAATGGATGGAAGGCTCAGATTCAATCGGGGATCGGCCAATCGGGGCATCGAGAGGGTGGCGTAATTAAAAGTCTCGATTGGCGATGAAGGTGGTGTTGCGATGGCCATTGGATTTAGACGTGAATCGACAATTGAGATTCAATCGAGGCTCGAAAATCGGGAGGGATCGGTAGCACGGGATTGGTGCAATTGGCGGTGCTCTGATTGCGCGATAGGCATCGGATCAGGGTGGTAGATCGACGATTGGGATGCAATCGAAGGGATAACAAAGGGGTGAGATGGGCGTGTTGTGAGATAAGCGTGGAACCGTTAGATAATTTGAGATCAACGACTGAGATCGCTCCAAAGGCTGACAAACCAAATACACTATCGCATCGGAGATTTTCATTTATGAAGAGAATAAGTGCTCCGACCAGTCCTTCCGATGCGATAAGCGTTTTATGCCTTAGCGCTTGGTCTTAGTGCTCGGGTGCATGGAGGGGAAGTGGTTAGGGGCTGGGCCGAAGGGGGCTAGCCTGCAATATGTTAAAAAATGGGGTTTTTAGCTTAGAAATAGAGTTTTTAAGGCTAAAAATAGGCTTTCGGTAGGGGGTAAAAAGGGGTTTTAAAGCCAGATGAAGGGATTTCACTTGGTTTAAAAGGAGGAATTAGATGGTTTGGAAGACTTAGGAGGGATTTTTGGGGGTTAAAGGGGGAAATTTTAAAAAGGGAAAAAGGGTTAAAAATGGGGAATTTGTAGGGATACAAAGGGAAAATGGAGGCTTTACTAAGCATAATTTTTTCACAGACAGTGAGGCTTTTTGGAAGGAAACATCAGTGAAGATCTTTCAGAGGCAAAGGACAAACAGAGGCTTCAAGGATGAGAGAATTTCATAGGAAATGTATCTCCTGAAGGCTCAGAAAAATATTTAGCCACCTATTTGCTTGACAAAAAATTCATAGGTGGCTAACAGTGGCTCCACATGGGGATGGCATCTTCTTGAAGGTGTTGAGAATTCAGAAAATAATCTTCGGAGTAGGCCAGATGCCTGATATTTGAACCATCTTTCTTCTTTGATTCAGCTGTTACATACATGATGGATATTAATCAACAGAAAACATTCCCCAAACAATCTACCTACCCATCCTACAATCCTAACATTTTTTCTTCAAGGTGCATTTGAATTTGTATACCTCTTTCATCATTTTTTTTTTTGAAAGTAGAAAAAAAACTAGTCTAATTCTACCCTTATTCCTCCATGAGACCAAAATAAACTATTGGCCTCATAGTTTCTCTACCTAATCTAATATCTGCTAGGATTAAACTGTCTAGCAGATTTCTTCTCTACATTCTACAACAGACTTTCAAAAATAGTCAAACTAGGATTAGACAGTCTGGTTTGTTGTGGACCCAAGGCATAAAGACAGCTGCTCAAGGACTGAAATTGCAAAAATTCGAAGACAAAATTTTGAAGGCTGGAAATCTTGAAACTTCTTGAAGCATCCATCTTTTCTTTGTGACTCAAGTTTTGAGCTTGTTAGAGTCACTTTCTTCTTTACTTCAGCTCTGGTTTTGGGCTTGTTAGAGCTGATATTTTTTCTTCATTGCTGGTTCAAATTTTGGGCATATTAGAACCAGCTTCTTTTACTTCCTTTGACTCAGATTTTGATCATATTAGAGCCAATATTTTGCACTTCTGAGGTTCACGTTTTGAGCATGTTCGAACCTCTCTTTCTCTGTTTTTTGAAACATTTTCTCTCTTTTCTTGAAAACAAAACACAACAATGGTATTTACAATGGAAATGAAAACTGGAAATTGGAAATCCGTAGTAGTAATGTTTGAGCATCCTGCCATTGACAAGACCCCCAAACAAATATGTACCATCAAGCTCCTACAGAAAAAAGGCATTTGGACCAATAATGGACTGGATGATGTATGGACCCTGCCACAAACTGTCAAATTTGCCATGCTTTCCTTTGTCTTCTCTCCTAGAGTCCCACTTTAAAAATTTATCTCCAATTTTGAAGTCACAAGATTTTGTTCTCTTGTCAAATAACTTCTTTATATTTTCCCGAACTTTCAGAGCTCTGTTATAGACCTCTTCTTTATTTGCTGGAGATGAATTGTTTGGTTTATCCTCCTCACCATGTTGTCCTCTTCTGTCTGAATCTCTTGGACTAGTTTAATCACTGGTACCCCAAGGCTGGTTGGAAACACCGCCTCTGTTCCATAAACAAGCTGATATGGTGACATGCGAATGGATTTTTTTGTTGGTAGCCTGTCAGCCCACAAAGCATGCACTAACTTGTTATGCCATGAATTTTTATTCTCTTCAAGCAATTTTTTGATGATGGTCACCAAGCTCTTGTTTGATGATTCAGCTAACCCATTACCTTGTGGGTAATAAGCAGTTGAATGACTGAGTGCTATTTGATACCTGTGACAAAAATCGATCATTTTCTTAGATCCAAAAGCAGTAGCGTTATCAATGATTATTTTTCTTGGGCATCCAAACCTAGAGAGGATGTGGTCTTCTAGAAACTTAATGATAACAAAATCGGTGGCATTCCTAGAGGGTATGGCCTCAATCCACTTCGTGAAATAGTCTGTGGCTGTAAGGATCCACTTGTGTTGTGCAGAAGAGGCAGGGTGTATTTCTCCTATGAAATCTAGGCCCCATTGTTGGAAGGGAGCCTCAACGGTAATGGGTTGTAATGGTAAAGGGAGGAGCTTTATTTTGCCCTAAAAAATCTGGCACTTATGGCAAGCAATTATCATTTTATGGATGTCATTGAAAAGTGTAGGATAGTAATAGCCAGCTCTAAGTATTTTGTTAGCAGTGGCTTTCCAATTTAAATGGCCTCCACACTCTCCTGCATGGAACTCCTGTTTAATCCTCTCTGCTTCAGTTTCAGGAAAACATTTAAGCAATAAACCATTTGTATTTTTCCAGTATAAATATTCATTCAGTATGCAATAGTTTTTGGTTTTTAGTTTTAGGAATCGGGCCTTAGTCTTTGATAAATCAGGAGGGGCATTGAGGTTTTTGAGCACATACAGGATATCAGAATACCAAGGAGAGTTTTGAAATTGTTCTTCAACAGTAGGATCAGGCAATCCGTCCTGCTCATCCAAGGCATCTACCATGTTTATGTCAAGGGCTTGCAAATTATATTTAGCCATTAGTTGAGCTAAGCCCTTACCTTTGATCAGTTTTGTGGGTTTTATTTCCAGGTCATACTCTAATATTACGGAAATCCATTTGCCCCTCTTTCCATTAGGATCTTGGGACAAAATGTCTTTTACCACTATGTTAGGCATGTAGGCTATGATGTGAGAATGTAGTATGTACACCCTAAAGTCTTTCAAGGCCTTTACCAAGGCATAGGCCTGTTTCTCCATTATGTTATATTTTAAGGGTGCATCCCTTAGAGCCTTGCTGAAGAAAGAAATAGGCTGTTCCATTCCCTCTGGATTTTTCTGCAGTAGAACTACAGCCACTGTATGCTCGGAGGCAAAGGAAAATATTAGAAAATATTTTGAGAAATCTGGGCTAAATAGGACAGGAGCCCGGGTGAGTGCAAGTTTAACTGATTCAAAAGATTTTTTAGCCTCTACAGTCCACTTAACCCCTGCACCTTTTTTTAGCATGTTTTTCATATTTCTGAGGTGCTCAGCTAAGTTGGGAATAAACCTCCTTAAGAAGTTAATTTTCCCAATAAAGGACTGTAACTCCTTTATGTTTCTCGGTTGGGTGATTTTAAGTATTCACTCAACTCTTTGTGGGTATATTTTAATTCCCTTCTCTGATATAATATGGACAAGAAGCTTACCTTCTTGAAGCCCGAATACAGTCTTCTTGGGATTTAATGACAGACCGAACCTTCTACATTTTTCAAAAACTCTTCTCAGATGTTTTAGGTGCTCCTCATTAGTCTTGGAGTAGACTGTTATGTCATCCAGATAGATGACAATGAAGTACCCTATTTCCTCTGAAAAGGCTATGTCCATTGCTCTTTGGAAGGTCACACCAGCATTCATTAGTCCAAAAGGCATTTTTAACTACATAAAAGTGCCCCATGGAGTGGTGAAAGCAGTCATGAGCTGGTCTTCTAGGAGTACTAATACTTGGTTATAGCCTAAAAAACTGTCTAACAGGGAGATCCTTTTCGAGCCCACCACCCTATGTAGGATGTGTTCCATCTTTGGTAAAGGGTAATTGTCCTTAATTGAGGCTCTATTAAGGTTCCTAAAATCGACGCACAATGTGATCTCACCTATTTTCTTTCTCACAGCTACAAGGTTGGAAATCCAATCGGAAAACCTCACAGGCACTATGATTCTTGCCTCGTACATCTTTTTTATTTCCTTTTCAACTAGAGGCAGCTGTTTTGGGTTAATTCTACAAAGTTTTTGTCTGAAGGGTTTTTGGTTCTCTTTTAAAGGGATTTTGTGATGTATAATGTCTGTATCATAGGCCTTTAAGTCTTTGTAGCTCCAGGCAAACACATCAATGAACTCTTTGAATAAGTCAATATATTTCTTTTTCATGTCTGCGGGCAAATACTTAGCCAATTTAATAATCTTAGGCTTATCTTTAGTGCCTATGTTGCATTCCTCGACATCAGAGTCTAAGTGTTCTATAGTGGGTTTTTTCACTACGTCGTCAAAATCAAAAAGGTCCTCTAAAGGTGCCAGTCCTCTGGGTATATTCTTATCTTTTGACTACAACACCTCTATTTCCTCTTTTCCTGCGTTCTTATATTCTTTGGTTGGATTTCCAAGTTGTTCAGTTAAAGTGTTTATTTCTACGTTATGGGGTGATTTTTCTTCATCAGGGGGTTCTTCACTCAGGAAACTATTATTGGATTTAGAGTGTGAGTCAGAGAATTCAAACTCATTCCTGCCAATCAGGAAATCCTCTATCTACTTGTCACCCTCAAAGACCTGCCAATATTTCTCATTATCAAGCACTGCAGGTCTATATTTTGTCTGAATGGTGATTTTCTTGTCACTAGGTGTTTTATGATATGAGTTAGCTATGCAGGCTAATCCATTCGCAATTATGTTTTGACTCCTAGGAACAAACACGAGTTCATACTCTACAAAGGTTTTCAGTAAATCCATAGCATCATTCCTGTATGCTCTCAATCTAGGGTGTTTAGCTGTATACTCTCCGTTCACTTGTTTTATGATTAAATCAGAGTCTTCATGTACAGCTATCCTTCGGGCTCCTAGTTTTTTCAACAGATTCAAGCCTAGGATGAGAGCCTCATAATCTGTGATATTGTTTGTACATTTGAAGTTTAGGTTGAAGGCATGACTCTCAGCATAGTTACTCTCTGTGTTATGTAACCACACTCCCACTCCTGCAGTCTTTCTAGTGCAAGACCCATTGAAATTCATTATCCATAAGGGATCCTCTTCAAGTTTATCATCATTTTCTTCCCTAACGTTGGTTTCACTGTTATGTTGTACTATGGGGTCTACATCATGGAGTGGAGTGTTTTGATCTTCATGATGCGTATGGAGTTCAAAGGAATGACTATTCGGTTGTTTGTAGTCTTGTTCTTGTCCATTCTGAGTTTCAGTTTCAGTGCACTGTCCAAAGGTTTCTTATTCATTTTCTTCTAAGTCTAGAGTGGCCATTATGTTAAAATCTATGGGCTCTACCCTATTTTTTGCATTTCTGTCTTTTGACTCTGTCTCGTCTATGGATTCATCGTTGTAAAGGATAAAGGAATCCATATCTGTGTGTACGGAGTATAGAGGTGAATTTTCAGTCTTTTCAGGGGTGCTAACCATGAACTTCATTTGTGCCTCTCTATACAGTCTCCTAAGCTAGCTAAAGACAGGGATCGTGGAATATGAGCCATCCATCTGCATTGTACCTTGCAGCTTGGCTCCCCATGACCTTGATAGTAACATGCCATACTTAGGTGGCACATCTGCCACCACAACATCCATAACCATGCATTTTGCTGGAATCTGGGTCAAGTTCAAACATAGATCTTTGATTAGGCCAAGGCATTTTACTCTGCTAGAGTCAAATGAATATAAATCTTTATAAGGACGGGTTGTCTCTAGGCCTAACCTCTCTCCATAACTACCTTAGGCATTAGGTTGTGTGATGCCCCAGAGTCATGCATTGCGTTGTGAAGGATCTTGTCATGAATATTGAGGCTGATATAAAAAGGAGGTACTACCCCTTCCTGAAACTTCCCTTCTATCTTTGGACCAAATAGGAGGGCTGGTTGATCATCACTTAGATTGATAGTGTCACTGTTTTCACCCAGATTAAAAGCTTTCAAAATTTGGCCTTTATATACATTCTGAGTGGCCAGCTCAGAGAGTGGGACAAAGATTTTAATTTTAGCAATCTCGCTCTCCAAATTGAAGGGATACTGACTCTTTGTAAGACTCAACTCTATATTGTTAGCCACTACTTTAGTGGCAGAATCAGTGTGTTGATTTTCACTATGTACAATGTTTGTAGATGTTTTGTGAGGAGCATTAGCTGCAGTGCTAATGCTGCTAGTTTGTTGACTTTTTTTATCAGTATTTTGGCTGTATTTTTCTTTGTTCTTCCCAGAACTCTCAGATGTTGATTTTCTACTTTCAGCAGTCACTTTAGAAGTTTTCTCAGGCCTTTTCTTAATGGTAATCTCAGAAGCTTTGGGTTTGGTAGTGTCTAAGCTCTTTTTTCTTCTAAGTTCATACTATTCTCTGACTTGCATGATGGCATTTTCAAATCCTAGCATGTAGTCCTTAGATTCTAACCTTTCCTCATCCCAATGTGAGTGTGAGTTCTGATCTTCCTCTATGGAACAGTTGTGGATTGAGTTGTCTATTTCAAACATATTTATTGTGTTTCCCTCAGACTCTTCTATTATCCCCTCATCCTCATCAAGGAAGTTCTCTTGGAATGGGGGTATGACTTGTTGATCAGAGTCTCTCTGTCTGTTTGGGGGATTGTTTCTCCTAAAGTTCTGGTTCTGGTTATGATTTTGGTTTCTATTCTGATTGCTAACTGTGACAACCATTTTTTCCATCATTTGTTGTAGCCTTTCCACGTTTTTTGCTAGACTGTCATACTTGGGATCAGATGTGGAAGCTACAGCGTCATCCCTATATGTTACCCTTTTCTCAGCCCTCATCTTGGCCTTCTTCTCAATCAGGTTAGCCTCTACACTCACTTCTCCTTTTTGCATATCTTCCAATGTGTTGTAATCTCTCTCCCTAAGCTGGTAGGCCATATCAACATCAAATCCTTCAGGATATTTCACTAAAGCCATACCTTGGGGAGGTTTCATATGTGGAGGAAGAGCATTATAAATGCTATTAAACCTTGTAAAGTAGTCATGGACACTCTCTCCTACATTTCTTTTAAGATTCTTGTATTCTGCTAAGATTTGGAGAGGGTTGGTCTTAACTTCCCATTTGTTTATGAAGGACTGATATAAAGAGGGAAGATCATGGATACTATTAGGAGGTAGGCCTTTAAACCACTTCTTCACATCACCTCCTAAACTTTGTGCAAATATTCTCATCTTGAATGTTTCATCATATATCTCCATATAGTCAAAAGAATCTTCCATCCTATCTACATGGTGTTGAGCTGTGGTGGACTCTTTTGTAGTGAAATGTGGGATTTTTGATTGATAATCATTGGGTAAAGGCACTAGAGGCCGTGGTAACACTAGAGGTGCATACCAGGTTGCCATAATGGTGTATTGATGAGGTAAAGGGCTGGCTTGAGCAGCAGGTATGTGGATGACAGGAATACTAGGACCAATAACACTCCGTTGAGCTGATTTAGGATGACAGAGCCCCATGTTTTGAATGAAATGAATATCTGGAGGTGTAGATGGGGGAGTCTCTCTATCCATAATATGTTGAACACTGTGAGATGGTGAACCAGGAAGCTCAAGGTCTGACTGGTCTAGAGCACTGAATGACCTAGTTCTGGGTAAACTGCTTGGTAAGTCTAGGTCAAAAAGAGTGTCTGATAGAGCTGTAAAGTATTTTGGTGCAGAGTTAGCTCTATGGATGTGTCTAGAAATAGTTGGCCTCCTAGGGGTGGGGGATTTCCTGAGAACTCTCTCAGGGTTGTCAACTATTTCAGGTGGGTTTGGGTTAGGATAAGCTCTTGTATGAATGGTTCTTGAAGCCAGAATGTTGTTTTCAAACAAAGTAGCTTAATCCTACTTGTTACTTGTAATATGGCTGATGTTGTAGTGAAGGCAGGTCTCCTAGTGGAGTCTTGTGAAAACCAAGATAATCAGCATGCCTACTGATCACTAGTGGAGTCTTTAATAATTAAGGAACTATGGAGTCGCCAGGTGGAAGGTTTAGAATGTTTCAAGAAGGTATATTGTCCACCACAGTGATTACTACAAGACTAACCAAAGATTTTGGTTTTATGAGGTCCTAAGGATGTATAAGATGAAAACACTTAGATGTTCCCCATCAGAGTCGCCATTATGTTGGGGTTCCCATGTTTTGGCAAGTTTGGAAGTACCAAAATATGATACAACATCAAAACCACTTTCAGACCTCAGGATCTAGCCCTCCTGGGTCCAGAGAGGGATCTCTCTATAAAGGCAAAGGTATATGTCTTTGAAGTTCAGTTTTGAAGATATTAGGCTAGTTATAAAGTGCGAGGTTTGTTTTGTTTGTTTGTTTGGTTGTTGGGAAATGGGAATGAAGGGCTCAATATAAGATAAAAGGTGAGAAAAGAGGATTTTAGGCAAAGGAGAGGTATTTCAGAGAACACTCGAGACCATTGGGAAATGGAGTCAGGAAAGGGTTTACTTGTTATTCAGTATTCAAGGCTTTCAATTGGGCTAGTCATCTAAAGCATAAGATCTGAAAGATGATAGTGTGGTATGAAATGATGGGAAAGAAGGTGAATGACAAGGAAACCTCCAAGTTGACCACTTAGAAATCATATCTAGGGACAAGACATGCCATTAGACACCTATGATCCAACTCCTAAAAGGTTAACTCTTTAGAAAAAGGAAACATCAAAGATTTAAACATAAAGGTGAAGGCCTAAGATCAGAGAAAGGCTTTGAACTTTCAATGCTTCGACATCCAACTTAAGGGAACTAAGAAAGGTTAAACAGATTGAAAAAGACCCTAGTGAGACAGAATCAGCCTTCTAAACTCCTAGTATCTCAATTCTTTCAATTAAAACCCAACAAGAACATCCAAGAACAGATTCATAAATTCATACATCAGCTAGCAGTGAAAAACAACTACTACACTGGTTAAATTACCTTGAATTAGTTCTCAGATAACACATTTAGTAGAAAACATCAAAGTTAAGGAGAGAAGAAGCATTAGGGTACCATGCAAGGGTATATCCTAAGCTAGATTTCTTATGCTTACCAGAGAAATGAAATGTAATGAATTACAGAAGGAAAACAGAGACAAAGGCAGAAAACATCACCGTTGCTTTAAATCAGGATCCAAAGAAATGTGCTTGTCATATTAAAGAGCAACACCAGTCATGTACAACATTGTCCAAAAACTTGATATTTAGTCTGAAAACATCTTCCTCGGCCTATCTTACAACTTTACACAGAGAAATATATCTCAAGAGAAACAACTTACAATTCACAGATATCCCATCAACAACCTTTACAATGAGTTTCTTCATGAGTTTTATAGCTGAAAGAGAGGTAGAGGAGGTAGATGAAACACTAAATGAAACATTAAAACAGAGTAGAAGAAGAGGGTCGAATCCCATTCTATCTTAATATCTATGCATTGCTTTTTGGTACTCTTTGGATGAAAGAGTGGTCTTCGACAGGCTGAAATTTAATCCAGGTATGTTCTTTGATGTACTTTCGGTTGTAGTACTCTGCAGTACTCTGGTGAATAAAAAAAAATGTTGATAAATGACTTCAGGTCTACCATATTGCATAACAAATGCTCTGGCAGCATTGGGACTTCTGTCAGTGTAGAAACCTTCTCAGGAACATGATACTGAATAAAAACAGTATGGGTATTATGTCCTTCCTCGAGAGGGAAACTTCAGCTGATGTGAAACACTGATATATTTTTTTTCTGTGCATTAGCCCTCATTAGGCCTTCTGTGCTAATCATAAGGTCTTAAATCTGGTACATTGCCTTTTAAAGATTGAATCAGAGCTTAAAATCTTCAATTATAGGCATTAAACTCTCTGATTATCCACTGAAACTCTTTGACGCTTCGTGACTATCTCTGTCTATGAAATTTGAGCTTTAATGATGCTGGAGAGGTTTTATAGAGTTAAACTCTATTCTTTAATGAAAAATTCCACTCTAAACACATTCCCATGCGTTTCTATGTAATATCAGGCTCTGAAAATGGCCCTTTTTGCGCTCTGTGCCACTATGATAGTGACTGTGAACAATGGTGGTTTCCACCGCCTGTAACCCTGCAAAAAGACATAAATGATGTTAAGAAATCCACGTGGTGGGAGGATGGATGCAGTGGAGGGCTGTGCGAATGGCAGCGCAGAAGAGGTGAATGTTGTGTTTGCAATGGAGAGCGGTGGAAAAATGTAGTGAAGTGGTGGAAGAATTAATTTGGTGAAAGTTTGGTGGAGGGATGCATGTGGACCGTCCGATCAGATCTGGAGGCGATGATCGATGGTGGGGATTAATTAACAGAATGACCTTGGAATATTGGGAAAAAATGAAATGAACTCCAATGTAAAACATTAAAGTTCTAATGTGAGTGGAATGATATAATGTTTAAAGAAAAACATAAGGTTTTGTCCTTTGAATCGAAATACAAAGGAAATGCATGTAAAAAATATGAAATGGGCTTAAGATGGTGGGACCTGGTCATGGGAAAAGGGAAATTTAACATGGAACGTTAGATCTCAGGGAGAGACCAACGACTCAGATGATCTAAAGAAGTTCTATGGTCGTGCGATGGAAGAATGTGAATGGAGGACACGATGCAGTGTGGGCCGATGATATGAACTGATCAACGGTCGATATCTCTTGATGAAATTTTGGAGGCGGGAAGTGCGGAAGTGGTTTTCCAGGCATAACAATGGTTTTTTCACGGAAAAAGGTGGGTGAGGCATTTTTTGCTTTTTGAACACGATATGGGTCCCCAGCTAACACATGGCTCTAGAAAATCGCCCATATCGGGTGAATTTGATCTGCTAAACTTCAGACACAAAACTTGCACAATATTGATGTGGGCCATTGGATCCGGGCCCTTGAGATTCGACGGCAAGAGATGGATCATGATACCAGAACGTGCACGATCGGTAAAGTGGGGTCAAGCGGAAGGTGGTTTCATCGTGGGTCGTCTGATCTATGTGATGGATGGTCGAGTTTTAGAGGGGAAGAGAAATAGTGGTAGATATGGTTAGTGGGCGAGAGAAATCTTAGCCGTCGGATCAAAAGGAATGAACGGTCAGGATCTAATCGGAACCGGAGGAGGCAGGGGCCAAATCTCTGATGGGATGAAGGAGTGATTGGCTTTGGACCGTCGGATCGGCTTCAGATCAATGGCTATGATTGGATCGGAGGGTGACCAATCGGAGAAGCGGAGCAGAGCAAGAAGAAATCTGGGTCATAGGATCAGAATGGATGGACGGCTCAAATTCAATTGGGGATTGGCCAATTGGGGCATCGGGAGGGTGGCGTAATAAAAAGTCTTGATTGGCGATGAAGGCGGTGTTTCGATGGCCGTAGGATTTAGATGTGAATCAATGGTGGAAATTCAATCGGGCTCCCCAATCGAGAGGGATCAGTAGCGCGGGATTGGTGTGATTGGCAGTGTTCCGATTGCACGATAGCTGTCGGATCAGGGTGGTAGATCGATGGTCGGCATGCAATCGGAGGGATAAAAAAGGGGTGAGGCAGGCACGTTGTAAGATAAGCGTGGAACCATTATATATTTTCAGATCAAAAATTGAGATTTCTCCAAAGGCCAACAGACCAAATTCACTATCGCATCGGATATTTTCATTTACAAAGAGAATAAGCACTCCAACCAGTCCCTCCGATGCGATAAGCACTTTATGCCTTAGCGCTTGGTCTTAGCGCTCGGGTGCATGGAGAGGAAGTGGTTAGGGGCTGGGCTGAAGGGGGATAGCCTGTAATATGTTAAAAAATGGGTTCTTTAGCTTAGAAATAGAGTTTTTAAGGCTAAAAATAGGCTTTCGATAGGGGGCAAAAAGGGGTTTTAAAGCCAGATGAAGGGATTTAACTTGGTTTAAAAGGAGGAATTAGATGGTTTGGAAGACTTAGGAGGGATTTTTGGCGGTTAAAGGGGGAAATTTTAAAAAGGGAAAAAGGGTTAAAAATGGGGAATTTGTAGGGATACAAAGGGAAAATGGAGGCTTTACCGAGCATAATTTTTTCACAGACAGTGAGGCTTTTTGGAAGGAAACAACAGTGAAGATATTTTTAGAGGCAAAGGACACACAGAAGCTTCAAGGATGAGAGATTTTCATAGGAAATGTATCTCTTGAAGGCTCAGAAAAATATTTAGCCACCTGTTTGCTTGACAAAAAATTCATAGGTGGCTAACAACATTAACTCTCCATGAAATCGTACATTTATAACAATTTGTAAGTTGTCTTATGATTTATCTATAGTCATAAAGTGAAGATGTCATTATTGTATTTCCATGTCTTCATTCTGAATGCCATTTGTGATTTTGAAAATACTATCCACTCAATTAATGTATCAACATCCATTTGGAAATTGATTGATGGAATGATTTATGAAGCAAATGACAAATGATTTTCCTAGCTTATTTTTCCGTATGAATGCACCTTTGCTGCTTATCCAGTCATTTTAATTTGGAGCTGCTGCCCTTGACCTTTATTTTTGTTTTTGCATAGGTATACCAACACTAAATCTTGAAACATTGGAAAACAAACTTGTTATTTTTATGATTCTATTTATTGTTGTTAATATGGCCCTCATAGGTTTCTAGTTTACTAGTCATGTAAATTTAGCAGCAACATTTGGAAATGGACCCAAACCCAACAACCATATTTCATATTTTGAGCAAATTCCTTTATTAGAAGGTTGGTTGACATTATATGAGCCATTATTTTAATCCTCCTTTTGGATCTAGTGTAGAAACATGCATATTCCCAAAGGACTTACACCACTAAATCCTAATAATTTGCCTCTTTCTTCCAATAGATGAAATAAAAGAGCACATAATTTAATGTTTAACCTTATTAGATAAATGTTCCAAAAAATTCACTCTTTCTTTCCCATCACTCAGTGCAACCCAATCTCCCTATAGTTTTGGAGAATCATGGGACTCCATATTTTGCATAGTGATTCTGAGTACATTCTCTTAAATGATTTCCAATGAGAACAAGATTCAGATGAAGGAACAAGTTGTCTGGGAGATGGAATTTGACTGATAGAGTTAGTGATGTAAAATATTTAGAAATAGCAATGCCAAATTAAATACAAACTGTTGGACCTAGTACTAGCACAAGGCACACCATTATACCATAAAATTATACCGATGTCACAATGTGAAGAAACAAAAAATACCTTACATCTGACAACTGTAAGAAACATTCAATGATGCCTGCTGGCTCTAGATATGCAGGCACATTTATATTCATAAAATATGAAGGCCAAGTAGACAATTGATTTCACTAATGCTTGCAATAATGGGAATATACTTGCTCACATAGTTTGGGTCAAGAGGGCTTAAGAGTTCATTAAATCTATCCCTTTGTGGGGCTTGCTGCTACTAATGCAACCAATATTGCTACAAATGTAATAGAGACAAACATTCAAAATGAGATTACAAGAGTTATTGATACTTTGAACATATTATCCAACACATTACACTTTTTATAATGCCTAAATGTGACAACTGAACTATGAAAAACATCAGAAATGGAGACTGCTCAGATGTCATGTCTGCATTGAAACTGAAAACTAGGTCAAGAATAACCAACAAAGAACTTAGAGGCTAGAAATTGAATATAAATTTCACATTTTACTCCTTAAGGAAAGGTAATATATATTATTTTTCAATGGATCTCTGAATTTTGACAGTGACTAACTAGAGGGAAATCATGTACAAGCCCTGAAAGTTGATAAAGAATTGGAACAGTCCCATAAAGAGGCACTTGTTTTTCCAATTGAAGGAAAGTTTGGTGGAAGCTATAAGGGAGTCAAAGACATGTTTGAAGTTTCTAAAGAAGAAAAATAAAATGGTGGGGTCTTCCCTATTACAAAGGGGAGTCTCATGGGCTCCCTTGAGGATGATCACACTAACTAATATGACAATTCTGAAAAATTTCCATTTGATGCCTTGAGTAGTGATAAATATGCTGCCCCAAAAGAGGATCAATATGATATGCTTAAAGAAACCACTGGAGACAATAAAATGGGCATGGAATACTGGGTGGATGATCCTCTTTTCATCATCATCGGAGACCACCATGAAATTTTGATGCCCAGTGAGACAGGGGTGGTATTACGGTAGTAACGAATCAAGAATCCAAACTAGGGTCTAGTAGGGACAACATCATTGGCCTCATGGGCTATGCTGATATGATCACTTTCCTATAAGATACAACTGAAATTTCAATCTCAGCATAGTGTCCTTGATGATGACATATATACTCCATTTTTTATCAAAGTTTTGGTAATGGAAGTATCATATACATATATAGTCACAACAGTACTTCTGGGGTCAACATGCTTTGGAAGTGTAGCTTTCTCGAGCATGATATCAGAAATTTTCCCCATATATGAATGGTAGGAGGATTTATTTTCTTTTTTCCTGACCCTTTTATACATGATTCCTTGATGAAATTGCTGTAAATGCGTATTTATTTGATGACCTAAAGAAGGGGGGTATTTACATAAATATTTCTAAGCATATAGCGATATAAGTATGGTAAGTGACTCACCTAAAAAAGGACGAAGAGATTCATTGGACATGAAGACCCAAAAGTTGGGAGTTGAAGTTAGTGACTCACCCATCCATCATATCCTTTAAAAAGACCATAAAAACAGCTGGAACATATCTTTCCATTAAATCTATAAAATATCCCCAAAATAACAGCCATGTGATACATAGACATCATGTAAGAGACATGCAAGACTGAAAACATAAAACATAAAGCTAATATAAGTGAGTATGAAGTTATGAGCATACTCAGAAGAATGTCCTGCCAAATAATTTTGAATATGCCAAGTCTCTGTATCCACAAACAATGCAGATTTTTGAAGTGCATTTACATTCTTGTTTCTTTCTCCATAAACATGAAGAAAGGAAAGATTAATAAAGATGAAAAAGCCAGATTAATATTATCAAATATTGGCTTCAAGGTATAGTTTACCAAGTAATAGATCTCATTTATCCAATTTACTACAACTAGAGAATCTACAAATATTTGAGTATTTTTAGCATCTTTTTCTGGTGCAAGAGTGATTAGAGGTTTTAATGCGATGAACTCTGCCGGATTATTTGGGCCACTTCCCAATTCAGCTTTGAAATTTAGAGCATGATCACTAGATAGATATCTCATCACCATCTCCACTAGATGGTGGATCACCTTGACTTGTGCCATCAAAGAAAGCCCATTCTCCATTTTTATCAATCTGCTTCTTTTGAATCAAACTAGGTGATTTCTTGCTTTAAACTGATTGAAACCTGAAGAATATATATGGTCTGAACAACACAGTGAAGAGTAGGAATATATATGTGTGCATTATGTGCCATCCAATTTTGCAAGCTGCTAACAATGAAAATGACCTTGAATTTTTTAACAACTGAATCCATACATTATTTATGTAGCCCCTCATCAATAGTGAGGCCACTCCATATCTGTCTTGAACCTGTGATCCTTTCCAACCCTTGCAATATATTAACTGCAGAAGGATGCCACCATAAGCAAGAGCTCATATAATCTCGGTACGATTCTTGCACAAAATATACCAACCTGTACCACCATAGCTTGTAACTTTGTAAAATATCCCAAGAAAGGAGTTGTTCCCTAGAGCTAACCACATGAAAATTTTGGGCATTTGGATTTGCAAATTATCTCCCACTGCCAAACCAAATTCTCCTCTACCAAGCACTTACAGCCTCGTTACCAAATTTTGGGGTATATATGCCATAGGTTGGACTTTATCCCCATAGAAGTTCATCCTGCTCAATTACCAACCCCAACATTTCAGTTTTTTTCCACTCTTGTCTCCAAATGGTAGTAATTTCTAGATAAGAAACTTGGAAAAGAAAAACATATCCATCTCTATGTAACTTCTCAACCAAACCATCCAAAAATATAAAACCCTGATCACATCCAACCCAAGTGTCACACCCATTTCTCATTCTTGACCCTTTGCCAACTTGAAACTGCATGTAAGATGTGAATGCTATTAAAAATATTCACCATATGCAACAACATACTTATCTCTTTCCCATATCTTCATTTGGTCTTCCAACCTAATTCAAACTCAAAAGATTTTTCCTGGAGATGTTTGATTATTGATACCAGAGAAACATAAATATAAATAATTTATTACATATATTTTGTATTCTTATAGTTTTGAATATTTCCCTATTAAGTTATAATTTTTGATATCTATAATGTTGCAAACATCCTGAGTGTATTGTTAGAGATGTGACTATTATATTAAATTGTTGATGACATAATGAGGAAGTATCCTTTATTGAATGTGCCAATAATTCCATCCTTATCCCTGTCAAAATATGACATCTATAAAACTAATGATTAGAGATATTACCAGATAAATATGTCACAGAAGTAGTTGCCTGACATCAGATCTCTGTATTATAGTCTAGAATTATCTTCAAAGAGCATGCTCTGGTGGTTCTTTTCTTAAATGCAACTGGAGCATTAAATTGGTAACTTCCATTTAATATTGATGTGTGAAAATGAAAAATAATTATCATGCACTTTTTTCTTACAAGTAAAGAGTAGTGGAATCTAGACTGTCTTCTGGACTTACTCTCTTGTTCGAATTGGAAAACATCTAGAAAGGGATGAACCCATAGCTTAAAATGTTAGGCACATGCCTTTATTCAATTTCTTTAATTATATATGATGAATGGTTTATACTGTTTTTTCATGTCCTGGTCCAACTTGAAGGTCATAATAAAGTACTACATGTCTTACTTATTGAGTAGATCCCGTGGTTCAGATTTACCACAACGACAGATTGAGAAATTAAGATTTGATGTAGTACACTCTTGAATCTCAATCAACAGCTTGGTTATCCCCACTGCTTCTATCTAAAATTTTTAGTGGTTGAGGAGGATAGTTTCCTATAACAGAGCAATTAGAATTTTCAATTTATTAGACATTATCTAATAATATAACTTACATTGTGCAGACATGAACTATGCATATATTATACTGTGCAGACATTAAATATTTATATATAACTATATAAATGAACCAATAGGACATGAAAAAAGCTCAACATAGAATTTGAAAGATTTATATGGGTTTTCTAATATGCTTCCTTTGACTATTAGTGCTTTCCCAATTAACACCAAAGTGGAAATCCATTGGCACTAGGGTTATGAACTTTGTATATCGGCATCCATGGCTTTCTTCCATGACCACGATGGCTCATGAGGGAGTTGAAATGATTCAATGAACCCTAGTGGGGGGATTATTACCACCCTTGCTTTACCAACCGAAGAAGACCTTGTCATGATAGAACCTGGCAGGGCAGTGATGGTTCTTGGTTATACATTTTGGGAAAGCATCCAAGGTTGAACATGATGAGTAAGCAGTCAATATTATTTCTTTCTTTAGATTTTTACAGTTATTGTGATGTAATTCTTAATGGTTGATTCTGTATAAGGGTATCTTAATATAGTTTCTTAGAGTTGAGTTTAATTGTATTTCATATTCCATCATCCTCTTTACTAGGAAACCTAATTGTCAACTCTTCTAAAATTTCATCATAATTATTGAAGTATTAACACTAGGGAGTATTAAAAGTGAACTAAACATCACATTAGTGGTAAGTGTCCATTATTACACAAATGTTGTAGCTAAATTAATTTGAAACCTAAACCATTTAATTTTTTAATAGAGATGTTTCGCATTAAATGTATTTATGAATTCAATTAATAAAAGTTCATTGAATATTCAAATATCTCGCCATTTATTTATGTGTCCTTCCTCATATAATTTTGTACATGGTATCAGAGTGATACTGAAGCTCATGAGCTTGTGAGGATTATTGGAGTTAATTCATGGAGATTGTAGGACCCAAGGCTAATTGAAGACATCCATAATAAACACTGAAAAGGAAGTTCTCAAAAAGGATTTGAAAATATTTGCAAAGGGAATTAAGCAGTGATTATTCTTGACAGAGAAAAAACACCCATCATGAGATACAATGTAGAGAATACAATCCAGAGATAGATACTTCAAGAAGAAGTCCACCATATTTTAACAGATTCAAAGAGTGAAGAGATGCTACTCATATGATTTCACAACATAGAAAAGATTTATAAACCCATGTGGAATGCTAACACAATGAAAACAACTCCTTTCCAGACCACATGAATAATGGACAATAACAGACAAAATTGCATGCAACATTGAAAAAATGGCCACCAAAATTTGCCAAAAGGTGCTAGAGCAAAGCTACATGGTTGGTGTCTCTCTTGGTTACATTCTGCCATCTCAGTTCTTTGTAGATGTTAAATAGTTTTATTTAATATTTTATGGGTTCCTCAACCGGTATGTGACACCAACAAGAACATTTTCGTCTAGTAGACAAAACATACATGGTGTAGTGCCCCCATTGGCACTACAATACTATTACAAAAATGTCGTTATCTTCTATGAAATGCCTAGTTGTCTGAATCGACAAACAAACATCTTGAAATGAGGGTCCTAATACATTATTCCAGAAGTCCCAAAATTGTGTATGAATAGATTTAATGTCAAATATTTCAATTTCTTTCTTGGACCAAACAAAAGTTTCCCTGTCTTTCTTTTCAACAAGTATAATTTCGAGGGCTTGTATAGGCTGCTTTTAGGTTTCTTTGTGAAAATAAATGAACTTGTTATGCAATCCATTTTCACTAGGGCATGTCAACCCAAGATCTATAGGTTCATGTGTATTTTAAAGAGGAGATTGTGTTCACAAAAGGTTTCTATTAAGTTATCCACACAACTCATTTTCTTTGTGGTGTTATACTTCCTACCAACATTAAATTTCCAGTTTCAAGTCTACTTTTCACTTTCTATGTGATATTGAAGCTCTCAAACTTTTCTCATTTTTCCTCAATATATTTTTGGCATTTATTTTCACTTGGGAATTACATTCATCTCTCTCTAATCTATAAGCGAGAATGATATTTGTTGGTACCTTGCCAATGCCACACAAATATCTAGAAACAACTATTTGCTCATGTGTACATAACCTACTCCCCACTAGAATTTAATCTGTGACCTCAAAGGAGAAATCACATGTTCTTAACCATTAGGCCCAATCAGGTCGTACAATCGAAAAATACCCTCATGTGAGGAAGCTCAGCCTGTTATGAGGTCTATCCACTTTTATAGTCTATAGCCCACAAAATTGAATTCAAGATACAAGAAAAAAGATAAATATGAGAACCAACATACTAAATTTGAATGTACTAATATGGTTAGAATAATGTTTTGCATGTGTACTTTTTCTACCATCTATCCCAATTCAAGTGGAATTTTATCTTCAGGCAATGTATTGCTATAGTTTATAGGCTACAAAAAAAACGTCTATTGTAGGCAGAATTCTATCAAATGCATGTTGAGAGCCATGGGTCGATCATGCATGTTTTTAACTACAATTCATAATATAAATATTGGGTACATAGGTCTTCACAATATGGAAATTATACCAACAATGGTCACTGGTTTTTTTGTTCATATTCTTACTTACAGGAGGTTTGTGCATCTATGTTTTTAGAATCAAAGTCAGCATTAGAGATCAAAATTTAAGAAATTTTCAAAGCAAGTGACTAGCAATGGGGAGACCGTACCAATACCACATATTTAACATTTCAACTCGACAATCATATTTAACTTGAGAATTATAAAACTACTAATGTATATGGAATTTCATGTTGTTATCATGTGTCTACATTGTTGGTGAAAAATGAAGTTGATGTTACAGTTTCGAAATCAAATTAGGGGAATAGGGATGGGAAACACCATAACATGTTCAACAAAGAGGACTAAAAGTGCATGGAATGTTTCCACCCAACCATATAGATTGAGCTCACCCTCTTGTCGAGAAAATTCTTTCCAAATGCCAATCTATCACACTCAATTCTCTACGGAAATAGGAATCGAAAATTACAACATAACCATAATTGAAAAACCATACATTCATTTAAAAAAATCATTCATCAAGTCATGTCTTCAAATCTAGTCAATTGTTAAGTGCATCTTTCTTTGTCGATAAAAATGAGTAGCTAATATATTCCCCACTATGGTTCAAGTCTTCTAGTAACATGCTAGTGTATGCGCTTATGCACAGAAAAAATCTTGTTGCTAGGGGAAAGTCTTGAGTACTTTAGTTAAATAGATGCTCCCCACCAAATTTTTCTTTCGAAGAGAAATCATGTTGAATTGTGCTAAGGGATCCCTTGCAATGAAAATTTTTTGCGCAGTAGTCTTAATCATGATAACATGATGCTTGTTTAAAAAAATCCATGTCAACTTAAGCACATCATTTGTAGATATTATACAAAAATATGTATATCAATGGATTCAATCCTATCTAACAATTTTCTAAACCTAGATACTGAATCACTTCTACAAATCAATTGAGGAAATTAAACACAATCGCAAATCACATGGAGAAAATAAAGAATCAAATCAAACCACAACAGAGATAATTTCCTGGGGAAATCTTGCTGCTTAAAGCCGCTCTATCTTCTATTGTATATTAACCATGGAATCATGAAAAAAATACAATGCACTCTTCTCACAAGAGTCTCTTGCACTCTCACAACTGTCTCACACTGTCCTAGACAAAACTGGCCAACACTTAGCCAATTCTCAGCCTTTAAATAGCCCGTCTTTCTTTCATAATTCCTAGTGAATGAAATCCCTATTACTTAGGAATGTTGGCCTTCCTAAACTGCGCAAGGGTCATGGGCACTCCAATAGATGTCTGGTTGCATGCAAGAAACCTACTGATCACACAACTGACAGTTAACCTCCCTTTAACCTTTGTCTCAACTGGGTCTCCACTGAAACTGACATGCATGCAGCTATTAATAGTAAATCATTAGTTGCATGGAAGATCACTGATTGTGAATTAAATAATATTTAATTCACTTGATCTCTCACTAGTGCAACAAACAGTTACAACTAGTTCAACTAACTCTAACTCACCTAGCTAAGTTAACTAGTTATAGATGCATTAAACTAATGCACCAACTACAATTCGAACTCCATAAATAATAGAGTTACTGTGCATGCCTCACCAACCACCCTCAACTCAAAATTTATGAGCTAAATAAGTTTATCACACTCAGTTAACTGTTACAAGTGATCATGAGATAACATTACATTTTATTGTCCAATTTAATTAAGGTACAATTAAATTAGACACTGCACCAAATTAATTAATTAATTTGGCCATCACACTAATGTATCGCTAGGACCTATTGGTCCCACACTAGTGTGTGTGTTGCAATTTCTTGTTGAACTTCAACACTCCCTCTCAAAAAGAAAGGGATTATCTACTGCCCCGATCTTGCCTCTATGGTATTCTAATTTGCTCCTGGTGAGCGCCTTCGTCAAAATATCTGCATCCTAATATTTTGTGGGAATGTATTAATGCGCCTCTGAACACAATCTCTAAGATGGTGGTACCAGATTTATATGTGCTTGGAACTATCATGAAACACCAGATTAACATAGAGTTTAATGCAACTCTGGTTATCACAATGTATCACAGTCGGATCCATCTGAGAACCAAACAAACCAACCAAGATATTTATCATATATATGGCCTCACATTCATCTTGAATTGCTGCCATGTACTCTGCCTTGGCTAAAATGAGTACCACATATCGTTGCCTCCTTTTGTACCAAGAAACTGTTGTCGATCCTATGTTTAAGATCCCTCCTGATGTTCTCTTTCTGTTTGATGGACTGTGCCTGCCCAATATGCATCTGTGAAGCCTTGAAGCTTCACTCCCTCTGTCCGTCTATACCATAATCCATACTCTGTAGTGCCCCTGAGATATCTCAAGACATGCTTCCCCGCCTTCCAAAAGAGCTTGGTCAGCTTAACCATAGCTTGGCTCAGCTGGTTAACTACATAGAAAATGTCTAGTCTAGTGTTCACCAAGTACATCAGTGAACCCATTAACTGCTTGTAGACAGTGGAATCCACTACTTCTCCTAAAGTAGCATCTCCTTTCCTCCAATTTATTGGAAGAGGAGTGTCCATGGGTTTACATCTCTCCATGTGAAACTTACCTAGTATCTCTTTTTCATACTTGCCTAGAGAAACAAAAATTTCACCATCCCACTACCATATTTCCAAACCAAGGAAATAGTGAAGGAGTCCCATGTCCTTGATTTCAAACTCCCTTGCAATATCCTCCTTGAATGAGTTTATCAACTACTCATCACCTGTCCAAAATTAGATCATCAACATAAAGTATGATAATCAAGAGCTTACCATCAACCACAATATGGTACAAGTTTGCATACGCTTCACTTTTGGTGAAACCCAACCCAGTGAAATAGCTATCAATCCGAGTGTACCAAGCACAAGGTGCTTGCTTAAGCCCATACAATTCTCTCTTGAGTCGACACACATGTGACTCACTATCAAAGATCTCGAAACCTTCTGGCTGATCTATGTACACTTCTTCCTCAATAACTCCATTGAGAAACATAGTTTTCACATCCATCTGATGAATGTGCCACCCTATTTGTGCTGAGAGTGCAAGGATAGATGTAATGGAAGAGTACCTCACGACTGGTGCGAAAGTCTCTTCATAGTCAATCCCCTTAACTTGTGAGAATCCTCGGGCCACAAATCTAGCCTTGTACTTCTCCACACTCCCATCCGCTGCTTGCTTCACCTTATAGATCTATCTAGATCCAACCACTGATTTTTTGACTGGTCTTGGGACAATCTCCCATGCACTGTTATTGACGATGGAGTCATACTCCTCTACCATCTCATCAACCCAAATTGATTGCTGCACTGCTTCCTAAAAGGAAGATGGTTCTGTCAAAATACACTTTATCATAAGAGCCATGTATCCAGTAAACCTGTTTGGAGACTGTCTCAGTGAAGTAGGGGCTCCTACATTCTCTACTACATCAAGTCTCAATTTATTAGCTTCCGTGGTGCACCTTCTACCATTTCTGGTGGATGGCTCTGCATGAGTGTTTTATACCACTCCATGATCCTTTGCATGTGGCTTCTCCACATATTGAGGTTCATTCTTTGGAACCAAGAGTTCCTCCTCTGCATGCAAATCCAGCTCCCTCTCAAGGGACAATCGCATGGCTTTCTCCTCATCAAATTTTATATCCCATTGCACAATAGTCATTATGTTGTTTGGAAAATAAACCCAATAGTTGTGGGGAGTTTCATTGTAGCCAAAACATTTTCCAATCTCAATTTTTGGTTCAATATTATTCCTAGCGTCTTTGGTCAGATGCACATAAACATATAAGCCAAAAATCTTAAAATGTGAAACATCAAGTTTATTACCAGTAAAAGCCTCTTTTGGTGCACTTATGCAAATTATCCGATGAGGACAACATTTTTGCACAAATACCATTGTGTTGCATGCCTCCACCCACAGATGCAACAGTAGGCCCTGATCATGCAACATCTCTCATGCTACACCCACAATTGTTTTGTTCTTTCTTTCCGCGACCCCATTCTAGTATTGTGGGTTTTGAGGCGTAATCAACTCTCTCCTAATTCATTATTTGTTGCAGAAGTTCTTGAATTCATTAGAGATTTACTCACCACCATTTTCTCTCCTAAGAGCCTTCACATGCTTCCCCGTGTCTTTCTCCACCAGTGCTTTGAACTCAAGAAATTTTGAGAACGTCTGATCTTTCTTCTACATGAAGTAGATCCAACACTTATGAGAAAATTTATCAACAAATATCATATAGTACTTATGCTTTGCTGTCGAAGTAGTAGAGAATGGTCCACACACATCTGAGTGAAATCTCTCAAGCATATTCAAGGCTCAGTTCTCCTTCTCGTGAAAATTGGCCTTTGCATACTTCCCCATAGTACATCCCTTGCATGGGTCTGACTATGTAAGAGTACCCTTGGGAAGACCCGTAGAAATATGCTACATGACCTTCAAGACTCCATGGTAAAGATGGCCCAATCTTCTGTGCCATAACTCACCCTCATCCCAACTCACCATTTTGTCCACCTTAACCATAAATTTTGTGCAACCATCTACATCAATTTTATAGAGATTCTTAACTTGAATCCCAATCTTCTTGGTTTTTCTTGTTGTTTTGTGTCACAGGAAATTTTTTCCTTCACTAAAAATGACATCATAGCCTCTATCCTCCAACATTGCAATTGAGACCATTTTTTTTCTTCAAGCCTAGTACATGCATTACATATTTTAATTGAAAGGGTTTACCTAACTATCTTTGGAAGGTAACTATACCAATCTTGGTAGCACTATACTACTCGTCATCACTCATTTCGATATGCATCTGGAGGTCCTTCTCCTCCAAGATACTAAAAATTTCTTTGTCTCCTGCCATGTGAAAGGATGAACCACTATCCAACTACCACACCGATCCCATTGCACTTGACACCATGCATGCAATGAGAGAGAATTCAAGCTCAAATTGCAAGGCCAAAGCCTCACCAACTGTATATCCTGAAGCCCTCTTGTTCTTCTTCTTTCGTGGACAATTAGTGGCATAATGTCCATGCTCGTGACAGTGAAAACACTTCACTTTGGACATGTAGCACTCTTTCCATCTTTATCAAACTCAGATTTGGAATGTAATTTCTTTCCTTTCCTCTTCCTCACCTTGGTAGCCAAAGAACAATATTCTTCATCTTCATTCTTAGATTAAGATCCATCCCTAGAATTCCGCCTGAATTCTTCTTGCACCAGATCCGACCAAAGTCGTTCTCAATATAGCAGCTTTTCCCTTCCATTGAAAATTTCCTGATAACTATGCCAACTCTTGGGAAGTCCTAGAAGAGCTAGGCTCACCAATTCATCATCAGCAATAGTAATGTCGATTCTCCCAAGCTCATCCCGACATTGGACAAACTTTGTTAAATATTTTGGCATGGTGTTACACATTATTTTGCCACAGTCCCTGCAATCCCCATCCCAAACATTGGAGGACCATTTTAGTGACCCCTTTGTACTATCATACATTACTATAAATGTCATTGCATCCCTTGGCATGTCAAGATCATAATCTCTGTTGATCATTCCTCAAGCAGACCTTCAAAAACATGTAATTTTGGGTCAGCGTCGGTAGGAAGTTATGTCCTCGCGCCCATGAAGAAATTAACACTGAGCCTCGCACCCTTTGGCACTTTGTCTGAGAAGGGCACCTACGCCAAGATTCTTTTGGAATTTTTTTAAAAATAGAAACGAAGCTTCCATGCTTAAAAACTTCGTGAGAAGAGTCATCATGGTTTTTTCGACTGGATCACGTCGATTTTCTCCCTTTGGCCTATTAGTTCCTATAATTGTGAAACTCCCCAAAGGGATAGACCTTTCCTCCACCTTTTGTGGGATCCCAAACCTCCTCCTCCTCTCTTATAAATTCCTCCTCACATTGATTTAGCTAGTTGAAAAGTCATTAGTATAGCTGGTGTGTTGAAGAAAGCAGATAAGAGTCCATTGCTGAGAGAGAGTTTAAGTCCATTGCCTCATTGAGTCGAATGTTGAATGAATGCTTGAGACACGCCTGACTGAACCCGTCAAAGGAGATCTGCAACATTAAGGCATAAGGTTGTAAAATTATTTTTTATTTATCAATAATACACGACTTGTTTCTGGTTCCAACTTTGTTTCCATTTATATGCAAAGTGTTTAGCTCTCCTTGACTAGCTGAATAGTTGTAGATGAATGTATATGTTTGTATGATGTCATCATTTGTTTAATCTTTGTGCAGACGCATGAAGGAGCGCAAGGTGTGAAGACAAAGATTGAAGGATCGTTGCCATGTGCCATGAAAAAAGAATTGAAATGAGGTAGGATATCTGCTCCGGTCTATATTCATTTATAAGCTAGGAATTTAGGATTTCACCTTCTTGTGATCATTTTACCATTTTTTACTATAAACTTGTGGAGCTTACAATAGGCAATCCAGGAGGTCATTCGCAAATCCGTTTTCTCCTTGTAAGAGCTCTCATCACTTAATGCATTTTAAACCATGTTTCATTTCCTAAATTTTAGTTTTTGATGCATTTTGGGGGAAATTTGTCATGGGTTGGTCGCAGCGGTCGGCGCGGGTTCTGGGCATAGAGTCGTGCCAAACCGCATAAAATTTCAAAGGGGATGTGCCAATCTCCGTGGCCAATAATGCATGAAATTTCTCCTAAAAGGCCTGATTTAAACAGTTCAAATATCAATATTGGGGCTAATGGGAACCTCAATTATGGTTTTGCAGGGAAATCAACAACCAAAATGGTCATCGAGTGGAAAGAATGAGAGCACGGTGAGGAAGATGAACAAGCCATGGGAAAAAACGCATGCATGGATGCCCTAAGAAATTGTGGGCTCCTGAAATTCTTCATAACACCGTGTCTACGAGCTCAACAGGTATTATTGTAGTATATTATTAGTGTGTGGGAGACTGATTGAGAAAGGTTCATGATTCATGACCAAGAGTTGGAGATAGAAGTATCTGACATTTATTTCATTATTGGATTGTCACGGAGGGGAGCGAAACTGATCTTGACAGGTACCCAGCCCCTTTGTGAGAGCATGGGCATGCTAATAGACCAAGTCTGCCCAGGAGCAAAGAAAGGATCAAAGAGCAGCAAAGTGGATATTCAGACAATACCTAACTTGGCACTAAGGGTAGTGCTACATACTATAACTTGGGCCGTTGGATCTCAGGCTGATCACGAAGCTACAAAGACACAGCTTCAACTTGTCATGGATTGCGTGGCTTCAACCATCTACAATTGGGCAGAAGCCGTAAAAATCAACTTGAAGCATCAGTTAACAAAGTGAAAGAATGGAAAGCTAAAACAATTCGGATATGGGTCCATCTTGATACCGTTCATCTTGGAATGCTTGCCAATATTCCAACGCTAGAAAGTGGTAGTACCTATGCCACCAACACAAGAGCCATGGATGGTCTGTTGGGCTGATTTGATGCCTTAATCAGGAGTTAGTCAACATATTTCATGGAAGCCAAAATTATTCGACTAGCTCCACCGACAGCTCATCGTAGTAGAGGACTGGCCATACACCGGTATCGATTTCATTGGTGATCCGGATCTTCCACTCCCAGAAGGAGATGACTGGGATGAGGCTTTGGGTAAAAACTCATTTTTTATTTTTATGAGTATTATGATTTTTGGGTTTATATATGTTCTGATATTTATCCATGCATTGCAGATGTTGGCCCAGAGAGACCTGCAGGGATGTCCCCCATAGCACGAAGGGTTCCACACAATTTCGAGGTGGCCCCTCAAGGAGAGGGAAGCGAGAAAGAATAGATCGTGCACAACTTGGAGGGACCCACAAGCGGGATCTCGGATTACATGATATTCGAGGATGTTCCTTGTGCGTATCAGAGGCACACTGTAGGGGTGTCTAACCGCATCCACCGATTACTAAGGTGGGTCATGCATGTAGTGACATGCTATCATGAGCACCATTGTCATTATTGGTGGTTTCTCTCATGCCTGTTAACAAATTTCATCATTGGTGGTAATTAGGTGATTTTCTTGCATGTTCGACTTCAATTCATTCATTCACATGCCTGAATTTGTACTTGTTTGGGTTAGGATGGAGCACAAGACCCTGGGTTTTATCTGATGAAATCTAGGCTATGGGATGATTTGGTTTATCATGACTATATGCATGACTCTTTTGATTGGATGGCTACGACCATACCTGAGTCTATTTGACGATCCTTTTCACTGGATGGTTGCATCCATAACTCAAATCTTGTTGTATGTACTCTATTATGGATGGTTGTGCCCATACCACATATTCATGTATCAGAGATATCTGTTGTACTTGAAAGTCTTACAATTGAAGTGTTTTGGTTTGGGCATGTTCTCATAAAAGCATTTCACCCCTCCTTCTCTCTTGGACTTCATGCTTTAGGGGGAATCTTTTACACAGTATTTTATCACCATCCCTACAATCCATATCCCCAACATTGGAGGGCCATTTTAGTGACCCCTGTGTACTGTTATACATTTCCATAAATTTCATTGCATCCCTTGGCATGTCAAGATCATAATCTCCGTTGATCATTCCTCAAGAAGACCTTCAAAAACATGTGATTTTGGGTTGGCGCTAGTAAGAAGTTATGTCCTCGTGCCCATGAAGAAATTAACATTGGGCCCCATGCCCTTTGGTTCTCTATCTCAGAAGGGCACCTATGCCGAGATGCTTTTGGAAAGTTTTTTAAAATAGAAATGAAGCTTCGATGCTTAACAACTTCGTGAGCGAAGTCATCATGACTTGTTCGACTTGATCACGTTTATTTTCTCCCTTTGGAATATCAGTTCCTATAATTGTGCAACTCCCGAAAGGGATAGCCCTCTCCTCCACCTTATGTGGGATCCCAAACCTCCTCCTCCTCTCTTATAAATTCCTCCTCCTCACATTGATTCAACTAGTTGAACAATCTTTAGTATAGCTGGTGTGTTGAAGAAAGCAGAGAAGAGTCCATTGTTGAGAGAGAGTTTAAGCTCATTGCCTCATTGAGTTTAATGCTAAATGAATGATTGAGACGCGCCTAAATGAACCTGTCGAAGGAGATCTGTAACGTCAAGGCATGAGGTTGTAAACTTCTTTTTCATTTATCAATAATACACGACTGGTTTCTAGTTCCAACTTTATTTCCATTTATATGCAAAGTGTTTAGATCTCCTTGACTAGCTAAATAGTTGTAGATGCATGTATATGATTGTATGATGTCATAGTTTGTTTTATCTTTATGCAGATGCATGAACATCGTCACTAACGTGGAGCACAAGGCGTGAAGACAAAGATTGAAGGATCGCTGCCATGTGCCACGACAAAAGCATTGGACCAAGGTAGGATATCTGTTTCAGTCTATATTTCATTTATAAGACAGGAATTTAGGATTCTACAGTGTTCCCTTGTTGCTAGAACCACCCTAGGGCTAGAGGGATCGCCTCTGTCCGCAAAGGGGATTTTCTTTTCTCCATTTTGATTTTCCTGAGTGTATCCTTCAATGCCACTTTTCTATGATCACTGTTGATTTGAAATAAATATGTCAAAGCTTTCCACATTTCAAATGGTGTCGCTTTTCCATGGAGACTTGAGACAATGTGGTCTCGTACTCCCTCCAATAAGATCCTCCTCACCTTTTCAACCTTATTTTTCCAAGCATCAAGATTTTCAGCATCTGCTACAATGGCTTTGGGACCATCATTGTCAATCAAGTCTTTCAACCCATTGTCCTCCAATACTGCCTCCATCCTGACTTTCCAAGAAATATAGTTAGAGCTGCCCTCAAGTGAATACTCCAATATCAAGCCATTGAAAGCCATTTCGATCCTGAATCACCTCTCGCACCAAGAATGCCTTCTGCAAATTTTAATTCTATTTAATCACAAACTCAGCTATGGTGATTTCCTGTGCTTCGGTACCTTGTAGAAATTATGCAAATATATGTATATCAATGGATTCAATCCGATCTAAAAATGTTCTAAGGCTATATATTGATTCGCTATCACAAATCAACTATGGAAATTAAACACAATCGCCAATCACATGAAGCAAAGAAATAATCAAATCAAACCACAACACAGATAGTTTCCCGAGGAAAGATTTCTTCTCAAAAACTCTCTATATTCTAGTGTATATTAAAAATGGAATCATGAAACAATTAAAATGCACTCTTCTCACAAGAGTCTCCTGCACTCTCACAATTGTCTCACATTTTCCTGGACAAAACTGGCCAACACTTAGCCAATTCTCAGCCTCTAAACAACCTGCCTTGCTTGTGCAATTTCTGATGAATGAAATCCCTATTCTTTAGGAATTGTGGCCTTTCTAAACCACGCAAGGATCATGGGCACTCTAATGAATGTTTGGTTGCATGCAGGAAACCTACTAATCACACAACTGATAGTTAACCTCCCTTTAACCTTTTTCTCAACTAGGTTTCCACTGGAATTGACATGCATGCAACTATTAATAGTAAATAATCAGTTGCATGGAAAATCACTGATTGTGAATTAAAAAATATTTAATTCACTTGATCTCTCACTAGTGAAACAAACAATTACAACTAGTTCAACTGACTCTAACTCACCTAGCTGAGTTAACTTATTACACATGCATTAAACTAATGCACCAAGTGCAATTCGAGCTCCATAACTAATAGAATTACTCCGCATGCCTCACCAACCACCCTCAACTTGAAATACATGATCTAACCGAGTTTATCACACTCAGTTAACTGTTACAAGTGATCATGAGATAAGATTACATTTTATTTTCCAATTTAATTGAGGGAAAATTAAATTAGAAACTGCGCCAAATTAGTTAATTAATTTGGCCATCACAGTAATGTATCACTAGGATCTATTGGTCCCACACTAGTGTGTGTGCTTCAATTTCTTGTTGGAATTCAACATCATTCAATAAAACCAAGTCAAAACATGGGGAAATCCTTTAGAGCTTAATAAAGTGAAGAGGCATCCGTAAAGTACAAGTAATACAAGACAATAAGTGACCAATACGTTTGACCATAGGTGTATGGAATCCAAGCTATAATCAATGTTCTTCCAAGTTTCTGGGGCGAGGGATCATGGGAGAAGGGAGACACATGTGGGGGGATGTGTGGAAGCACCCCTAAATTTTGGGTAAATTCAGGGGGGGTGTGGGGATGTCGGGGTCCCTAGCATAGGGGTCCTTGTCTCTCAAAATATAAAAATAAAATTAATAATGGAAAAATCCCAAAAACAGTTATTCCCATGAAAATTCATCATTGTGCATTGTAAATACTAAATAGTAAACAATAAAATAGTACTGAATTCAATTTTTTTTATTATATAAACATGATTCATATTCATATTTAATAATTGAATAATTGATTCATAAACTATAAATGAATCATAATTGGTAAACAATAATACATTGATTTAAAGACATCATTAGACTAGAATCTAATTAAGTAATTCACATTAAGAGAATAGTAAATCATAATATGAGGTCATTAGTCTCTAGAGTCAAGGCTAAAAATTCAAAACTAAAAAATAACAATGGGCAATGAAAATTGAAAATAAAATGAGGATTAAGGGGTGAAAGTGTATAAAAGATAAATAAAAGTTAAAATGAGGTAGGGTTTTTTTATATGTTGCTTTTTATTTTTTCATTTTTAAGCCTTTATATGAAAAACATTGAGGGAGATGCCAAGAAGCACCACTTTTTTGGGAGAGAGAGCCCAAAATCCCTCGTTTTGGGGAAACATTCCCCCACCTTGGGAAACAATTTCCCTCGTGTTTCCTAATTGTACCCTATTGCTACAAAATCTAGCAAGGCCTTGTGGTGGTGTTCACAAGGTGAGGGATAGACTTTGTAGCAACAACGAGGAAAAAAAAATCAGATTCAAAGTTCATAGATATAAAATATAAAATAAATCTCAATGCCTTCGTTTCATTGTTACTTGAATCTGGTGTGGGAAGGTTACAGGAAATGTGATTCGAAAAAGGATGGGGAGACAATGCAGAGCATGTATTGGGTATGATTCATTTGATGTTGGAGATCCTTCAGGCACCTCCGTCATCGACTTTGGAAATGTTTTTAGTAGGGATTCCTATGGTTTCTAATGTTGTGATTCTTTCACCTCATGGTTATTTTGGGCAAGAAAATGTTTTAGGAATTCTAGACAAGATATTGATGGACAAGATATCTGTGATATCCTCTCTTTATTGTTTTATTGTATTTTGAACATTTCTTTTTATTTATTTTTTGTCTTTTAACTGTGAAATTGAAAATACTTGGTATCATGTCCATTTAAAAAACCATCAAATCTTGAAGATGAAATTAGTATTACACGATATTGTTTGAAATTATTTTAGTTGTTTTGTGTTAAAATATTTTCATGACTATTAGAAAAGTTTACTTTCATGTTGTTATTTGAGCACATGTTGTTCATATACTTGACCAATTTCATGCGTTAGAGAATGAAACTTTGTTGCGAATAAAACAACAAGGATTTGACATCACACCTCAGATGATTTGTTTTCACAAGTTATCTACAACTTGATTTTTTTAGCATGTAACTTAGTTGACATGATTGTGCCTAAGCTTTACTTGAAGGTTGAATACTAAGTTACTAAGGTTTTTTTTTTCTATGGCGATGTTTTATTTCCTTTGTTTATATAGGTCATCTGGCCACATAGTGACCACTATCACTCAACTGAAGAAAACTTGTTTGAGTTTCTTGCTTTTATGGGAAAAAATGGCTTTGGCAATGGTGATGTTGAGGTATATGTCATATAAATATTTTATAGTCTACTTTAGTTTATATTCTAGAGTTCATTATATTTCATGTCTTACATTACATTGTAACTTCTTTTGTTTTAAAAGAAGGAACTCAATATTGATGGAAGAAGCAATAATTGAAGAGAGAGGAGAACAATAAAATTGGAGTGACAAATGCTAAGAGAGAGAGAAAAGAGAATTGGTCTAGTGATACCCTTAGACCCAATATCCCACATAAGACACACACATAGAGACTGATGGTCAAGTATTCAAAGTTTTTGAATTCACCTGCAATGCCTTGGAAACACAATGATAATGTTTTGAAGTGATGAAACAATATTTCATGTGTAAATTGTAATCCAACAAATATTAAGTTGGAAACTCATATTGTAATATTTGACAATTCATATAATATAAATTATGTGGTTGAAATTGTTTATAATTGCACTTGATATTGTTTAGTATTGTAATTAACATATGAAACTTTTTGTTTTCATAGTAGATGAACATGAAAATTATATAACCATTTTTATATTAGTCGCAAAATCATATTAATTAATTTATGTTAATTAATAATGAACACATAAAATCAATCTAAAACTACTAAATTAGTAGTTTATATTGATTAATGATGAACATAAATAAAATGAATATACGACTAAATTAGTCGTTTATAATGAATCATTATTAATGAAAATAAATGAAATGAATATCAGCTATTAAATTAGTCATTTATATAATGAATATGAAACTACAAAAATAAATAAATGACTATTGATAAATTTGTGATTACAAATGCTGACTATTTGCATATATACAACTACTAGTAGCTAATTTACAGTATCTTATAACACGACCAAAATTTAGCCATATCTATTTGGTCATTAATTAGTTTCAAACGATGACTAAAATTTGCATATATATATATATATATATATATATATATAGTATCTTATAACATGACTATAATTTTGTTCAAATTTTTTTGGTCATTAATTGTGACAATTAATGACTAAATTAATTATCAAATTTATGACTAAATATACTACTAGATGATAAAATTGAGACAACCAATTAATGACTAAGCTAAAAATGACTAAAATTTGGTCACGTTATAAGATATTGTAAAGTAGCTACTACTGGTCACCGACTGAAAAACAGTCGTTTATTTGCAAATTTTAGCCATTGTTTTAGTAACTAATTAGCCATTTTCTACTAGTGATTAGTATCTTGCATTCAGAATGCTTTATCTTGCTTATGTAGTGAGTGTGAAGTGTCAGTGAACTAAATTAATTTCTCTATTCTTGTGTTGAATGGTATTAAAAAGAAGAAGTGTATGAAAACAATTTTGATAATGTATGCATGGTACCTGCAATTGGTTGTCCTTCTCTTATATTTATGAGACTTCTTATGCAGAGAATAGAAATATAATTTGGTTGATTACAATAAGATTATATTGGTTTGGTTGATGAGCCTTATATGTTTCACTTCATGGTCATATTATAGATAAATAACTTGATGAATTGAGCTATGTTTATAAGGGGACATGCTTTAGTTGATTTAAGGACGTTATAGGTTCATGTGCTATCAGAATCTGAGGGTTATTCTAAAATATTTGGGCCTAGATATTTCATCATTTATGTGTTTTAGATCTATATGATAGATTGGTGAATGTGACATAGTTGTACACAGATCCATATAGGTTGTTGTCTTCTATTTGTTCCTCTCTAGGCCTATGCGTATGACGATGAATTAGAGCCTTTAGATGGTGCAAGACAAAGGATAAGCTCTAATGAATCTAATAATGTTGATGTATGTATTCCATATATATTGAATGTCCTTGCACATTTTTCTCATAATATTGATATGTATTTACAGTGATTGGTTGAGATATTTGTATCAAGGGTTTGATAGTGATAGAAGTATTAGATCTACATAATTGTATGATTGACACATGGTGGCTTATATGTTGTCTCTTGCTACGATTTGGTAGTCTTGGTATTCACAGTATTGTTGAGAGGGTTTTTTATTGATATTATCTTGATTACATTTGGATATTTGCTTGGTTAGTACTTGGCACATTGTGATATTGGCTTGGTCAATACTTGGAACATTCATATTGGTATATTGGTTGTAGTTGTGATCGAGTATTCATATTCAGTGATTAGCTTTCTTCATTGATTCAGTATTGATATTCAATGGATGATATATTGGAATTATGTATTAGTATTGGCATCATTGGTATAGTTGGTTAGCACATTGATATTCAATTGATATTTAGCCTTCAATGGTTCAGTGGTTGGAATATTGGTATTGGTATTGGTCTTCAGTATTGGTTAAATGATTCCATTTGTTATATTGGTTTGAGCTTATTACATGGTGTGGGTTCCAGTTTGAATATATGATGAAAGGTGGCCTACAGGTTTTGATGGTTGAATGAGATAGGTTGATCCAGTGTGAAAGATTATGAAACGTGGTGCACGAGGAGTTGAGGGTTGTAGCCTTCATTAAGGGAGTCGAAGCTTCGTTCCGGTAGAAGCAGATAAACTAGATCAGGGGGTAGCAGTTACCTTCTAGTGCTTGTCAAAGAGAGAATGGAGGTTGTAGCCTCTTGTAGGTAGGAGATTACATGCTGGAAAGAGTCTGCACCAATAAAATACCATGATGTAATGAATACATTTTCTTTTTATAATAATAAAGAAGACAAAGTAGACAACAACGATGGTTTTCTCCCACATTGGGTTTGCACCTAAAATCTCAGTGTCCATATGTGTTTGATGTGTTGATGTGCTTTATGATTTACATGTTTTATTCTTAATGTTTCTCATGGTTTATTTAATAATTTATATATAACGTTGTGATATCATAAATGAAGTAATGGTTTTAATATAGTTATGAATTAAAAGAATAAGATAAGTGAAGTATAATTTGGGAATGAAATATTGATTCAAACCCCCTCTCGGTATTTCTAACGATTGATATCAGAGGATTTCTGTCCAATAGAATCTTAACCACTTGAGAGTGGATCAGGGATAATGAGAAAGAAGCACAAGAAGAAGGAAACACAAAGGAAAATATCAACCCGGGAAATTGGTGACAATGATGTATCGGATATCGTAGCAATATCAACAACCATAGATCAAGGACAAACAATACTGAATTAAGTCAGAAAGTTCTCAGATGATGAAGGTAGTGATAAATAATTACCAAGTATTGATTATTGTCTTAATTGGGGACGTAATTACCATTGTACAAATTATTGCACATTTTCCTTCTCATGTAGTGATTTTGATAATGAATCAACTGATATTTCCCTTTTGGGTAAAAATGAAGATAATCATTATGCAAAAAATCATATTAAAAAATAATGGGCCGAGAAGTTTGATCACATCCTATTGAAATTACATTTTACACATAATGCATTGACTATGTCCCTAATGTTATCCCTTTAATTGAATGGGAATTCATCATTCCACCCACTAAATTTGTGGCACTTACATATGCTTTAATTTGGCACTCTAATGATAGAAGTGGATTTATTTCTCTACATTCCTTTAGCACAACTTATTGGTAATTGACCAATATTTTTTAAAATTCTCACATATTTGTCATCGCTATGATGCCTCACTCCATGCGAAATACACCCTTCCTTATTGGAATCCTACCTGAAACCATCATTTATTATTTTACTTCCCTTGGATTCAAAAGCATCGACTTACTTTATCATGGTGTGCATATTATTGTAGTGCAATCACTTGTTGGTTGGAGTCCAACTTGAAACCATATTTATTATTTTTACGTCCTTTGGATTCACTATAATTGGTTTATTTTAACATTCCATTAGTACTATTGGAGTAAAAATCACCTCTTGGAGTCATCCATACTTCTTATCCCGACATAATTACTTTTTTTCACGTAGTAACCACCTACAAAGGTCTAGATCCTATAAAATCTTGTTCGTGTGCAATCATATTCCACACTTTTGCAAAGTATTCTCCTTAAAATAGAGTAGTCATTTCTAATATCCAAAATTGATATGCATTTTCGTACATGTCATCATTTCTTGCACCTTAACATTATAGTTATCTTAGAATGACAAAGTCATTCTCTATCCTTTGTATTTAGTATAAGTTGCACTTACCTAGTTTAAAGGATGTATTCTATCTATGCGTTCTCTTCCCTTTTTTCCATGCACTAATATGTAGATATATTTACCATTTCCCATTGCAAATGGAGATAGGTCTTAATCTAAATTTACCACCTCCATATATGGTATTTTAGTCCTTGTTTACAACTTAATATTTCCTCCTCAATAAATACTCACCTTTTTTATTTCCATATTTTTGCACCTTCATTGAACATTGGATCCATATCTCATTATGCAAGTGCCCTCCAATAATATATGCATCCTTCATTTTAGTTATAATCCTTAACATAATTGTGTCTTGTTATTATTGCATCATATTTCTTGGAAAATATGGAGAATTTTACTCTTATAGGCCACCAAAGGCATTCTTTTGATTTCCTAAGACATTGTTCTACTTAAATTAGAATATTTTTTGAACCATTGTATTCTTCTCTTCATTATATTTCCATAGACTATTTGTTTTCCTAAATTAACACTCTCAGGATGATTGTTATGGTATTTTGAAGTTTTTCTAGCTTATCCAGTTTTCCCTTAATTCAACTATGAACGTTTTGGATGATTCCATATAAATCAAGATAACCAAATTATAATTTTGATTCCATGAAGGGATTCTACTATGTAATAGATTTATATATACTACTTCTTTACTCATATTCAAATCCTAAGTAAGGATTTATGCCTCTTGGAAGTCGACCTATGCTTGATTTTTTTCTCTTAAATGTTTTAGGTGTAATTTCCTCATACTGACTCTATTGTGTATTTGTAATATATTGTTAAAAATATATTTCATTTTAGCTATATATATTGTGTGAACAATAAATGCACATAATTGTCATTGTAATTCAACATCTAAAAATGTTATTTAGGGCCTAAAAGTCTCCCTAGAGTTTAAAGACCCAAAAATTGTAAGAAAATTCATAGAAAAACCCATTGGCTAATGCCATGGAATTTGATGGATTGGACCATATTATGAGTATTCAATAGTTTTCTTTGTTAAACTAATTAATTTATGCAAAATTGTACCTAAATAAGGGTTTTAGTTGACCAGTCAAATGGTCTACGTGGTTAAATAAACTAGTCAATTGACTAATGTAGTATGTTGGTGAACTGCATAAAATTGTTGCATAAGAGGCCAATTTGGCCAACTTGAAAGTTGGTTGAGAAAGGAATACATTGGTTTAATGCACATACGATTAAGCCAAATTTTTAACTTATTCAATTTCAGGTCTATATCAATTAGAGTAGTATGTTATTCAATTGTCAAGAGTAAACCAAAGTAATGTCCATTTACTATTGGTTGGGTCGACCAAAGTGATGAACTAGTTGATTTTTAGTTTGTTTAGCCAAATTGAAGTGTTAGTGGACTGTCAGCTGGGTTGACCAAAGTGATGGACTAGTTGGTCGTCGATTGGGTTGAACAAAGTGATATGCTAGGGACTAAAGTGACACGCTAGTTGACTATGTGTTATATTCTTTGCATGACTAACCCTATCCATGATTTATATGAAACATGCACATAGGTGAGTCATACGGGGGGTTGTAAAAAATCCTATTTGTAGGGGATATAGGGGGGATATAGTCCCCCATGCACAAGGTTTAGTGCAACACCTTGAAAAAAAATGGGTAGTTTTTTCTGTCTATTTTTTGTGGTTTTTAGCATGTATTTTATTTTTATTTTTAGTGGTTTCAAGCAAATGATGTTTTTTCCCATGGTTTTTTAGACTTAGTCAAAGGAACTATGGTTGTACTTTAATCCAAGTTTATGGATTAGGAGTTTATTAATGCTATGGAATACAAATATTGTATTGTAGCATTCTAAAGTGAATATATTGAAAAATATTACTAGTTTTCTCAGTGTTGGGTTTCCAAGATAAAATATCTATGTTAATGTGTGAGTTTGTTAGTGCATATTTTCTGTTTTATTGAAGAATTGGTTTGCAAAAATTAATTATATAGTTTTAAAACCTACACTATGCAGTTGAGTTAGACAACCAAAAAGGAGAAACAACTACTTAGTTGACTTAGTTGACCATCAGTTTAAATTAACCAATGATATCTTTCAAGTTGGATGCATAGATGAGCCAAATAAGTAGTTGAGATAGTATATTACATAGGAAAATATACCAATATAATGTACTAGTCAACTTTATGGTCAATATAATGTACTTTGACACCCTTTATGCACCATCAAGATTATGGGCACCTCAAAAAACACAATTTCTAATTTTTTATAGTTTAATACCAATTGTTTTTCTTTGAAATTTGTCCCTAGAGGTCAACTTAAACTCTTGGTCAATGAATCATTAGAGGAAATTTCAACCTAAAGGCGCACATGAAATTTTCATGTATTTTCCATGTCATAATATTTAAGAAAATCAAAATCCTCTAAATTTAAAAAGAGGTACATGTAAATAAATTGGAGGGAAATTAAGAAAAGCTACTATTTTATAATTGTATTCTCCTTATAAGTTTACTCAAATTTCAAGCACAGACACTTATTAGATGTGCAATTAAATTCCACATCCAACGAGTACCCATTATGCATACTTTTGAGAAGACCCACATTGATAAAAATCACAGATACATTAATAAAGTATGTTTATGAATTTTAGAGGGAAAATAAGAAAAACTATTTTTTTTAATTGTATTTTTGGCTTATCTCCTTATATTTTTACGCAAATTTCAAGTGTATACACTCGTCGTATGCACAATTAAAATCAACATCCAACGAGTACCCATTATGCAGACTTGTGAGAAGGCCCACATTGATAAAAATCATAGATACATTAAAAAAATGTGTTCAACACGTTTTTTTAATGTATCTGCAATTTTTCTCAATGTGGGTCTTCTCACAAGTCTGCATAATGGGTACTCGTTGGATGTGGAACTTAATTGCACATCCAATGAGTGTCTACACTTGAAATTTGAGTAAACCTATAAGGAGATAAGCCAAAAATACAATTAAAAAAGGTAGTTTTCTACTTTTCCCTCTAAAATTCATAACTCTTATTTTATTATTTTAACTATTATTTTATTTTTTTTCCTTAGGAAGCCATTTTTAGGCTGAAATTTCCTCTAATGATCATTGGATCATCGACTATTTGTTGACCATATATGCGAGACTAATATTTGATTATTTCCCATTAACCACATGCACAGATCAAATATTCATTAAATCCTTGTCAACAACATGTGTAGATTTGTTGTCCATTAATCACCTTCCAATTATCCATTGAATACAAAGATGAATCGAACATCCAATGAAAAAATACATGATCGAGAGTACACATTGTTTACACCCGTCGACTATATAATTGGGTTCGTTGTTTACTAATGAAACATATAGGAATTTTATCCGTCAATTATACATTTTAATTATCCTCACTTGGCATAGATTCCAAACTTTACCTTGTGATTCTTCTAATACCAACTCTATTCATCACTTTGGCCACCTTATCAAATTTATTTTGACCACCTAGGTATATCTAGTGCATTAACAACCTATATTCATTCCTATATAATGAAAACTACATGATATGCAACAACAAACACAACTAAAATAATAATATAACCATGCATAGCAACATGAATACATGAAAATTGTATATTCATCAGAGAAAACAACATTAAATAGATATAAATAGGTAAAAAATAGTTATATTTGTAAATACACTGTGATTGGCTATAGGCCACAAACACTCCACCCAAGCATATACCTCACTTCTCTCTAATATCTCAATAGAGTGTCACCCCTGATCTAGGGCTATAACTCCACTGGGGAAAAGGCTCACCCAAAGCTATCTATGGTCACATAGTTAGTACCAAACAAGTAGTAAGTCATGTACCACCTCCACTGGCCACCCTAAATACAATCCTAAATTCTTCGACCTACATAACCCATGGTAATGCACCCCCTTCTCTACCTCTTCATTCCTTTAGCTAATCCACTACTCCTCTAATGCTTCCAACACAATTCAACCGATAAGTTTCAAATTATTGTTGCTTTGGGAGTTCTAGTTTCCCTCCGTAATATTTTTAGCACCCCTAAGGCCTCACACTAGGAAATCTTAGCCAATTAATAACCCCCTTCAAGCTTCAACCTCACCCAATATGAGCAAGTAGAATTTTCCATATGATTGCACTAAGGAATTCATAATAGTTTACTAGGTCATAAGGCTTAGTGGTTTTCCAAGACTACTTATTATCGATTCTGTAGCATAAAACAACAAGAAATATGGAAGTCCAAGCATTGGATAATAGTCAAATGGAGGGAAAAATGATAAATTAACATGTAAAACAAGGCTTATGTATGCATGTGCCCTTTCTACCAAGTGTTACCAAGGGAACTCACTAACACTACTAAATAATTCATTTAGACCATCGGTGACTTACTTTTTTGACTTAGGATATAACATCCCATTTTAACTTTGGCTTATATCATGTTCTTTATGACTTTGTTTTATATTCATAAATTGAATTTATCCATTTTATTATTTACTTGGATTTGGAACCATTTCTTGGTTCCAATCCCTCACCTTTCCCTCTAGTGGAAGCTTAGTAAAAAATATCTCATGTTTGACTTAGTCTACAATGGTGGTGTATTCTATTAACAGGGGTGTGATTACATATTATATCACTAATCTCATTGGACTTTTAGAACATATGCTCTTTGACCTTAATCACATAATAAATTTGGCTTCAAAACATGTAAACATAGGCATGCATACCCCAAAACACATATATTCGCATGGGAACATAGGCCAAACACGTTGGCTCACTAACTGAATAAAATATATAAAAATACATGCAAGGTGCATCTTGGAGGTGTTTCGTTATAACTCACAAACTCCCATAATTTGGTGATAAAAATCCTTCATAATTTTTGGATCTATATTTAAAAAAATGACAGGAGGTGCATTCAGCCTCATTGAATAGATGGGAGGATGGACCCATTGAAATAAAGCTGACACAATTGATGGAATTCATGGTTTGTATGTTGTACCCCCAATTATGTTTAGGTCAAGTGTCTCAAGCATGCATGGAAAAATAGTCTCAAGGCATAAAAAATAATCCAAGAAGTAGAATTAAGTGTTCTAAGTTTTGAAAGGTACATTTAGGAAAGGTTGTTATGGGCCACATGCTTCCATGGTATATTTTTCAAAAATTAACCCTTCAATGCAAAACTTTCATTTCTCACTTATTGAGAAAATATTTAATTCCAAGAATCATTAAACAAAGGCTCTAGGCAATGGACTCATAAGAGAAGGGAACATATATATATATAATTGAATGTCACAATTCCAAAGAAATTGATATTCTATTAATCTAGGTACTGTTTTCCATTTTATGATGAGTTTTAACTCATTTTCTATGGCCATTAAGTGATGCATAAAATTTTTATATCGAGGGCATAAAAACCAAATCGTGTGTAAAAGTTGGATGTAATAAATTATTGCAAGCAAGTTTGAGCAAGGATGACATAAGCACATTATCTGTTATATGTTCATGAGGTATATTTTTTAAAATTTGTCCCTTAAATAAATAAATTTTCTCTTATTGAGAAAAACCTTAGTTCCAAGAATAATAAATTAAAACAAGCTTTTGTACATTAGTATATCATCAAAAAATACTAACACAATTTTTCTAAGAAAGGGTTTGAAAGTGAAATTCATCAAACCTTCAAAAACAGAAGGTACATTGGTAAGGCCAAAAGACATGAAAAAAATTCATAATGATTTTCATGAGTCCTAAATTTTTTCTTTCGAATGTATTATATCTTCATTCTAATTTCATGATATATGGAACAAATATCCAACTTGGTGCAGTAAATTTATCCACATAATTCATCCAACAATTCATCAATGACTGGAGTGGGAAATTTATCTTTAATCGTTAGCTTATTGTGCTTTTATATTCTGGAAATATATGTCATGATTCATCCTTCTTGTGCATGAATAAATATGGAGAAGAGAAAGAACTTTGGCTAGGTTGAATTATACCCGCCTCTAGCATTTCTGCAACCATATGTTCAATTTCACTATTTTGGGCATAGGGATATATGTAAGGTATGATGTTTAGAGGAAAAATTCCTAGAATCAAGTGAATAGCATGATCATGAACATAAATAGGTGGGGAACCTTTGGGAGTCTCAAATACCTTGGAATGATTGTGCAAGGCTCTTTAGAGATTTGGATAAATGGATGATTTTGATTCTTGAACATCTAGCAAGCATAATTGTGAAATTACACCTCAATATTCTTTATTAAAAATAATTTTCATGCCATTAGAGCTTATTATATTCCCTGGTTTCCCTGTGATACCCCTTAATTAAATTTCCTTTCCTTCCCAGACCAAAGAAAAGTTCTTGAAAAATAAAAGTTATCATCCCCAAAGATTGTAACCATTGGACTCTTAATACAACATCAATGCTACCCATTTGAATGGAAAGAATTGGACTATTCAATAAATATTCCTCCATGGTTTGATTTATATTATGGCACTTCCCTAAGGAATTTATAGTTCCTCCATTTGAAACCATCACTTGACACTTTGGTGTTGGATATGGAAATCAGTTCAATTCATGGGTTATCTTACAATGAATAAAATTATGGGTACTATCTGAATCATTTAACACTATTACCTTTTTATTCTTGATATATCCTTCTATATTGAGATTTTGAGGAGCGATAATTCCTACTATTAGATTACTATATATGATCGGATTCATTTCGTCTTTCTATGGGGTTAATTCCTGGTGTATATCCTCTTCTTTTGATGTTTATTGTTCCTTTTCTTCCTAATATTCATAGTACATGTAAAATATTTTCTTCTCAACAAACTTATGACCTTTAATATATTTTATATTACAACTGTAACAAATCCCTTCTGCTCTTTTTTCCTCTAGTTTTTCTAGTGTCAACGTTGTAGGTTGTGGGAGGCTAGGAGCAACAACACTTCCATCTTTACAGTTGTGAGTGGTAGACTTCCTTGTTACCATACATTTTATTTCAACTTTTCTTACCACCCTAAATGCATTCTATTATAACTTAGGTTCCCAAAGGTGAAGCTCATGTTGGATGTTATCTTTTAAAGTTCCTATGAAGACATCAATCATATGATCCTATAGAATATAAGTTACCTTGATATTCATTATTTGGAAGTCCTCAATGTGCTCCACATTTCACCCTTTTGTTTGAGATTTATCAATTGGATAAAGGAGGTATTTCTCTCTGTATACTCATAATGTTCTACCAGTTACTCTGTAAAAATTGTCTAATTGGAAATTGATTTAGGAGAAAAAATTCATTGGTACAACCAAAACTGATTGGGTTCTAAATATAAAGATGCAATGCATACCTTTTATGTGTATGGAAAATAATGTATATAAAATAATTTCTCAATCGATAGTATCTATTTCACTGGATCCTTTCCATCAAGATTCCTCATATCGATCTTTGGAATGTGGTTGGTCTCAAACCCAATATGGGAGGCTACATGGGGCACAACAATAAAAATATGGATATTGCACTAGTATTATAGGGACCTACACACACATGGTAGAGGAGTGACATTATTTATAATAAGATCTCATGAATCCAATAGAATAATCCCAATTTATCATTCTAATTCCTAATTATCTTTCTATGCTGAGCTGCAACTCACTTCTTGAAGCCATTTAGGTACACATGATGAATTTGCACCCCAAAAAAATGAGTAAGGCCAATGTGATAATGTTATCTACACAAGATTTATAAAATTGGTCCCCAAATGAAAAATATCACAATGCCTCTTACTAAAAAAAAGCCCTAATTTTGTAAATAGTCAAATTGAGCAAGTTTTAGGCCATGGAATCACCAAATATGGGGACCTCTATCTACAATACATTGTCACAAGTTCAATGGAATAAATAATTCATTGGTTCAAATCCAAATTATCATTTTATGGCAAGTTGTAGCTTGTTTCTTGGAGCTATTTAGAGACATATCATGAATTTTTGTTAGGAGTATAATAACCAAATCAAGTAATAGAATTCAATGTTGTAAGCTCCTACAAGTGTGAGTGGGAAAGGATGATGTGAGGGCTTTTCCAAAACACTCATTAGGTAGAGTTTTTTTTTTAAATTGACCACTAAATGGAAAAATTACATTGTATTTTACTTAGCAAAACCATAATTTCATTTTTCCAAATAAAACAAGTTCCAGGCCATTAGGAAATAGGAAATATATATTTGCAATGCCTTGAGGACACACTGATTGGTGTTATACTCATATAATAAAAACTAAGATGAAGACCTATAATTATACCATGTGTGTGTCTATGCTTCCAAGTCAAAGATAAGTACTTAAAGAGAATTGCAAGAAGAGTTAGTGGGGCCATAGTCATGGTTAAAGGTGGTGTTCCTTATATACAAACAAATAATGAAAATTCAGGGGAGGTAGGTAGTGGAAAACAAGAAATAAAATCATGTTGGTATAGGGAATTTTATCTTTTTGAAAAGTTAGTTTGTGGTGTTGAAAAACACCATCGTTCTTACTGAAGGGCCCCCCATGTGGTTATGATTCTTTATATAAACTAGGCATACATAAATGAAATAGTGTTAGACTCGTGCATTAAAATACTTTTAGCCATATTTGAGTCATATGTAACTATATTTAAAAAATAGAAAAACAAAAATCCATGTACTTCAATATAGAATACAAGCTTGAACACTAAAGGATTAACTTCTACTTGTGAATTATGAATAGTGTTGGGTAAGTGTTATATTCTTTCCATGACTAGCCCCACGCACTGTACATTGCGCCAGGCGCAGCAGGGGGGTCACAGGGGGGGTGGCAGCCCCCCCTGTCGGGGTCCAAGGCAGCGCCCCGACGAAATTTTTTTTGGTGTGTGGTCCCACTCATAGGCGGACCCACCCATGTTTTGTGCATGAGTTTGCACATGGTTTTTGGGGTACGATGGTTTTCGACCCCTGGTATTTTGTAGATTCGGTCAAGGGAACTACGGTTATGTTCTAATCCAGGGTTAATGGATTGGGGTTTATGTATGCTTCGACATGTATATATATGTGTTGTAAAACTAAAAAGAATATATTGAAAAATCAAGGTGGTCATCCCGATTTGGGATCCAGGGGAAAATCTCTGTGTTTATCTGTTTTATGTTTTATTCTCTCGCTATTTATTATTTTTACGTATAAGATTATAAGATTCGTGTGTAGATGATTTATGTTCAGGGTTAAAACCTACATTTGGTATCGGAGCTGTTTCGGCTTCAAGGGGACGCCTTTTCTGCTGAGGGTTTTTTGCTTGGGCCTGAGGTAGACCCTGTTCAGTGGGAGATCTGCAGGATCGATTCTTGTTGTGAAAGAAGATGGCGAGCGGTGGGAAGATAGAGATCGAGAAATTTAATGGTCAGAGTTTTTGAGTTGTGGAAGCTCAAGATGGAGGATCTGCTGGTGGATAAAGATTAGTGGATCGCGGTAGATCTAGGTACTAAACCAACAACAATGTCAGATGAAGACTGGAAGAAACTGGATTGGAAGGCTAAGAGCACAATACGGTTGTGTGTCTCAGATTTAGTATTTTTGAATGTATCCGGGGAAGCTACGACGAAGAATTTGTGGGAAAAACTTGGGACTTTGTACCAATCTAAGTCTCTGGTGAATAAATTGTTCCTGCGAAAAAAGCTGTATAACCTGAGGATGAAGGATGGAGACTCGGTGATAGAGCATCTGAACGCCTTCAATACTGTGGTAAGTCAACTTTCATCTGTTGATATTAAAATCTCAGATGAAGATAAGTGCTTCAGTTTGTCGTGTTCTATACCAGACTCATGGGATAGTCTGGTAATTGCAATAGGTAGCAATACAACTACCTTGAATTTTGATGACATTGTCTCAGCCTTGCTGTCGGAGGAAATGAGAAGGAGAAATATGGAGGGTCAGAATGGAGATGACTTATTTGTACGAGGAAGGTCCCAAAACAGAAACAAGAATAAGGTTTCAAGTGGGAGATATAAATCTAGAGGGAGATCTAAATCTCCTAGAAAGTTTGTAAAGGTGTGCTGGAAATGCGGAAAGGAAGGGCACTACAAAAAGGACTGCAGATATAAAGCTCCTGAGAAAGGAAAGGGATCTAAAGATGCTCCTTCTGCAGAGGAAAAAACCACCTCGAATTAAGGTGGGGATGTGTATTGGCTTCTTCTTCAAATACACATGTAGATCATGAGTCATGGTTGATTGACTCAGGTGCATCCTTTCACTTCACTCCCCATAGGGAGTGGTTCTGCGAGTGTGAGAAATATGATGGTGGTGATGTCTTCCTAGGGGATGATAGGAAGGCCAGAATCGTCGGACGTGGAAAATTCAAGCTGAAGTTGCAAGGTGGAAGGATTAGAACACTTCCTGGTGTTCTGCATATACCTGCATTGGCTAGAAATATGATTTCTGTAAGCAAGATGGATGATGCAGGTGTAAAAACAGTGTTCGAGAAAGATGCCTGCAAGATGGTTCGGGGAGCACTGGTATTAATGCGGGGAGTTCAGACTGGAACTCTGTACAAGCTACAAGGTAGCACTGTTATTGATGGGTGTAATAGTTATGTGGTTCCTAAAAGTGGAGTGGAAAGCCTAGCTGTCTCTGGAGAAAAGACCATGTTATGGCATCAAAGGCTTGGACATATTGGAGAGAAGGGCCTTCGGATACTGCATAGAAATGGTATGGTAGAAGGTATGTCTAATTGCTCTCTAGATTTCAATTTCTGTGAACATTGTGTATATGGGAAGCAGAATCGGGTGAGTTTTCCCTCTGGTGCTAAGGGGGCGAACAAGATATTAGAACTTGTGCACAGTGATGTGTTTGGGCCTGTGTCAGTTCCATCACTGGGAAAGTCTGTGTACTATGTTTCATTCATAGATGACTTCTCGAGGAATACATGGATATATTTCTTGAGGAAGAAATCTGAAGTCTTTGACAAATTTAAATAATTTAAGGCTCTGGTGGAAAACCAGACAGAGAAGAAGATAAAGGCGCTAAGGACAGATAATGGTGGGGAGTTCTGCAAGAAGGAATTTGAAGAGTTCTGTAAGAAGTGTGGTATAGCACGACAGAAGACTACTCCATACACACCTCAGCAAAATGGAGTTGCAGAAAGAATGAACAGAACACTGATGGGAAAGGCAAGAAGCATGCTCAGTGGTACCGGGTTAGGACAAGAATTCTGGGCAGAGGCAGTGGAGACTGCATGTTACTTAGTTAACAGATCACCTTCATCAGCGTTGGAGGATAAGACTCCACATGAGGTATGGACTGGTAAGAAACCCTTTCTTTCTCATCTAAGGGTATTTGGATGTGATGCATATGTACATGTTCCAAAGGAGAAAAGGACCAAGTTGGATAATAAATCTGAAAGGTGCATCTTTATTGGGTATAAGGATGGTTTAAAAGGTTACAAGCTTTGGAATCCAAAAACAAGGAAGGTTGTGTACAACCGAGATTTGGTGTTTAGAGAGGTGAAAGATGTTGTTACACATGAAGTCCTACCAAAGGAACCTGAGAAGATAGAGTTTGAGCTAAAGGAGGATGAATTAGACTCTACAACAGAAGAAGACTCAGAAGAGGAAGAGACACAAAATCCAGCTTTGAGAAGATCAGTTCGGGAAAGAAGGCAACCAGAAAAGTATAGTCCATATGATTTATGTTCAAATTTTGCCTTAAATATAACTTATGATGATCCCAGAACTGTCAGGGAGGCAGTAGATTCAGAGGATGGAAAACTATGGAAGGAGGCATGGTTGATGAAATGGCATCCTTGCACAAAAATGAGGCATGGGATCTGGTGGAGTTGCCGGCTGGAAGAAAGCCCATCAGGAGCAAATGGGTGTTTAAAAAGAAGATGAATGTAGAAGAAAGGTGGAGAAATACAAAGCTCGATTGGTAGCAAAAGGTTATTCCTAGGTGCCAGGAATTGATTTTGGTGATATTTTTTCTCCTGTTGCCAAAGTTACTTCTATTAGATTACTTTTATCTGTTGCTGCTACATTTGATTTTGAGATAGAATAGATGGATGTGAAGACAACATTTCTTCACGAGGATCTAGAAGAGGAGATCTGCATGAAGCAACCTGAAGGCTTTATGGTGAAGGGTAAGAAAGAACTAGTATGCAGGTTACAAAAGTCTCTGTATGGGTTAAAACAGTCACCAAGGATGTGGTATCAGAAATTTGATACCTATATATAGGGACTTGGCTTCAATAGAAGCAAGGAGGATCACTGTGTTTATTTTAAATTAATTGGTGACCATGTTATTTATTTGGTCTTGTATGTGGATTATATGTTGTTGATTGGAAACGACAAAGAAATTATCCAAGATTTAAAGACCTAATTGTTCTCCAAATTCGACATGAAGGATCTTGGTGCTGCAAACTATATTTTGGGCATGGAAATTAAGAGAGATTGGGCAAAGAGGAAGCTTTGGTTAAACCAGAGGAAGTATGTCGAGACTATATTGCAGAGGTTCAATATGCAGGATAGTAAACCGGTGAAAGTTCCTATTCCTGTAGGTGTAAAGTTATCTGCTGAACATTGTCCCAAGACACAAGGAGAAGAGGAGGATATGTCTCGTGTTCCATGTGCAAGTGTAGTGGGTAGCCTAATGTATGCAATGGTCTGTACTAGACTATACATTTCACATGCAGTGGGAGTATTGAGCAGGTTTATGTCAAACCCGGGGAAGGAGCATTGGACATCAGTGAAGCGAGTTTTCAGATATTTATGTGGCACTAGTGATTATGGCTTGTGCTACCAGGGAAGACCAGGATTGGAAAGAATGTTGGACATTCGTGGTTTTGTTGATGCAGACTGGGCTGGAGATCTGGACCAAAGAAGATCTACAAGTGGGTATGTGTTTAGCCTATTTGGAGGTGCAGTCAGTTGGATGAATAAAAGACAGTCTGTAGTGGTGCTTTCAACTATAGAGGCAGAATACATAGCAGCCAATCATGCAAGCAAGGAAGCAGTTTGGTTGAAGAGATTGTGTTCAAGTATGGGGTTGGTACAACAAGCTATAAGGATAGACTGCGATAGCCAAAGTGAAATTTTCTTGGCTAAGAACCCTGCTTATCATTCAAAGACAAAGCACATTGATGTTCAATATCACTTTGTTAGAGATATGGTTGAAGCTAAAAGGGTGTTTCTGGTAAAGGTGGACACTTTGAAGAATGTTGCAGATGCATTGACGAAGTCTGTGAGCACTCAGAAGTTCTCTTGGTGTAGAGAAACAATGGGTGTTGAAGAATTGGCCCAATGACTAAGCTTTCCTATGGCCCCCTGTGGAAAGAAAAAAAGTGGGAGAATGTTGAGTATGTGTTATATTCTTTCCATGACTATCCCCACGAACTGTACGTTGCGCCAGGAGCAGCAAGGGGGTCACAGGGGGGGCAGAAGCCCCCCCTATCGGGGTCTGGGGCAACGCCCCAACCGAATTTTTTTTGTTGTGCGGTCCCACTCATAGGTGGACCCACCCATGTGTTGTGCATGAGTTTGCACATGGTTTTTGGGGTACGATGGTTTTTGACCCCTGTTATTTTGTAGATCTGGTCAAGGGAACTACGGTTATGTTCTAATCTAGGGTTAATGGATTGGGGTATATGTATGCTTCGGCATGTATATATATGTGTTGTAACACTAAAAGGAATATAATGAAAAATCAAGTTGGTCGTCCCGATTTGCGATCCAGGGGAAAATCTTAGTGTTTATCTGTTTTATGTTTTATGCTCTCGTTATTATTTATTTTCTATTATAAGATTCGTGTGTGGATAATTTTTGTTCAGGGTTAAAACCTACAAATAGCATCTGAATTATATGATTGTCTGTAACAATCTAGACCAATCATACAAGTCTATGTAAGAATCAAAGATTAAGAGAATATAAAAAAATTATTAATAAATATTAGTTGAGAGATTTATGGACAAATTGTTGTGGTGATAATTATGCATTTGGTTGAGCTAAACATATAATTATGACATTGTTGTTATGATCACCTATTGTTATATAAAAATACCAACTATACAAGAAAAACGCATATAAGAATAGATTAATTTAATATAATTTCCTTTGAAGGATTTCTTATGTGTAAATCTCCAATATCCCTTGTTATATATATATATATATATATATATATATATATATATATATATATATAATTGTTTTTAGTATGTTATTAGAGCTAATGATTTTCCATTATGTATATGAAGAAATGTGCAAGAAGGATATTATGTCAATGGAGATTGCAATGATTTATCCTAGTATCCTAATATCCTTTATTTGTTTACCATCGTTAAATGAATATACTTTGAGGATTAATTTTTTTTTGTTACCAGCTTCATGGTGAATTTCTAAAAGGAAAATGTCAGGAAGAGGGCAGTTTGAGTGCCCATTTTCCACACATTACATGTAAGGAAAGGGATGAAAATAAATCAAAATTTTTTACTTTAGAAATGTGATAATTAGTGGAAAATGACATGTTGTCCATTCCTCAAATTGAATATGGTGTATGTTCTATAGAAAATTTCAACTCTTACATGATCATAATTTTCTATAATATGGAAAGCAAATATTTGGTTAAGCGAGGCTTAGGAATGGAGATATCTGTATGGAATATTTGGTGTCAGAGACCATGTGTACTCGCTGGATCTTGGGAAAAAGTGAGGAAGTTTGGAGAATTAAGAGTGACAAGTGGGTTAATTGATGTTGTGAACCAATTGTGATGGAGGAGATGGAACTTTTGGTATAGTTTGAAGAGCGTTTGATTGTAAGAGGTTCATTGTGAATATATATATATATATATATATATATATATATATATATATATATATATATATATATATATATATGAGCCACAAAAACAAATTTCGCAACTATATAAATAGCCAAAAACAGAATCATTATTTTCACACATTTCTTCATTTGGGTTGAATTTGCAAAGGAATTTTTTTGGGCTTAATTTTCAAATGACATTTTTTGGAGGTATTTTTTAAAGTGACATTTTTTAGAGGTTTTTTGGGCTTAGTTTTCGAATGACATTTTTTGGAGGTATTTTTTAAAGTGACACTTTTTTAGAGGTTTTTTTGGGCTTAATTTTCAAAAGACATATTTTGGAGTTATTTTTTAAAGTGACATTTTTTTAGAGTAAATTTTTTGGGTTGAAGTAAATCTTTTATAATGATATTTTGAAGTGAGTTTTTGTCTAATTTTTTAATTATATTTTTTTGCAGGACTTGGAAGCAAATATTCTAAGGTTTATTTCATTTTTAAAAGACATTTTTTTGGCGGAATTTTTAAAGTAAGTGTTTTGGGTTGAAGTATGTATTTTGTGAAAAAATTTTAAAATGATTTTTTTTGAAATTAAATATTTTGTGATGGGTGAAAATGTGAAGTTGGGTTACACTTTTGTGAGAATCAGGGGCGTAAAACATTTTTCTGCAATAGTTAGGCCGAACTCGTTCTACCATTTAGATTGACGACGTACTAACAGTGTAGGCAAATAGATTTTTGGCCGGAGATGGGAAAATTTGCAACAGTAGTTCGGCTAAACTTTTAAAATAGTTCGTTCGAACTCATATTTTATAAATATATCACCCACAAACTGTTCTCATTTTCGCGCATCTTTGTTCACATATTCTTTTTTTCACGGGATTCTGCTCTGATTTTCGTTTATGTTTGTTTATGTGGCACTTTTTCTGTTCTGTTGTTGATTTGGTGCCCGCGAATTACTGCTTAGGAGTTGCGCTGAGAGAATTTCTAGGTAATCTAAAACCATGAAATTAATTATTTGAGGTTTTTGCCAATACAGTTAAGAGATATTGCCTTGATTGCTTTGATGGCATGGAAAATTAAGAGAGAATTTACAAACATTTTGAAAGTGAAAAGACACCTTATTTAGAATGGCTGTAAATTTAAATTTAACATTTTAAAAGTGAAGATATATTTATTATTATTACATATATATAAGAAACAATCGTAGCCTTACAGTAATACAGAAACAATCATAGATGTAGAGCTTATTGATCGACACATTGGCTGCGAGACAAAATAGATTGAGTTCCATGGATTAAGAACTGAATCTTCTTTCTCGCTGCTCCATTCCATCCCCCTATTGTTCTTGGTTGTCGGTCTAGTCTCTCATCCTTTCTACTAGCTTTCTTGAGGGGCATTGTTTATCATTATTCTGGCTTGTGGTTATCGCTGTTGTGGCCGTCGTATTTAATATGTATCATAAAATTTATTAAGATTAGCGCAGTTATTGTTAGGCTATCAATTTTGGTATTTTTGAATTTCTGCAGTGAGCCCAAGATCTTGGCATAGATTTATGCCCTTGTAGGCATGGTTTCCAAGGCCTTAAACTCTTGGGGAGCATAAAACTTCCCTTCGAAAATCGCCCCGGTAAAATCATTCTCTTCAAGATTATGTGCCTTTTGAAAATTTCTGTAAGGTGTTAGAGCTGTCTTGACACTATTCATTATCCACTTTATTTTTATTTTCCTTTCTATCTCCAGCTATCCATGCACATATCAATTCTACAGAGTAAATAATTATAACTCTATTCTTCAAGCTTCTACTGCTTTTGAAAATTCCTATAAGGTTTCAGAGCTGCCGGGATTTCTTGACACTATTCATTATCAACTTTATTTTTATTTTCCTTTCTATCTCCAGCTATCTCTGCACCTATTAATTCTATAGAGTAAATAATTACAACTCTATTCTTCAAGCTTCTGCTGCTTCTGAAAATTCCTGTAAGGTTTCAGAGCTGCTGAGATTTCTTGAAACTGTTCATTATCAGTTTTATTTTTATTTTCCTTTCTATCTCCAACTATCTCTGCACCTATCAATCTATAGAGTAAAGAATTATAACTCTATTCTTCAAGCTTCTGTTGCTTCTGAAAAATCCTGTAAGGTTTCAGAGCTGTTGGGATTTCTTGACACTATTCATTATTAACTTTATTTTTATTTTCCTTTCTATCTCCAGCTAGCTGTGAACCTATCAATTCTATAAAGTAAAGAATTATAACTTTATTCTTCAAGTTACATTATGTCACCTGATACTTGGAACCCATTATTTGCCTTCTATTCTAGGGAATTTTTGTAGATATATACATATTTTTTGGTTCTTTCTTTCTCTTTAGAACATAAATTGTTTTTTTATTGTTTCTATATGTATGCGAAAACTTCATTGTAGGGCATTAGTCTTAGTCTTAGAGGGTTCTGTCAAAAAAATAATTGTATGAAAGGACATTTAGAGTCTATTGATCTGTGTTTCTTCATTTGAATTTGTAGTAGTTCAATGTATAAAGTTATTCAATATATCAGTACTAGTGGTGTCTCTTTCAATGATATCTGATGGTGAAATTTTTTGTTTCCCTCTTTTTCTTGTTTTTTTATTGCGTGTATGAAATTCCCCTGCAATATTTGTATTTCTTTGAGCTTTGTTTCATTGTTTTCTTGAATTTATGCACTACCTTATTGACTTTCATATGCATTTAGATCTTTATTTTCCTTTTCCAAATGTATTTTTTTTATTATATTCATGAACTACTCAAAACATTGTGATAAATATAGTCCTCTTGGAGAGATATGAAGAATGTGATGTTAATTCTTCTTTTGCAAATTAAGTTTATCTTTTATAAGACCTACAACAAATTTATACTTTAATACTTTAACCATTCACCATTTGTATACATTTAAATCTATCATTCAAATATAGCATAGCATATATAAATTTTCTTTCATAATACAAAGCTAAAGGATTTAGAGGAATAGTAGTGATGGAATGAAATGTAACATTGTAGTTTGATCCCATGTTGGCCTTTATATCATAGAACCATTTTCATATTTACTCAAATATCATAACTGATTAGTTATTAGACTACATATCTTCATATATAACTTGCAAATAGTATGGTGGAAATGTGGATCTCATGACTCTTCATAATGTACAATGATTCATTCCATATTATTCATACATCAAATGACATTTAAATAAAATATTTATCATAATGTACAATGATTCATTTCATATTCATTTTTAGATTCATGAGGAGCTTTTGAGAAAGTTATGATAATGCCAATAAAGAATGAGCTAGACTCATCTTCAACATCTATTAATTAGATATGAAAATTTATAATACTACTGTGTACATTTGAGAATATTTATTTACATGTTTATATAAATTATATATACATATGTACTTTTTTTTTTCATAAATATTTTCATTAAAAAATGAACCTTTAAATGATGAACCTAGTTAATGTTGCTTCTTCATGAAGAAGACTACTTGATCTTGCAATTTGATGAGGGTCCTTTGTTATGCTTCTTGACTACTTCAAATTATTGACACAATCATATGCTTCTTTGATGATGGTACTTTGTTATGCTTCTTGACTACTTCAAATTATTGACAAAATCATATGCTTCTTGTTACTCTTTTTAATCCTTATATTTTATCCTCCCCCTTAGATATTGTGTACTCTCCCACATAGATATTGCACTCAATTTCATATTCTTTCGTAATATTCTAGGCTCTTCTTTTGAAGTCAAATAAGTGACAATAATTTACAAGAACTATCCCTAATTTTGTTTTCACATATATGAAGAGATCCCATTTTATTTTTTATTCATAGATCAAATTTCATTTAAATACAAGATTTATCATAATTTACAATGATTCATTCCATATTCATTTTTAGATTCAGGAGGAGATTTTGAGAAAGTTATGATAATGCCAATAAAGAATGAGCTAGACTCATCTTCAATATCTATTAATTAGATATGAAAATTTACAATACTATTGTGTACATTTGAGGATATTTATTTACATTTTTATATAATTTATATATACATATGTACTTTTTCTTCATAAATATTTTCATTAAAAAATGAACCTTTAAATGATGAACCTAGTTAATGTTGCTTCTTCATGAAGAAGACTACTTGATCTTGCAATTTGATGATGGTCCTTTGTTATGCTTCTTTACTACTTCAAATTATTGACACAATCATATGCTTCTTGTTACTCTTTTTAATCCTTCCTTATATTGTATTCTCCCCCTTAGATATTGTGTACTTTCCCACATAGATATTGCACTCAATTTCATATTCTCTGTAATATTCTAGGCTCTTATTTTGAATTCAAATAAGTGAAAATAATTTACGAGAACTATCCCTAATTTGTTTCTCACATATTCAAATGGTTCTCTAACAAGAGGCTTTATGGGTATGTATTCCATCTTCACTATTTTCTCAAAGACTTGTTGTGTGAGGAAGTGGTACTTTATGATGATATATTTAATGATTGAAGGAAGTAGAATGTTTTATTTTTGAAATTATTATTACACTTGTATTGAAACACTTAATAAATATAGGTTCACTAAAATTTACCTTAATATCTTGTAGAGCCCATTTCATCCAAAACACTTGTTTGCAAAAAGAAGTAACTACTATGTATTCCACTTCTACTCTAGATAGAGAAAGTAATGACTCTTCCTTGCTTAACCATGCAACCAAGGACTCTTATAAGTAGAATTATACATTGTCCAAGTAATGACTCTTTCTTGCTTAAACATGCAACCAAAGACTCTTCTAAGTAGAATTATACATTCTCCACTTGTACTTTTCATGCCATCCACACAAGCCTAGTTGAATCTCTCTATGTTGTCAATGTAGATTTCTCACATTTTGGGTACTATAGTCCATTGTTTGTAGTATCTTTCAAGTATCTTAATATTTGTTTGTTGGTAATAGATGACTCTGTTTAGTTGTTGATTGAAATATTCCAACTAATATAAATTCCAAAATTATATCTAGTCTAAACCTTGTTATGCATATCAAGCTTCCTATCATATAGATGTAAAGGTTATGATCAAACCTCATTCATCATCCATCATATACACATAACTTGCATCCAATTGATATGGAGATTCACTTAGGTCATTCAACATCCATCATCTGCACACAACTTCCATCCAATTGATATGGAGATTCACTTAGGTTTATAGTATTCCATTTCAAACTTTTCAACATATCTCTTAGGTATTTATATTGAGAAATGGATATGCCTATTGAATTTTTTATAATTTATGGCTTGTAGCCCTAGGTAAAATATAAGTTCTCCAATCATTCACATCTCAAATTCAAATTTCATCTCTTCACCAAAATATTTTACTATATTTTACTAAATGATTTTTATTGATTGTAAACATATAATATAATCCATATACATAGAAGATTCCAGAATATACTGAAACCAAAAGTGATTTGATAAAAACACATTAGCCAATAAACAAACCATTGAAACCAAAAGTGATTTGATAGTTCTATATGTAGAGTTTGTAAAGGGCCATGTAGCCTTTGGATCTCATCTTTTATGAAAGATGACATATCCAGTAATTACCACTATAGTCAATCTCTGGAATAGATCTAAATTGAATTTTTTCATTTTCATATCCGTGGTCTCAAGTAATGAGAGAGAAAAACCTTTTATATTCAACATGTAAAACACAAATTAGCCATAAAAGTTTCCCATTGAAAGCAAAAGTGACTTGATAAAAAACATAGGTTTTAACCTAAGAATAAATGCCCCTACAATCAATCTCTAGAATAGATCTAAATAGAAGTTTTTCATTTTCATATCCATGGTCTCAAACAATGAGAGAGAGAAAAAACATTTTTTATTCAACGTGTAAAACACAAATTAGCCATATATCTGGAATATATCTAAATAGAAGTTTTTCATTTTCATATCCATGGTCTCAAACAATGAGAGAGAAAAAACCTTTTATATTCAACATGTAAAACACAAATTAGCCATAAAATTTTCCCATTGAAACCAAAAGTGATTTTATACAAAACATAGTTTTTAACCTTATATAGTTTAATTGCTTCAAATATATTTTTAATAAAATGAAAAATATTCAATGTAAAAAACATAGTATTTAGAGAAAAAAAGTAATTTGATACAAAACATATAGGTTTTAACCAAGTATATAGTTAATTGTTTTGAAAATAGATTCTTAAGAAAATGAAAAATATTCAATGTAAAACACATGCATTCTTATGCATTCTTATACACCCTAATGTCTATGTAAAGTAGTTTGTGTGATTCCATGGGTCTTGTACATCCTTGATAGGGTATAGTTGGGACAAGTAGTGTTAACTTCTACAAGTTCTATAGGCAGAGTCTGTAAAGGGCCAGGTAGCCTTTGGATCTCATCTTTTATGAAAGGTGACATATCCAGTAAATTCCCCTACAATCAATCTCTGGAATATATCTAAATAGAAGTTTTTCATTTTCACATCCATGGTCTCAAACAATGAGAGAGAGAAAAAAGCTTTTATATTCAACATGTAAAACACAAATTAGCCATACAGGTTTCCCATTGAAACCAAAAGTGATTTGATACAAAAGATAGGTTTTAACGTTAGTAAATGCCCCTATAGTCAATCTCTGGAATATTTTTAAATATAATTTTTTCATTTTCATATCCATGGTCTCAAAAAATGAGAGAAAAAACCTTTTATATTCAATGTATGTACAAAAATTAGCCATATCTCTAGAATAGATCTAAATAGAATTTTTTCATTTTCATATCCATGGTCTCAAACAATGAGGGAGAAAAAAACCTTTTATATCCAACATGTAAAACAAAAATTAGCCATAAACGTTTCCCATTGAAACCAAAAGTGATTTGATACAAAACATAGGTTTTAACCTAAGAGTAAATGCCCCTACAGTCAATCTCTGGAATAGTTTTAAATAGAAGTTTTTCATTTTCATATCCATGGTCTCAAACAATGAGAGAAAAAACCTTTTATATTCAATGTATGTAAAACAAAAATTAGCCATATCTCTAGAATAGATCTAAATAGAAGCTCTTCATTTTCATATCCACGGTGTCAAACAATGAGAGAGAGAGAAAAAAAAACCTTTTATATTCAATATGTAAAACACAAATTAGCCATAAAAGTTTCCCATTGAAACCAAAAGTGATTTGATACAAAACATAGGTTTTAACCTAAGAGTAAATGCCCCTACAGTCAATCTCTAGAATAGTTTTAAATAGAAGTTTTCATTTTCATATCCATGGTCTCAAACAATGAGAGAAAAAACCTTTTATATTCAATGTATGTAAAACACAAATTAGCCATATCTTTAGAATATATCTAAATAGAAGTTTTTCATTTTCATATCCATGGTCTCAAACAATGAGAGAGAAAAAAACCTTTTATATTCAACATGTAAAACAAAAATTAGCCATAAAAGTTTCCCATTGAAACCAAAAGTGATTTGATACAAAACATAGTTGTTAACCTAAGAGTAAATGCCCCTATAGTCAATCTCTGGAATAGTTTTAAATAAAAGTTTTTCATTTTCATATCCATGGTCTCAAACAATGAGAGAGAAAAAACCTTTTATATTCAACATGTAAAACACAAATTAGCCATATCTATAGAATAGATCTAAATAGAAGTTTTTCATTTTCATATCCATGGTCTCAAACAATGAGAGAGAGAAAAAACATTTTATATTCAACATGTAAAACACAAATTAGCCATAAAAGTTTCCCATTGAAACGAAAAGTGATTTGATACAAAACATAGGTTTTAACCTAAGAGTAAGTGCCCCTACAGTCAATCTCTAGAATAGATCTAATTAGAAGTTTTTCATTTTCATATTCATGGTCTCAAACAATGAGAGAGAAAAAAAAATTAATATTCAACATGTATAATATTTATAAACAAAAAGTAATTTGATATAAAACATAGGTTTTAACCAAGTATATAGTTTTTCATTTTCATATCCATGGTCTAAAAGAATGAGAGAGAGAAAAAACCTTTTATATTCAACATGTAAAACACAAATTAACCATAAAAGTTTCCCATTGAAACCAAAAGTTATTTGATACAAAACATAGGTTTTAACCTAAGAGTAAATGCCCCTACAGTCAATCTCTAGAATCAATCTAATTGGAAGTTTTTCATTTTCATATCCATGGTCTCAAACAATAAGAGAGAAAAAAACTTTTATATTCAACATGTATAGTATTTATAAACTAAAAGTAATTTAATACAAAACATAGGTTTTAACCAAGTATATGGTTTTAAATATTTTTAAAATAGATTCTTAACAAAATGAAAAATATTCAATGTAAAACACATGCACATTAACATATAATTGTGATATTTTCCCTTCATAGGGTATAATTGGGACTGGTAGTGTTAACTTCTACAAGTTTTATAGGCAGAGTCTGTAAAGGTCCAGGTAGCCTCTGGATCTCATCTTTTATGAAAGGTGACATATCTAGTAAATTCCCCTACAGTCAATCTCTCGAATAGATCTAAATAGAAGTTTTTCATTTCTCCCATGCATTTGCAATAAATGTCAATTTAATATATATTTTTATTGAATTTTTTTTTTTTTTTAGGGATAAGAAAACCATTAAATATCGTTGAAAAATGGAAATTATGCATAGAATTTTCTTGCTATCCTAATCCAGGGAAAGCAGTGATTACATATGTGCTTTCCAATATTGTGACTAGCAAAGTCGTCCAAAGGAAAATGAATATATCGGGAAGAACAACAAACAACGAGGCATATTATATTGGATTGATAGAAGCCTTTGGAACAACGACGGACTATGGATCAAATGGAATTTTAGTTTTCACCAATTCTGAACTTGTGTGCAACTAGATGAATGGCATGTACCAAGTTAAGAAGGAGAGGCTAAAAGAACTACATGGAATAGAAAACAATATTGTTAGCCAATTTCAATTTTTAGTATAAGACATTGTACAAATGTGAATAATATGTTTGGTGATCTATTGCGTGGCGCAATGCAAATTCAGGATTCATCTATCAAAGATGAATTAATAGATGAATTAGAATTATTTGGGGCAATGCCAATGCAAGATTCATCTCTCAAAGATGAATTAGTTTTGAGACACTCTTCTTCAAAAATTCAAGATTCATCTCTCAAAGATTAATTAGTTTTGAGACGCTCTTCTTCAAAAATTCAAGATTCATCTCTCAAAGATGAATTAGTGTTGAGACGCTCTCCTTCAAAATTTATTCATCGACATTGTAACATATCTTGGATATGTGTGTGTTGTGTACTTATAAATGCGTCTTTTTTAATGACCATGTGATTTTTTCAATTATATACCAAGTGTGCTCCCACCACACCAGGTAAAGCGCAATTTGGTGAACTTCACATTTACAACAAGTGGTGAAATTCACATTTTTATGAAATTAAAATGCGAGGACTTCAACAAATTTTTGTTTAAATGGAGTTTCACTTCTTTTTTAAAGACAATGTGTTTTTTTTCAATTTTATACCAAGTGTGCTCCCACCATGTAAAACACAATTTGGTGAACTTATCATTTTTATAACTTTTTTTTGCTTAAATTGAGTTTCACACATCAATTAGTGCTTTGAAAGTTGTGTTTTACATAATTTGTTTACACTAAATTACATTAATTTTCTGAAATTTATTTTGAATTTATTTTAAATTAGTTATTTAAAAAAATAATTGTAAATGTCCACCATAGATATATATATCATGGAGGATGAACGACGAAGATCAACAAAATCCCATATCTCTACGAGAGGAGGGATCAGGGATCGAGAACTGTTCATGGTATTTAAAAATAATCTTAAATCTCCATACATGTGTGTACATATGGAATTGATTTTTTATCAAATTTGTGAGTTAAATTAGTTTTTAATAAGTTTTATTTTTTATTTTTTATGAGCTAATAAGAAGAGAAGGGTCTCTACTCCATCCATGGAGCATGCCCATGGTTCACCCAGTCGTGGTATGGTTTGAACAAAATTTAATCAATGAATATGTACATGTATTTATATGTATGAATGCATTTTTCAATTGATTATAAATTTGTATTTGTTTATGAAGCTTCTCTCTCCTCTCGAGAGGTTGGTGGTGGTTCAAATCCCCTTAGAGGTCCACTAATAAGTGGTAGAAGGTTGCGTGAAGGTGGTGATATTTATTCCCTTGGAGGCCAATCAACGACTGGTGGTGCTGGTTCTCAGCAGGGTCGTACTCATTCTCAAAAGTTTCAGGGTGGAGAAGATGCTAGCCAACCACGTTGAGGTTGCCATCAATTTCAATATTTTTTTCATTCAATTTGTACAAATTTGTTTACATGTGTTTTTTCTAATATAAAAAATTATATATATATATTAATGCAGAGGCTGAAAATGCTCCAAAATGTTGGTCAAAATAGACGCAGGGTAGAATGCTATATTCAAGAAGAAGGTTGTCTACCCACCACAACTTATCCGACCGACATTTCTGATATACCATGGGAAAGAACACATGGTGTAATGCACCTTAGAAAGATATCAACAACTTCATGAAAAATTGCGGAGAGATCTCGTGGCTTGGACTCTACCTACTGAGAGTCGACAAAGCCTTGAAATAGTTACACATTCATTGGGAGAACTAGTAAATGTGTACAGAAATCTTGGGCCAATGACTAATACATTTGCAGAACTCATGAGAAAGAGAAAGGAAACAGTAATGGTTCCTGATAAATGGGAGGATGTAAAACAAAGAGTTAAAAAAGAAATGGCAAAATCAATGTTTAATTTCAAGGAAGGGAAAAAAAGAAACATGTTGAAGGTGCAATATTTCAAGCACCCCAATATAGCCCACTATTTGTATGATAGGCACCTTGCGGCCTATGGAAGACTCCCATGGAACGATGAGGTTCCTGTTTATTTTACAAAAACAATTTACGCAGATTTTTTTTGGAAATGAAATCTAATTACAATGACCTTCCATCAGAATTTTTTGGTCCTCGGAAAGGTTGATTGTGTGACCGTAAGGGCACTAGGCGAGATGTGGATTTGCCTCACCCTAGGCCACCATTGGTGAGTCTACCTTTTCGGGTCGAAAAATTTTGGTCAAAGATGGATGCGACTTCTCAAATAAGTTGAGAAGCAAGGGATGCCATCATCGACAATGTTCACAGTGGATTGGGTGGAGTCGATGTTTGTCTAAATTGACAAAGAGCACATGAGAATGCACGTGCCAATTTTGTGTATTGTACAGATGAAGAGATTGACAACATAAGTTTTGAATATCTCAGAATATATGCAAAGAATTGTCGCAATGGTTGGAAAGACCTAATTCTTCATGAGGAAGAGGGCACGGGAACGGTATGTGTTAATTACCTTAAGGTTCAATTATTTTAACACATACATGTGTACAATTTGTAATAAATACATGTGTATGTACATGTATACATTTATTTGTATGTACACTAATCTAACAAAAATGTATCATTATATGTTAAAACATTATTTGCAGTTGTCACGCATGATGAATAACGAAAATGTTAATATCACGTTCGGGGCCTCGGATTCAAACAATGAAGATGGGTCTCACCATCAAGATATGTTGACAAATGTTAGTGTTTTTTAAGTGATATTTTTAAAATAAATAATTGTGCACACATGTACATGTACATATATATTAATAAAATGTTTTAAGAGATTCCGATTCCATTCGATGTTTTTGGAATGGCAGTACCTTCTTCTTCCTTGGGAGATGTACCTTCTACTTCCTTAGGAGATGTGCTAGATCCACAACAAGTATGGACAAATTTTCACTTTTAAAATTTATGTTTAAGTTATATATATATTCCACCTCAAAAATTTCCATTAAAAATTGATATATATATATATATATATATATATATATATATATATATATATACCTTGAGTTATTTTAAATTTTATGAATTTTAGGTTTTTGAAGATTTTCTTTTGGAGCCTCTCCTAGGAGATGTCCCAAATTCACCTACAGAAGTATTCAATTTTTCACTTTTAAATATATATATGTTTTTTTAAAAGTTATAATTTATAAATTGAAGTTTATTTAAGTTTTATTATAAATTGAGATCTTGATCTTGAGTTATTTTATACTTTTAAAATTTTGAATTTTAGGTTCCTATAGAAGATTTCTTTAATCCACGAACTCTAGTGACGGAGATAGGAACATCCACACCATTTCAACCATTTGAACAAGTTTTCTAACTTTTTTTTAATATTATTGAAAATAAGTTTATATATGTACACATGTGCATTTTCATCTGAAATTTATATATATATATATATATATATATATATATATATATAATTGTACGTGTATATTGTACAATTTGTTGTTGGAGATGTTCCAATGGGGGAAGTTGTAGCAGGCGAACAAATGGAGAGGGAACCTCATGAGGTATTGCGTGATTTTTTTCTATATTTCGTTTTTACATGAAGTTCTATATATTCTTACACATTTTTAAAACATCAAATTTTAATGTTTGTATGTGCATTATGCATAGGTTCCCCATGCTTCGCAAGATAGCACACGGATTGAGACTCTACTAGGAAAGACACTACATCCATCTATATTTGATGGACATTATTTGTAGATTTGATTTCAAGATTTCTAGTCTTAAATTTACTTTTTTATATATTATCTAGATATTATTACCATATATATATATATATATATATATATATATATATATATATATATATATATATATATATATATATATATCTATAAAAAGTGTGTTTATTGTGTTAAATAATTTTTTTTGTTTTTAAAAGTTAAGTTTTGGATAGTTGAACTACTAGTAATGTTATCTATAAATTAATTTTTTGATGCTTGAAGTACATTTGGCATGTGAAGTAATGTTGTGATCTATAATTTTTTGTTAAATTAAAAGTTAAGTTTTGGATGGTTTCAATCTACATTTGGCATGTGATATAATGTTAAATGTTTTTATTGGATAGTTGAACTATAATTGGCATGGCATGTGAATTAATGTTATGTATGATATAATCAAAAAGTTTTTAAAACTCAAGTTTTGGATGGTTTCAATCTACATTTGGCATGTGATATAATGTTAAATGTTTTTATTGGATAGTTGAACTATAATTGGCATGGCATGTGAAGTAATGTTGTGATATATAATCAAAAAGTTTTTAAAACTTAAGTTTTGGATGGTTTCAATCTACATTTGACATGTGATATAATGTTAAATGTTTTTATTGGATAGTTGAACTACAATTGGCATGGCATGTGAAGTAATGTTGTGATATATAATAAAAAAGTTTTTAAAACTCAAGTTTTGGATGGTTGAAGTACATTAGGCATGTGAAGTAATGTTGTGATATAATCAAAAAGTTTTTAAAACTAAGTTTTGGATACCATTTCAATATACATTTGGCATGTGATATAATGTTAAATGTTTAATGTTTTTATTGGATAGTTGAACTACAATTGGCATGACATGTGAAGTAATTTGTTTTGATATAATAAAAAAGTTTTTAAAATTCAAGTTTTGGATGGTTGAAGTACATTTGGCATCTTAAGATTTCTTTTGATCTCTACATACTCTTCTCTTGTTTGAGTGAAAAAATTTCCAATGGGAAGAACATAGTTTTTCAATGCAACTAACCATATCAATTGAGCTCTAATTGAAAAAAGAGTAAAGAAAAGTTAACATGCCACAAAACATGTCAACAAAATAATATTCATGGTTGTCATTTTTGTTGGAATAGCTAAATCATATTTTAAGGATTCTCCATCGAAAAACAATTTCAATGAAGAGAATCCTTAATATGATTTAGTTATTCCAATAAAAATAACAACCAAGGATGTTATTTTGTTGGATTTTTGGTTTTTTTTACTTTTTTTTGAAATAGAGCTCAATTGATATGGTTAGTTGGATTGAAAAGCTATGTTCTTTTCATTGGAATTTTTTTTCACTCAAACAATAGTATGTAGTATGTAGAGATCAAAAACAATCTTAAGATTACTTTTAAGTACGATCAAGTGTTCTTGAAACATTTTCCCACATGATGATACCTTCATTGACCTCTAAAAAGTAGTTCATGGGCTATATGTTCTGCCTCTTTCCCATATAAATCCCTTTAATTTTGATTGGAAATATAAGAAGTAGATATATGTTTGTTGAATTGGGGTCAATGTCATTAATGCACTCAACTAGGTAGCCTTGTTGATTTATAAATTGGTAAATTGATGACATTCAGTTAATTGCATTCTAGAACACACACACACACACACACACACACACACACACACACATATATATATGCACAACATTTTTCATCAATGCACATAGAACATATTCGACCATTGGACAGACAAATTTTTTACTAGATTTTCAATCAGGAATAGAGATGTGGGTCAAATCCCACCAAAAGTCGGAGAAGTGCTCCGAGTCTCTTGTCTGAAAGGAATATTCGTACAAAATTATACTGTGGATGATTTATTTACATTGTGGATACCTTTTACCAAAATATCCCACAAGAAAAACTGGGCGTGCATTCAGTTCGTGTATACATCCAATACGTGAAACATTTTTCATCAATGCACATAGAAAAACTACTTTCAGTTAATTTCATTCTAGAACATATATATTTAGTACGTGAAACATTTTTCATCAATGCACATTGTAAAACTACTTGAACAGTTAATTTCATTATAGAATATATATATATCCAATACATGCAACATTTTTCATTAATGCATGTATAGAAAATCTACTTTCAGTTGATACTAGAGTGTGCATGTACCAAAACAATTTGTACATGTGAAAACACTTGCAAGATAACATAACAAGGCAACTCAATTTTTAATTGAGTACTGGAAGTTCTAGAACATATAATCCAAAGAGAATAAATTTTTGGGCAGTTCAATAAAAAAAATTCCAATGGAATGCCATCTTCAATAATCCGTTCATGATTCGATTTTGACATTTTCCATTTCTTAATTTTTCATTTTTTTCTTTGATTGAACCTCTATTAACTTTATGCGTGGTGCACACACCAAGTGACTATATTGACAACTTATGAAATCAGGTTCATAGTCTTCAAAGTAAACAAAATCCCCACTTTGATTAGTTTGTCTGAAAAAAATAACCTTTCAGTATAATAAATCCTCTTTCATATGGAAATCTGTGATCATTATAGTCTTCTAATAATTTCATTTTTTTTCAGTTCAACACATCAAATAATACTTCACATTTTCATCGTTTTCAGTGGGTGCAATTACATCAAAAACATCTCCTGCACAATAAAACAAACTTAACAAAATTATACATATTCAAATTTATTTCTAGATCTTTATCATTAGAAAGCAATTCAAATGTTACCTTCTCTAACAAGATCAGAAACTCGATCACCATCAGATGATATTGTAGTATCCTTTGATTTCATTTCTTCAAACATTACAACAGAAATTTTGCCCTTTGTATTTAGCTCTGTATGTTTCCAATCTTTTACATACATTTTGTTTTCACAAACGTCATTGGATTTTGTGTTGTCTATGCAAACATGACAAAAACAAGAATATTTTCTTTTATCCAATGCGAACACATTTCTAGACACCTTTGTTTTAATTGAATGTAATTTTTGAGAACCTTTTATTATTTCAACATCATTTCCAATTGATCTATCTACGTCTTCGATCCCAATATGCCAAAAAAACCTTTATATGGAAAATTTAAAGAAGAATGTAAATATGATATCAGAATACAATCAAAGATAATCATTGTGATAAATGTACAATGTTTAAAATTAGATATCTAATAAAAATTAAATTGAATGTACCTTCGCACTTCCCTTGATCAATTAGTCTCATGGCTTAGAGCAGTGATGCACCATTGAACAACTTCTTTCACGTCCACAAGTCAGCTTGTAGAGGGGTTCATTTGATATCTTCAAAGTGCTCATTTTATGCATGCCCCCGCACCGTCATGTTCTCCTTTTCCATGGCCAATCTCAAAGAAATTCCAACAATGTTTAATGCAGGTTTTATTATGAAGACAACACAACCAAAAGAATGATCGTGCAGATTTGAATTGACCTACGCATTTGTCTAACCATATCCAATGTTCATTGAATGTTATTCCATGATTTTCAAGGAATCATAAATTTTTCCAAAACAATGTTGTACAAAATATGTATCATGTGTACGATCGTCACTGATATAAAGGTGATATTCTTTAATAATATGTCAATTTTCACTGGTGCTTTCTATATGATCGACGTTTTGTTCAGCATGTCTATATAGAATATGGACGAGCATGGAGACTTGGTCAGAATGATAGTATTCACTATGAATTTCTTTTTGTGGAACAAATGTGTAGTTTTCTGCAAAATCAATTACTGACAAAATGGTCCCTGGTGGAAAAAATTCACGGGATTTTTTGAATTGAAAGTCTTGCCATTGAGCTCTATGGAAATGCTTGGTGTATTTGTAAATTTCTGCCTCAAATTTTCTCAAAAAGTCTATCACAAAAATTTCTTCTTCTCGTAATTCAATTCTTTTAACACTATTTGCACTTTGAATCGATGTATGGATATATCCATATCTTCCATTTCACTTTCATGTTGGACAATGATTGATCATTTATATCAGTACGATATTTATTTTGAAATTTAGTCAAATTTCCACAATCATCACATTTTTTACCACCAACGCATTTATTTTTGTAAAATAGTTCATCGATTTCTCTTTCACATAGAATTTGAGATATGAAATCACGGATAGTGGAAGGAGGAGGTGAATCCTTCCAAAATGTTCTACCAAAATCAAGGAATGTGTCATAATATAACTCAAATTCCACATGATAACGACAACAACAAGTGTCACGTACGGTGATAGGTTTTACATACCATGGTTTTTGTTGAACAAAAGCACTGAGTGAAACTTGAATTTGACGATTCTCTTCTTTGAACTTGTTGAATAACTCTATCTGAGTGGTTTCCAAGAGATGTTTTTCATGTTCTTCGTACTGATTTCGTGCTATTCTTCTTCGCATCACATGTCTTGCAGTTGGTGAAACACGCGAATTATTCTTCCAATATTCATATATTATTTTTTTAACATTTTCTCCAAGTCTATCTTTGTATGGTTGCCTACAAATAGCTCTCCAACAAGCGAGTTCATCATTTACATCTATTTGCAACCGAAATTTCCGATGTTTGTGCAAAGTTTTTCGTGAGGTTCCTAATGCTCGTGCCATAGATTTTACCAAGCGATTCTCTTTAGTACTTGATGAAACCACTGCCATATGTATTGCTCTATGTACAACTGAAACATTTTTTTGTCTAGATATTTTAATTGAATTTATAGCACTATTTATATTTTGTATCACATTTTCCTTCATTTTTTTTTATCTTTGGTTGATTTTCGAATATCCAATAAATTCGTATTTTCTTTTAATTTCCTTAATTATACGAGACCTTTCAACATTTGGACTTGAACTGTCACATTTTCCTTTATGAAATACTTCTCAAAAATGCGGTTAACACGATATCGTATATAATGGTCAGCTTTTTTATCTCCATATGTGTGAGTGTCAACATTTTCTAACATCTCATCATCGACATTGATTTCATCTGTACATATTTGAATGAATAGTACATAATAAGTTTACATATTCAATAAATAACTAAATTAATAAATATGTATAATTTCAATAATACGTGCATGTGTTCAACATATATATATATATATATATATATATATATATATACACCTTGTGATTCAATATATTCACTTGAATTTCTTTCAACATTTTCACCATCTTCAATCATTGGTTCAATATCTCTTTCACTTTCTCTTTCAAAATTTTGTATCTCATCATCAATGTTTTGAGGAATATATCTCTCTATTTACATTGCAAAATATTTTTCAAATTAGTTCATCAAATAAAAATTAAGCTTCACATTTTACACTAGGAAAATTTTAAATATATCAAAATAATAATATTTACATTTACATACCTACTTCAACTTCTAGTTGAGGTTGATTTTCCCCTTCAATATTTGAGAGTGCTTCTATCTTTCTTTTGCGAGATTGTCTTGTCTCTTCTCTACGTTCCTCAGGGTCTCTTTTTCGATCATATTTTCTCGTACAATTCCTTTGATTTCCCATGATAATAGAGTATGAAGTTCAAAAAATTTCCTTCAAAAATTTAGACAAAAACTCAATTAAAAAAAACATCACAAAAGATTTAATTTAAAAAAAAACTCATTTTAAAAATTTTGCAAAAAATACATACTCCAATCCAAAACACTTACTTTAAAAAATTCAAGAAAAAAATGTCTTATAAAAATGAAACGAAGCTCAAAATATTTCCTTCCAAGTCCTACAAAAAAATTTCATTTAAAAAGTTACACAAAAACTCATTTTAAAAAATCATTATAAAAGATTTACTTCAACCCAAAACACGTACTCTAAAAAAATGTCATTTCAAAAAATGCCTCCAAAAAATATCTATTGAAAATTAATTCCAACTTCATAAAAAATGCCACTTTAAAAAATACTTCAAAAAATATCATTTTAAAAAATACTTCCGAAAAATGTCCAAAAAATGTCATTTTGAAATTAAGCCCAAATCCATACCCTAAAAAATAATGAAAATTAAGCCCAAATCCATACTTTAAAAAAAATGAAGCCCAAAAAACATCCAAAAAATTGTATCACATACCTCCAAGAAATGTCCTTTGAATGTACCTCCAAGAAAAGTCTTCAAAAATGTTCTTTGAATGTACCTCCAAGAAAAGTCTTCAAAAATGTTCTTTGAATGTACCTCCAAGAAAATTCTTTAAACCCAAAACAATTCTTTGCAAAATCAGACCAAATGTACGAAAATAATGTGCCTCAAAGAAATTTCCTTTGAATGTACCTCCAAGAAAAGTCCTTAAACCAAAAACAATTCTTTGCAAAATCATATCAAGACTTTTGTAAAATCAGACCAAATGTGCGAAAATATGCGAAAATAATGAATGATTTTGTGACAATTTATATTGCCGCGAAATGTTTTTTGGGAGGGGCTCGAAGGTACTTTCTGGCCGACAGAAAGTTAGGTAAAAGTTCGGCCGAACTTTTTATAAATAGTTTAGCTGAACTATTTTGTCGTTTGACTTAACGAGCCGTCGGTGCAAAAAACAGCTTGGCCGAACTTTCTTTAAGAGTTCAGCCAAACTAACGCGTCACCACTTACGAAGAACCAAGCTCTGAATACGTTTATGCAACTTTGGATTGATTAAATTCCATGAAACATTCTGAATTAACTCTTGGAACCAAGACAAGCATTTTCAGAATTGAATCTACTTTCAGGAAATATAACTTTTATGGAATTTCATAAATATTTAGTAATTTTAATTAATTTTGTAATAAAATGGATGTAAACAAATTCTGAAGGTCATTGTGATTCAGTGAAATCAAAATTTTTTATCTTCCAAAATACATTGTAAAAAAAATTGAAAAAATTATGGTACATTACATTGGTCGGTCGTCTCTAATGGGTAGGTTTTAGATTTTTAGTTTATAACTTATATGTTAAGAAATTTATTGTGTCATGAAACATATTCAAAATATGCAGTTTTTTTATATTGGACCAGTTTAAAAAATTCCAGTAATTAAGATATGCATCCATTGGCTTTGTAAATATGACGAAACCGAGGTAGACCCTGTCTAGATTGTTGTAACACATTTTTTTCTCAAAAACACAAATTTTCAAAGAATACAACATTGCATATTAACATGACTTCATGAATCCGTTGATTGTTAAAAAACACACTCAAAGAAACGCTAAGTTCACATATCAAATGTGTATAAAAAAATTCCAAAAAATAATTAATAGAAAGCTAAAAAAATTTCTGACAACTTTTATTTTTATCGCAAAATGAAATTCTAAACAGAAAAATTGTTTTAGCTTGCAGAAAGTTGAAGAACTGAAAAAAATGAAAGTTTTTTCTCAAAAAAAGGCAAAAAGTGTAACCCAACTTCACATATTCACCCATGATCAATGTTTCTTTGAATTGAGTTTTTGTCTTAAATTTTGATAGTGAGTTTTTTTACAAGATTTAGAAGAAATTTTTTTTTAGCTTCATACTAAATTATCATGGGAAATCAAAGGAATTTCAAGAGAAAATATGATTGAACAAGAGACCCTGAGGCTCGTAGAGAAAATGGGAGAGAATATCGCAGAAAAAAGAGAGAAGAATGCTCCAATATTTAAAGGGAAAATCAACCTCAACTAGAAGTTGAAGCATATATGTAAATGTAAATATTTAAAATTTGATATTTAAAATTTAACTAGTGTATTGTGAAACTTAATTTTTATTTAATGAACTAATTTGAAAGATAGTTTGCAATGTAAACAGAGAGAGAGAGTCCTCAAAACATTGATGATGAGATAACAAATTTTGAAAGAGAAAGCAAAAGATAAATTGAACCAATGATTGAAGATGTTGAAAATGTTGAAATAAATTCAAGTGAAGAAATTGAATCACCAGTTATGTATATATATGTTGATTGTGTATTATTGAAACTATACATATTTTTTAATTTAATTATTTATGAACATGTAAACTCATTTTGTACATTTAATATAATACATACATATGAAATCAATATCGATAATGAGATGTTAGAAAATGTTGACACCGACACATATGGAGATAAAAAGATGACCATGCTATATGATATTGTGTTAAGCACATTATTGATAGGTTCTTCAAAGATGAAAATGTCAGAGTTCAAGCCGAAATTTTGAAATTCTCTTAACATCAAAGAAATTAAAAGAAGCTATGACTTTATTGGGTATTCGAAAATCAACAAAATATAAAAAATAGAAGAAAAATGTAATACAAAATATAAATATTGCTCTAAAGTTATTTGGAAGATCTAGAAAGAAAAGAGATTTAGATGCACGTTGAGAAATTCAAATGGCATTGGTTTCATCAATTACTAAAGAGAATCGTTTGGTAAAATCTATGGCATAAGGACTTGCAATTCAAAAAATCTTGTGGAATTTTTCCACCAGGGACCATTCTGTCAATAGTTGATTTTGCGTAGAACTACACATTTGTTCCAAGAAAATAAATACAGAGTGAATACTATCATTATGACCAAGTCTCCATGCTTTTCCATATTCTATATAGACAAGCTGAACAAAATGTTGATGATATATAAAGCACCAGTGAAAATCGACATGTTATTAAAGAATGTCACATTTATAGCAGTGACGATCGTACACCATGGAAAATTTTAGGGGCTAATATTCGCAGGTGGACTAATTTTCCATGGGTTTTCCAAAAAAAAGATTCACCAATTTCCATTTTTTTATAAAAGTGATTCACCCAAATTTTACAATATAAAATCATTTTAACTTAAAAATCGCCAACATTATATAGACAATATATATAATATCATTATAAATTTTAATAATTTTACAAATACATCAATAAACATCTTATATTTTTCATATTAGGGACTAGTGAGATTCGCCAATTTTTTAAACTTCAAAATAATTTTCCATCCTTAAAATTTTCCCTGTCATACACATGATACATATTATGTACAACATTATTTTGAAAAGATTTATGAATCCTTGAAAAGTTGCGAAATAAAATTCAATGAACATTTGGTATGGTCATATAGATGCATAGGTCAATTCAAATCTTCATGAGTCTACTTATAATGGCACATTGTGGACATATAGGTCAAATGGATGCATAGGTCAATTCAATGAACATTGGATATGGTCAGATGGATGGATAGGTCAATTCAATGAACATTGGATATGGTCAGATGGATGCATAGGTAAATTCAAATCTAGACGAGTCCAAGTGGTATTATGTGGAGAATTGGAAGTGTTAGGAGATGTGAAGTTCTAAGGATATTTGTGATGAGTAAGAGGAGAAGAGAGAATATCTTGACTATGGAAAATTTACTTATAATGGCATAGTGTGGACATGGTATAAGAAGGGGGGGACATAGAGAAGTAGACCTCACTATGATGGAAATGTTGAAACATATAACATCCAAGCTTGAATCTATTGAAACAACGAAGTGTAGGTGTATCAATATTGAAGATATTATTGATGAAGAATAAGAACAAGTTGAAGCAGCAGATTTCATAAATGAATTTGAAATTGACGAGGGGGGGAAAAGGTTCATTTATTGGATAACCAAAGTAAACATCATACCTCTTTTTTATCCTCCAAATTATAATGGTAACTTGAATCTAGATAAATTGGTATACTAGAGCTCTGCAATGGAGAAATGCTTTGACTTTGAACATTGAGAAGAAGACAAAAAGGTAAGATATGCATGCACAAAGTTGAAAATTCATGTGTCCCTATGGTGGGATCATATGTAAGCTAACAAACAACAAAGAGGTAAGGAGAACAAAAAATCATGGGAAAGAATGGTCAGAAGATTGAAGGAAAAGTTTTTCCCAAGTAACTATCACATCAACTTCTTCTTAACATTGCAGAATTTGAAGCAATGTGAAGCTAGTGTTAAGGAATGAACATACGAGTATATGAGTAGGCCACCCTGAAGATAGAATAGAGCAAGTATAAAGGTATTTAAATGGATTTCATATAAAAATTGAGCATGAACTATTTTTAGACTACGCAATATAGAGTAGGGAAATCAATGTGCTTTGAAGGCTAAAGAAAAATTGAATCACAAAAAACAAAATAATAATAGAGGAAGAGGTAGAAATGTCCAAAATAGAGTAAAATGTAGTATTGGAAGAGGAAATTCTATCACGGAAGATGAATTTGATACCTCTCACAAAAGTTCTTCCATTCATGAAGTGGGAAGTAGAGGAAATTATCTTGGGAGAGGTGAGTCCTTTATAGGATGAGGAAATTATTGATGAGGAAGAGGTTGTAGTTTCAATGGAACATGCTATCAATGTGGAGAAGCCTACGGTCTCAAGGGGGTTGGTGGCGACATAATGACAAAGCCATTGATCTCAGTGAGGATTGATCACAACCATTAAATCCATCACTTAATCAAGGATCATTTAGCTCTCAAGGAAAGAGAGTCTACGGTCTCACTTTGCATTCGATGAACCCTTAGGTTCTGCATATTTCCCATCCAGCCCAAGGGGAGCTAATAAGGTAGAAATCATGTTGATAACAAATGATTCAATGTCCATTGATATCTTTAAGCAGCCGTGATTGTGAATTGTCGCATTTGGAAGCCCCTCTTTAAATGAAAATGTTTGGTCACTAGGCATGCATGTAACCACAAATCAAAGAGGTCAGTATGCACATGAAAAAAAAGGAATTGAAGCATTGAAAATGAATCGGAGTCATCCAAGCTACTAATAATCCGCATGGATATCTATGTATGTCTAGATGGTGTTTCGAAGAATATTTGGATGTGGTGTTCCAATAATTTACTTACAATCCCATTCAAATCCCACTTGCAGAAGATCATGCTAAGGTGTTATACAACCGTATGACACTTGAGACAATTTGGGGGACCAAACATGACAGAAATTTGGGTGACAAAAAGTGGCCAGAATCTCAACAAATATTTTTAAGAAATCTAGCAGTAGCAGTATTTGAATCATGTTTTTGAGGGTGGAAATGGATTCAACACCATCAAAAACCTATGTGTCAAGGTAATGTTCAAAGTATAGGAGAGCGTTTCTCTTGCACATCCAGGTAGCTTGGAAAATTGCAGTGCCATTGTCGAGTTCTTCATCTGTTATCTCCCGAGTATTATGGCGCCCTAACAATTTGAGCACAAATTCTATGACACAAGGCCAGAACGTTTTCTTGTTGCCAACAACATAACCGATGCCGTAACAAAAAATATGACCATAAATGTTTAAAACCAAGCTGTCGATTTTCAAATAATCGAAACCAAAAAGGTTATTGACAATGTGTACAAATGGCTTTACAAAATTTTCAGGTACTGTCTCTAAATCATCGTGTGTCAATCCGATGATATCGACTATCCTGGCAAGTTCCCATCACACTTCCCTAGCGTCAGCACCTGAAGAAAACCATTCACACAATGAATCACGCAGAACAAATATCTGTATCCCCTCATTAATAAAAACGAATCCTTGTTGTCTTCCTTGTATTGACAATAAAGGCGGATCAAATTGAGCTTCTGCCACAGGACCTTCCAGTCCTCTTCCTATTTTTCCTCTTTCTGGGAAAAGTAACAACAATAATGGAAAATGAAATATTTCAACATATATTTCATGTCAATATTCTTTAATTTTTTGGTATAATCATGAATTAATTCAAGGCCTTGGGTTCTGTTTTGGGTGGTGTATTGGTGCATCTGCTGTCTCAACTCAATGTGTGGAATGGCATTGTTGATGTGGAAAGGCTGGTGAGTATATGGGTTGATGGCATCATGTTTGGTCACCCAAATCGTTTCAAGTGTCCTGCAGTTGTATAACATCTGTGCAGGGTCTTCTGCAGGTGACAGTCGAACGGGATCGTAAGAAAATTCTTGGAACACCACATCCATAAATTCTTCCGGGACACCATCCGAAGCCATTTTTTGAAGTTAATGAGCGAACAATGCTACAAATATATTCACATTTTTTTATTCAACTTGTTATATATATATAGAAATATATACATGAAATCTTCTAGGGAAAACCCGGTCGGCTGATGGTTGTAGCCCCATGCCAATCTCCCAGTGAATTTAGAATAATAGAAAATTTTAAACACGATTCCTTGCTAGCATGGTAAAGAATAAGTAGGGGAGACATGGAAATCAGTATGAGTAAGAACAACAAAACTTTGTACAAACCTGCCCAATTGTGTTTACTAGAGTAGTCTCGATATAAATAATTAATACATCATATCTGTATTGAAAGTGCCAAGGTCAGTGCTAACTTCGTAGTTAGATAATTTATAAAAGTCATGTGTTTCAAAAATAATGTTTAAGATTAATTTATATATGAGTTTTAAAATCCTTTTTAAACAACTAAGTATTTAAAAAAATTACTATCTAACCAAAAATTACATTACAAAATTAATAACTTAAACCTAAATGCAATTTTTAAAATCAGCAAAACCTCGAAATTGGGTAATATTTCGAAATAGCAATATTGCACATATTGTTTTCCTTTGACAAACATATTAAAACACAATACTTGTGCAACACTAAGCACAAAAACTAGTTCAAGCCCCCACTCTTCATAAATGCAATATCTAAACTAGTTCAAGCCCCCACTCCTCATAAATGCAATATATGAAATCTTGTTAAAGCCTGCAGAGGTGGAAATACATGGAAAATAAATTTAAACAAAGAAAATGCAGCCAAATCAATACTCACATTCCTGACTAATTGCTGAATAAGATTATAGATGAGACAAATAAGCTTTCCATATCATAATTAAACAAATATCTATTCACATTACTAAGTAATTGTTAAATAAGATGAAATAAAAAACTAATATTTTTTCCATACAATATTTAAACAAATATCTAAATAACTAGTCATACAAATCTGAAACTATTTTCTAAACAAATATAACTTATAGAAAATATTGCATTGATACATATATCTATAATCCATAATAGTCCAATATGTTTCTTTGGGTTAACTCTTTCGACAATATTATAATACATAACCTTGGGCATATACTGTATTTCAAAATCTATTCAACAAAAAAAAAAAAACTAATAACACTTCGTTTATAAATTAGAATTAACTATTGTATTGATCATGCTATCAGAATGGAGAATTGATTCATTTGTTCATTATTTGCAATAACTCTTTTAATCTATTCATTATTTGCAATAACTCTTTTAATCTGTTCATGATTTGCAATAACTCTTCTGATAACGTTTTTAAGATATCTAGTTTATATTTGAGACACCTAGTTATTTCATGAAGTTCTAGTATTTTATGTATTAATATTAAAATATATTTGCTAAGCATTAAGATATTTTTTCTGACCATTCAAATATCTTTTCTTCCTCTTACCCTACCATTTTTTTTTTTATCTATTTTTTCAGTCTTAGTAACAAATGAAAAAATAATAGACAAATTATAAAACAATACTTTAAAACATTTAACCGTTTCAAAACAAAATGAACATTAACAAATTAATCCATAAGTAATAAGTCATCTAAATCACGAATTGACATTTAAGTTCTAAATTGACATTTAACTACTATCCATTTCAATGATATACATTAACTAGTAATAATTATCAATGTGGATAATACTAATTTGCCTAAACTTTAATAAAAAAATATTATTGTAAAATTGATTATTTTAAATCGTATATGTTTTACTTAAATTACAATTTGATAGAGTGAAGTTGACACGATTACATTTCATGATTAATTTGTCTTACACACTTTAGAAATCAATGTCTACATACTATTTTATTATAATTGTAAACTACATTATATTTTCATTAAATAAAGCTCTTTTTCCAATAAATAAAACTCTTTTCCACAATTATTCAGTTTGTTCACTAAAATAAATAATGTGTATCATTTATGTCTCACTGCCACTTTCAACTACCAAAACATAATCTACAATAATCACATAATAAAATATGTTATAGATACTAATGTTATGCTACACATATAACATTTATAATATGTGATATCAAATTTGATAAATTAAAAATGATAATGTACATTAGCTTTGAATTTTTTATACTGCACATTAGTTCTTATGGAGGAAGTGTGTTCACAGGTGGCATACATGCAAGAATTTGGGCAAATGTAAAGCAGTGTGGGTGAAATGTGAACCTCACTTAATTAAATGGAAAAATATGTAGATACACATTATTTATGACCAAAGTATTAGCAACAATCATATAATTCCATCGCGGTATTGCAATTATTTAATACTAAATTACTAAGTGTGGACCAATTGTGGACCAATTGTGGTGATTCGTACATTGAAAGGTTCGTCTAGACTATGGTTTTGCTTTGCACTTCTTCACATATGCTAATTTGAAACATTATTTACAATTGATATTCACTTAAAAAGTTTTATTATACATTATTTACAATTAAAATATTATCAATAATATGTATGTAAACAATTCTATCATCCCCCGAATCAAAACTTGAAATATTCTTCTACTACTAACAAAGCTTCTATGAAATGTGATTTTGTACACAACTTTGTGGGCAATTAGAACTACTTTTACTCACTTGCGATTTTGTACACAACTTTGTGGGCAATTCAAACTACTTTTACTCACTTGCGATTTTGTACACAACTTTGTTGGCAATTCGAACTACTTTTACAATGGTGGCAGGGAAAGGAAGTGTTCTCATAATCCAGAATGTGTGTCCATAGGAAGTTGCTGATCTTGAGATTAATTTGGTGAGGAAGACCTTTACTGATGTCTATTTCCACGCATACTATGCCATTTGTGAATAGACCTTGGTACTCCAGTAGGTGATCTGTTGTCAGATAGCGGCCCAGGGTGTTTCCTATTCCTTGGAAGATTGAGAGGTTCCATAAATGGGCTGGTAAATTGGGAAGCCCAACCCAGACAGGAATCTTAGTGATTACTGTTGTATCGGGGTCAAAATCTAGGAACCACGGGGTGAGGAATAGCCTAGCTCTTCCCCAAAACCACAGACCTTCTGTTAAGGCTTTTTGACAATCCTTGTTGTGATAAAATAGTACTATGAATAAACCCTTGGAGTAGAAGTTGATCATGTAGTTGTGGGTCCAGTTGGTGTAGATCCACTCCAATATCTCCTTTGTGTGATGCCAAAGACCATTAAATATGTAGATAATGGATTTTTCTACAAAATTTTGAAGTTGATCTGCCAGATCTAGGTGGGAAATATCAATGGAGGGAACATCCTCTAATTTATCAAACACAAAAGGCTTGGGGGCTGTTGGAGTTTGAGAAACTTTCTTGGGTTGTGCATGGACAACATCCTTGTAGGAGAAGGCGGGAGCAGATGATGAATTTCCTGCAACTACCCCTCTTAATCGAAGGGTTAATACTAGAGTAGCATCTCTTTCAATGTTATAAAATGAAAGGGGGAAAGAGGCATCAAGTTGTTTACCTCCATATAGAAGTCTTTGAAGAGTTGAAGGAATCCCCAATTTGTCCTCAAGGGTGTGCGAGATATTCTGGACTTTATCCGTTTATCGGACCCAAAGCAGCATGGATTTTCTCATGCGAAGCGAGATATAAATTTGAAAGGTGGGAAAGTGTAGATCTACGTAACCCTAGCTACTAAGATGCAGTGTGTAAGCTTGGTTGACGAAGCTTGCCTGCTCTTTGGTTTCCATGGCCCATTTTGATTTCCTATCGAGGAGGCTCTAGTCTTTTTTTTGGAGATTCACAAGGTTGGAGGCCTTCTTCTCTTAGAGTTCATGGCAGGCGGGGTGTTGCTGGAGAGAAGGAGCAGCAGCCAGATCAAATTTGGCGATCGCTCCTCTCGCAAACTATTCAAATCCACAGTGTGATCCTTGATACTATGAATGGAGGCCTACATGAACGTTTGCATATGCTTTCTGTAGTAGGGGCATGGCCACAATCCACTGGATGCCAAGATCTTCGAGGCCTGGCGGCGGCCTAACAACGTTGGCAAAAAGGGCAGCTGCAAATGCGAAGCTAGGGTTCAACTTTCTCTGTCAGTTGTGATGTCCCGCAAAACTTAGCTCATTGTGCAGAGCTATTTGTTTTATTTTATTATTGGAAATGAATAGTCATTAATGAGAAAAAGGTAAAAAATATCACTTAAATAGCTGGGAAGGACTATGGTGGAAAAGCTTAGCTCATTTTGCAGAGCTATTTGTTTTATTTTATTATTGGAAATGAATATTCATTAATGAGAAAATTTTAAAACAATATCACTTAAATAGCTGGGGGGGACTATGGTGCATTGCAGCTATTACCCTTGTCATTAGCTTACACAATCTCAAGAAAGGCAAGTAAGATGTATATTACAACAATTTGATTAATTATTTATTAAGAATACTGCAGAAAAGTCTTTCATTTTATTAGTCATTTCAGTTAATGTCAATGTGGCTTCTATTATCCATGTGTATGATAAATTATGTAGTATAGCTAAATATAGAGCTAGAATGAGAAAATACTAATTAATAAAAAAGAGGTGAAAAGATGATTGTAAAAAAAATCAACCCCTTAAAATGAGAAAGAGACATATTTACATGCACTAATGCACATTTCAACCATGAAAATCAATAATTTTAGTATTAGTTAATTATATTGAGCTAGTCAATATTTAGCAATGGAATTCATAATCCATGAACAGGGCCTCCTATCTAACTCAGCAAAACCTCAACTTGGAGGTACAATTCAGGAGACTAGTAGGATGATATTTTTCATCGTATGAAAATTACTTTAGCATACTGAGTTTGTGGCAACATCCCATTAAAAACCATCATCAAATGATGTTATACGACCCAACATTTGGTTTTTAAATCATGCAAAACAATTTAACCATTCCAATTCAAATTCATTTATTTCATTATAAATATATTTGTTTTCGACAATTTGAGCACACTGTCGATGAAACAAGGCCGAAACATTTCTTTGTTGCCAACAACATAACATATTCCATAATAAAAATTTCTAACGATAAATTTTTAAAACCATACCGTCGACCTTGAAATAATCTGAACCTGCAAGGTTATAGAGAATGTGAACAAATGGATTTATAGAATTATGAGCTTGAGCTAAGATGAAATTGAATCGATCATCATGGAAAAGGAAATAGTCAAATGGAGCAAGTTTTAGGCCATGGAATCACCAAATATGGGGACCTCTAGCTGTAATACATTGTCACAAGTTCAATGGAATAAATAATTAATTCATTGGTTCAAATCCAAATTATCATTTCATGGCAAGTTGCAGCTTGCTCCTTGGAGCTATTTAGGGACATCTCGTGAATTTTTATTAGGAGTATAATAACCAAATAAAGTAATAGAATTCACTGTTGTAAGCTCCTACAAGTGTGCCTGGGAAAGGATGATGTGAGGTCTTTTCCGAAACACCCATTAGGTAGAGTTTTTTTTTTTTTTAAATTGACCACTAAATTCAAAAATTACTTTGTATTTTACTTAGCAAAACCATAATTTAAATTTTCAAAATAAAGCAAGTTCTAGGCCATTAGAAAATAGGAAAAATAAATTTGCAATGCCTTGAGAACACCCTGATTGGTGTTAGAATCATACAATAAAAACTAAGACGAAGACCTAGACTTATACCATGTGTGTGTCTATGTTTCCAAGTCAAAGATAAGTACTTAAAGTGACTTGCAAGAAGATTTAGTGGGGCCATAGTCATGGTTAAAGGTGGTGTTCCTTCTATACAAACAAATAAGGAAATGTTAGGGGAGGTAGGTAGTGGAAAACAAGAAATAAAATCATGTTGGTATAGGGAATTTTATCTTTTTGAAAAGTTTGTTTGTAGTGTTGAAAAACACCATCGTTCTTACTAATGGGCCCCCCATGTGGTTATGATTATTTATATAACCTAGGCATACATAAATGCAATAGTGTTAGAATCGTGCAATAAAACAATTTTAGTCATATTTTAGTCGTATGTAACTATATTTAAAAAATAGCAAAACAACAATCCATGTACTTCAATATAGAATACAACCTTGAACACTAAAGGATTAACTTATACATGTGAATTATGAATAGAAACTGAATTATATGATTATCCCTAACAATGTAGACCAATCATAAAAGTCTACTTAAGAATCAAAGATTAAGAGAATATAAAAAATTAATTGATAAAGATTAGTTGAGAGATTTATGGACAAATTATTGTGGTGATAATTATGCATTCGGTTGAACTAAACACATATATATATATATATATATATATATATATATATATATATATATATATATATATATATTGTTGTTGTTGTTGTTAGTATGGTATTAGAGCTAATAATTTTCTACTATGTATATGAAGAAATGTGCAAGAAGGACATTATGTCAATAGATTTTGCAATGATTTATCCTGGTATCCTAATATCCTTTATTTGTTTACCATCATTAAATGAATATACTTTGAAGATTAAATTTTGTTTGTTACCAGCTTCATGGTGAATTTCTAAAAGGAAAATGTTAGGAAGAGGGCAGTTTGAGTGCCCATTTTCCACACATTTTATGTAAGAAAAGGGATGAAAATAAATCAAACATTTTTAATTCAGCAATGTGATAATTAGCGAAAAATGACTCGTTGTCCATTCCTCAAATTGAATATGGCGTATGTTCTATAAAAAGCTTCAACTCTTACATGATCAAAATTTTCTGTAATATGGCAAGCAAATATTTGGTTAGGCGAGGCTTAGAAATGGAGATCTGTGTATGCAATATTTGGTGTCAGAGAACATGTGCACTCGATAGAGCCTGGGAAAAAGTGAGGAAGTTTGGAGAATTAAGTGTGATAACTCGGTTAATTGATGTTGTGAAACAGTTGTGATGGAGGAGCTGAAACTGTTGGTATAGTCTGAAGAGCATTTGATTGTAGGTAGGTTCATTGGGAATATATATATATATATATATATATATATATATATATATATGAGCCAAAAAAAATAAAAATCGTAATTATATAAATAGCCGAAAACAAAATCATTATTTTCACACATTTAAGCTGAATTTGCAAAGGACCTTTTTTGGGCTTAATTTTCAAAGGTATTTTTTGGAGGTATTTTTTAAAGTGACATTTTTTTAGAGGTTTTTTGGGCTTAATTTTCAAAGGACATTTTTTGGAGGTATTTTTTAAAGTGACACTATTTAGAGGTTTTTTTGGGCTTAATTTTCAAAAGACACATTTTGGAGGTATTTTTTAAAGTGACATTTTTTTAGAGGTTTTTTGGGCTTAATTTTTAAAGGAAATTTTTTGGAGGTATTTTTTAAAGTGACATTTTTTTAGAGTAAATGTTTTGGGTTGAAGTAAATCTTTTATAATGATTTTTTAAAGTGAGTTTTTGTCTAATTTTTTAATGAAATATTTTTGTAGGACTTGGAAGGAAATATTCTAAGCTTCATTTCATTTTTAAAAGACATTTTTTTGGTGGAATTTTTAAAGTAAGTGTTTTGGGTTGAAGTATGTCTTTTGTGCAAAATTTTTAAAATGAGTTTTTTTGAAATTAAATATTTTGTGATGCTTTTTTGAATTGAGTTTTGTCTTAAATTTTTATAGTGAGTTTTTTTAAAGGATTTTGAAGGAAAGTTTTTTAGCTTCATACTAAATTATCATGGGAAATCAAACGAATTGCAAGAGAAAATATGATTGAACAAGAGACCCTGAGGATCGTAGAGAACATGGGAGAGAATATCACAGAAAAAAGAGAGAAGAATTCTCAAATATTGAAAGGGAAAATCAACCTCAACTAGAATTTGAAGCATATACGTAAATGTAAATATTGAAAATTTGATATTTAAAATTTAACTAGTGTATTATGAAACTTAATTTGTATTTGATAAAGTAATTTGAAAAATATTTTGCAATGTAAACACAGAGAGATATTCCTCAAAACATTGATGATGAGATAAAAAAATTTGAAAGAGAAAGCGAAAGAGATATTGAGCCAATGATTGAAGATGTTGAAAATGTTGAAAGAAATTGAATCACCAGGTATATATATGTTGAATGTGTATTATTTATTAATTTAATTATTTATTGAATATGTAAACTCATTTTGTACATTTAATCTAATACATACATATGAAATTAATATCGATAATGAGATGTTAGAAAATGTTGACACCGACACATATGGAGATAAAAATATGACCATGTTATACAATATCGTGTTAAGCGCATTATTGATAGGTTCTTCAAAGATGAAAATGTTGCAGTTCAAGCCCATATTTTGGAAGTCTCTTAACATCAAAGAAATTAAAATAATCTATGACTTTATTGGGTATTTGAAAATCAACAAAAGATAAAAAATGGAAGGAAAATGTGGCACAAAATATAAATAGTGCTATAAAGTCAATTGGAAGATCTAGAAAGAAAAGTGATTTAGATGCACATAGATCAATACAAATGGAAGTGGTTTCATCAAGTACTAAAGAGAATCATTTGGTAAAATCTATGGCACAAGGACTTTCAATTCAAAAAATCCCATGAAAATTTTCCACCGGGGACCATTTTGTCAATAGTTGATTTTGCAGTAACTACACATTTGTTCCAAAAAAAGAAATACATAGTGAATACTATCATTCTCACCAAGTATTCATGCTTGTCGATATTCTATATAGACACGTGGAAAAAAATGTTGATCATATAGAAAGCACCAGTGAAAACCAACATGTTATTAAATAATATCACTTTTATATCAATGACGATTGTACACATGATGCGTATTTTGTACAACATTATGTTGAAAAGATTTATGAATCCTTGAAAAGTAGTGAAATAAAATTCAATGAACATTGGATATGGTCATATGGATGCATAGGTCAATTCAAATCTTCACGATCATTCTTTTGGTTGTGTCGTCTTCATATGAAAACCCGCATTAAACATTGCTTGAAATTATTTGAGACTGGTCATGCAAAAAGAGAACATGATGGTGCAGGGGCATGTATAAAACGAACACTTCGAAGATATCAAATGGACCACTCTACAAACCGACTTGTCTCAGCTGAAAAAGTTGTTCAATGGTGCATCGTTGCACTAAGTCATGAGACTAACCGGTCAAGGGAAGTGTTAGGGTCCTATAATAATACGGTTGATAATTTTTGAATTGACTACGATTAGTCTTGTAAATATGTACATACCTTGCTTTATGCAAGTTGTTTTCCCATATTTGAAAAAATAATAAAAAATGAAAAGAGGGTAAAAGTCCTAAAAGAAATATCAAATGACTTGAAAAGAAAAGATAAAAAAGAATAAAAAATGGACCCCAAAAGAAAAAAAGAGAATAAAAATAAGACATGAAAGTGATACAAGTAAAAATTCCACTACTTTTTACTTTATTGCAAAAATAATGATTATGTGCATGTTGTTCAAAATGCCATAATTCATGATGAGTTAAATAGTTTAACCTTAACTTTTTCATGCTTTGAATTTTATGTGTATAGATAGAGAATAAATATCTATCAAACAATTTAAACTTGACAAATAAGTAGATATTTAGAGAATAAATGAGGATCTCAACAGTCTAATCTGAGCCCTCGGATGAAATAAGGCTAGATTTAGATAGTTTATGTTTTAAAAGAAAAATGGATTTAGGGTTGCAAGCTCAAATGCACCCATGCAGATAATGAAAAAATGATAGAATAAATGATGGATAGGTAGAAAGAAGTTTTACAAGACATGTAATAAAACATCATCTGGCAAAATTAGTAATCTCAATTCCCTCAAAATATTCTAGTATTCAAATCCTTTAGTTTAAAAGGCTCAGAGCATTTCCCTGACTTTTGTTGGGGCCGAACCCAAGGCTTAATAACTGCTTTGTAATAAGTATTGGATTCCCTTGATAAAAACACATTTCTTCAACATAATCACCCTTTTCTTAAAGATATAATCCCTTTTTCTAAGTTAAAACACCTTTTTGCTTAGGGAAAGTAAAAATACCCTTTAACTGATCTCATTTCATACAAAAACATTCAAAAAACCCAAAATACTATTTATCTTAAGTATTAAGTGTAAATTTTTAAAGTGTGGCCATCATTATACTCAAATGCTTAAAATACACTTTGACTTAGTACATTTATGTATATTTTTACTCATCACATTCATTTTCATATTAACATTTAATTTATTTTATTAAATCCTTATAATACCCCCCATCCCCGTAGTTATATTAACTCATTTATTTGAATATACCCCGAAAACCCACTTAATAATATTTGAACTATGGTTATATTACCCCACGTGACATATCCCACTCCAAATAGGTTAAAACATATTATATATAATATTAAACCCGCGCTATGGTCTCATTACATTTGTAAATCACTCAATTGCAATGTAAACCACATATCCGTCATTAATACATTAGTTTATACATTTAAAAATATGTTTTTAATGTATAACTTAACCTCACCACATATAAATCCCCCGGGGCCTCACGCCCCATATGCTGAGCTAATCCACCGTTCATAATCCCTTCCTAAGATGTGATGATCTAAAACCCGTATCGCAATTTCAATAGCCCGATACTTAATTGATTTTGATTTTGCGATATGGGCAGTATTTCCATACCCTCTCTCCTCCACACGATGCAAAATAATTGGATCACGTCCTTTGGAATGAAACCATTTACCACCTTCTCATCGTGCGATAACCACCTAGAGGTATTCTACTCCCTGGCGCCAAACCGCCATCCCATTCTGAATTGACTGGCATTAAATGCATATATTTCTTAACCCTAATGTTCTATAAAACTGTAAATACGCGCAATTTAATCCCTTTTCTGCATTCTCTGCACATTTAACCATCTCTGACTGAAAAGAGATGTTATTTCCCTTTGTTTACATACTCAAAGAACCAGAAATCCATTTTAATTATTGCTAAGACTGCCTGAAGCCTCCATTCTACTTCTAAAGGACTTCAACAACATCCAAAAGGTTCCCGAAAAACCGTATTTCAAGACCAAATACCTGCAAAAAATAGGTATTCTTCAAAGAAAGTAACCTTCTCGTCATCTAAAAGAGCTATTTCTATCAATTTGAGCCTTGTGTAGCCTGTTTTTTTGCTTGAATTTAACTGCTTTTAGTCCAGTTTATCCAAGAAGAGCAGAAAAACCCTTGTTATACCTTTTCCCGAGTATGTAAAGAGTTTGAAGACTAATTTTGGAACTAAATTGACGGTTAAAACCAGAAGAAAGCCTAATTGTACCTATTACTGTTCAAGAGACCTCTGTCAAACCAAAAATACCTTCTGTAAATAGTTTAAGCTTACAGAAAGTACAAAAAAAACAGAGTTTTTAACATTCAGAAGGCTACAATTGTTAGAATTAAACCCAGTAATGGCTTCTAAAAACACAATTGCTATAAATCCACTACAACGTCCTGTTGTACATGTTGAGCATACACCCTTAGCTGATGTTCATTACAAAATAACTGATCCAGTGATAGAATTCAATCTTTTAGATCTCCACTGCTGGAGTCTAGAAAAATTCTTAGATCAAGGAGATGAAGTTCAGATTTGGGAGTCCAATTTACCTAAATATGTAGTTCCACATACTCATCAGTGTCGAGAAGTAATTAGGCTATGTCAAACCTACTATTCCCCTGACCAAAGAGATATGGTTAATGCTAACAAAGAAGTATTGTTTACTATTATTGCAGAGTCTATAAACCTAATGCTTCAGTTGTAACTAGATCCCAATGCAGTCCCATTATCCATAAAAGCTCTTACAAAGCTTTATATTCAGTTAGACTTTCCTAATATATTTCAGATCTTCCAAAAATTCATGCCTACATATGTTCAAATCCCAAATATTAACCCTCCCTATTCAACTTCCAAATTTCCTGAAGGATCAAGATATTTCATTTCAATGTTATCCTTTATCCTTGGTTATTTTACTAATGAGCACACTGATGAGTCAATACTTTGTTTTATATCTACCTTTATGCCTAGTCAACCTCCTTCTATCATTTATAACTATGCTAAATACATAGTTGATAATATCCATGATCAACTTGTAAAATTTTTTACTGAAGGAGTTTTCAGATATTCATCCTTCCTCTTTCACATGTTCCTTTACTTCCAAGCAGATAAATTCCCAATAACCCTTCATAAATTGGATGTAGAAGGTAATCCATTGTCAGTCATTTTCTGGACCTCTCTAATAAAAAAAGAATCAACAGAATTCACTTATGTGGATTTCATATATTGTTTTATTCATCCATTGATAAACATGATGAAAAAAAGAGTACATCCAATGATAAGTAATGAAATAAAGAAAGTGTTACAGTTGTCAGAGCAAAGAAGAAGTGGAGATTGGTACATTTATCAAAATCACACAAATATTAGAGTCTATGGGTCAAACCTCTTGCCCTATAAATTGCCAAAATACTTGCCAATGAGAGTTTTTGCCTTAGAGTACATAAGACAAATCCTAAATTCAGATTCTATCAACTTCTTGGCTGCTAGAAAGAGGACTCAATTCAAATAGAAGAACCAAGTGGGCCCTTTTATTTGCAATCACAGGGAAGCAGGTGTAGAAGAAGCAAAACAATTGCTGGAATATAAGTTTGACGAAAGTTTCTTATGGAATTATGATCCTCATAGAATAATTAGTAAGATGAGGGTAAAATGCAAGTTAACCCCTTATATCCATGATAAAAGGCTTGAGATTGAACAATTTTCCAATCAAACAGAATGGCTGGATAATACCTTGATGGGAACAGTTAAATAGGGTGATATTAGTCACACCTTGAAGACTGTAAATCAAGAGGATAAAGCCACAAAGAGAATCAGAGAAGAGGGAACCTATACAGCTTAAACAACAACAGAGACCAGATTCAAAATTAGATATAATAAGAAAACATAATCATTATTTTCACACATTTCTTCAATTGGGGCTGAATTTGTGAAGGACTTTTTTTGGGCTTAATTTTCAAAGAACATTTTTTGGAGGTATTTTTTAAAGTGACATTTTTTTAGAGTTTTTTTGGGATTTATTCTCAAAGGACATTTTTGGAAGTATTTTTTAAAGTGACACTTTTTTAGAGGTTTTTTTGGGCTTAATTTTCAAAATACATATTTTGGAGGTATTTTTTAAAGTGAAACTTTTTTAGAGGTTTTTTGGGCTTAATTTTCAAAGGACATTTTTTGGAGGTACTTTTTAAAGTGCATTTTTTTAGAGTAAATGTTTTGGGTTGAAGTAAATCTTTTATAATGATTTTTTAAAGTGAGTTTTTGTCTAATATTTTGATGAAATTTTTTTGCAGGACTTGGAGGGAAATATTCTAAGCTTCATTTCATTTTTAAAAGACATTTTTTTGGCAGAATTTTTAAAGTAAGTGTTTTGGGTTGAAGTAAGTCTTTTGTGAAAAAATTTTAAAATGAGTTTTTTTGAAATTAAATATTTTATGATTCTTTTTTGAATTGAGTTTTTGTCTTAAATTTTGATAGTGAGTTTTTTACATGATTTTGAAGGAAATTGTTTGAGCTTCATACTAAATTATCATGGGAAATCAAAGGAATTGCAAGAGAAAATATGATTGAACAAGAGACCCTGAGGCTCATAGAGAAGATGGGAGAGAATATCGCAGAAAAAAAAAGAGAAGAATGCTCAAATATTGAAAGGGAAAATCAACCTCAACTAGAAGTTGAAGCATATATGTAAATGTAAATATTAAAAATTTGAAATTAAAAATTTAACTAGTGTATTGTGAAACTTAATTTTTATTTGATGAACTAATTTGAAAATTATTTTGCAATGTAAATAGAGAGAGATATTCCTCAAAACATTGATGATGAGATAGAAAACTTTGAAAGAGAAAGTGAAAGAGATATTGAACCAATGATTTAAGATTTTGAAAAAGATGAAAGAAATTCAAGTGAAGAAATTGAATCACGAGGTATGTAGATATATGTTGAATGTGTATTATTGAAATTATGCATATTTATTAATTTAATTATTTATTGAATATGTAAACTCATTTTGTACATTTCATCTAATACATACATATGAAATCAATATAAAAAATGAGATGTTAGAAAATGTTGACACCGACACATATGGAGATAAAAAGATGACCATGTTATACAATATCGTGTTAAGCGCATTATTGATAGGTTCTTCAAAGATGAAAATGTTGTAGTTCAAGCCCAAATTTTGAAAGTATCTTAAAATCAAAGAAATTAAAAGAAGCTATGACTTTATTGGGTTTTTAAAAATCAACAAAAGATAAAAAAATTGAAGGAAAATGTGATACAAAATATAAATAGTGCTGTAAAGTCCATTGGAAGATCTAGAAAGAAAAGTGATTTAGATGCACATAGAGAAATACAAATGGTAGTGGTTTCATCAAGTACTAAAGATAATCGTTTGGTAAAATCTATGGCACAAGGACTTACAATTCAAAAAATCCTGTGAAATGTTTCCACCACGGACCATTTTGTCAATAGTTAATTTTGCAGGGAACTACACATTTGTTCCAAAAAACGAAATACAGAGTGAATACTATCATTCTGACCAAGTCTCCATGATTTTCCATATTCTATATAGAAACGCTGAACAACATGTTGATCATATAGAAAGCACGAGTGAAAATATACACGTTATTAAATAATATCACTTTTATATCAGTGACGATCGTACGTATGATACATATTTTGTAGAACATTGTTTTGAAAAGTCGTGAAATAAAATTCAATGAGCATTGGATATGGTTAGATGGATGCATAGGTCAATTCAAATCTTCGCAAATTTACTTATGAAATCGATATCAATAATGAGATGTTAGAAAGTGTTGACACTGACACATATGGAGATAAAAATATGAACATGTTATACGATATCATGTGAAGCACATTATTGATAGGTTCTTCAAAGATAAAAATGCCGCAGTTCAAGCCCAAGTTTTGAATGTCTCTTAACATCAAAGAAATTAAAAGAAGTTATGACTTTATTGGGTATTCAAAAATCAACAAAAGATAAAAAATTGAAGAAAAATGTGATACAAAATAAAAATAGTGCTCTAAAGTCAATTGGAAGATCTAGAAAGAAAAGTGATTTAGATGCACGTAGAACAATACAAATGGGAGTGGTTTCATCAAGTACTAAAGAGAAGTTTTTGGTAAAATCTATGGCACAAGGACTTCCAATTCAAAAAATCTCGTGAATTTTTTCCACCAGGGACCATTTTTTCAATAGTTGATTTTGCAGAGAACTACACATTTGTTCCAAAAAAGAGATATACAGAGTGAATACTATCATTTTGACCAAGTCTCCATGCTTTTCCATATTCTATATAGACACACTGAACAAAATGCTGATCATATAAAAAGCACCAGTGAAAATCAACATGTTTTTAAAAAATATCACTTTTATATCTGTGATGATCGTACACATGATGCATATTTTGTACAACATGTTAGCCACCTATAAAATTCTTTATATCAAAAGGTCGCTAAATAATTTTTGGAGCCTTCAAGAAACAAGTTTTGTTGCTTAAAATGTTATCTCTTGAAGATTCATGAAGACATAATGCCCTTTGTTTAACCTTCACTGTTGTTTCCCTTTCGAAATGTTGAAAATATGTTATTTTCATAGAGAAAACACTGCTGCAAAATCCCATTTTTCCTCTCCTCCATTCAAAACTAACCTTCATTTTTTCCCTTTTTCCCCCATGAAATTCCTTTATTTTTCATGATTTCCTTTCTTCCCTTCATGAAAATCCTTTTACAAAGTTTAAAACTCATTTTTAAACTTTACCAAAACCCCCAAATCCATCAAAAACTTTGAAAAATTTCATAAAAAATAAATTATTTTGACTATAGGCTTAAGCCCCTTTGGGCTAAGTCCTAACCACTTCCCCACCATATGCCTTGGTGTTAGAACCAAGTGCTGAACCCTTTTGGTGCTTATCACATCAGAAACAAACAAAGAACACAAGTCTTTTGGCCTTTATACATCTTTCGATGTGATTGGCCCTCTTATACATAACTCTCGATCCCTTGCTTTATATGGAAAGACCAAGAGTTAAAGGCGGAAAGCGCTTATCGCATCAACGAATTTTCCGTGAGCACAACACTTTTTGTTTCATAAACCTCCGATGCCGATTAGCTCCATTATATATAAGCCCTGATCTTGTTGATGCTTCATATAACAGTGATCCCACAATCGGGCCCTAAACTTTGTTAATAAACCATTCCCGATTGCTATTCTCCTTTGTAAATTCATAAACCCCTTTTATCCTAAGTTTTTCTCCAAACACGCTGGTGCAATATTTTTTATTAATAAACAACGTTGATCTTAAAATCCGATCAACGATCCGCACGATATCGCATCGGAGAATTCCTAATGGGTAGATTGAAAAGCCCACTCCAAAGTTCCGATGTGATTGGCCCTTATACATATAAAGCCCTGGGCCTATTACTTTTCATATAAACCAATGGCCCCGTAGACGGGCACCAAGACATTTCATATATATAACCCGCCAGACAGCTAAAAACCTTTGTTTTTCATTAAATTTTTTGTTTTTATATCTTATATGGGTTCCCGCTCGTTCATTGGTCAGAGCCATTCTCCACTGTTTATCATTGGGCCAATTCGATGGCCAGCGCTATATCGCATCGGCAAAACTCATTGAGCGCGTTAATATTTTATGCCACCCCCGATTGGTCACTCCCTGATGAGTTCTCCACCATCGATTTGATTTGCAGATCGACGGCCCAAAGTTAATCGCTTCGGCGCCCCCCATGTTCATTGCCCCGCCGATTTCCAAAGCCCCGATTACATCTGGGTCGTCCACGTGTCAAGATCGGACGTTCCAGATCGATCCTCTCGACTTTGGTTAAAAATTATATACCCCGCTTCATAATGTTTTTTTTTCAGCCAAACATAGTCGTTGATATTTGCAAATCAATGACCCTTATTAACCCATTCTCTGCCTTTGTATTATTTCATTTAAAATCACAATCACATCTGAGCCGTTGATTTGTTCCATCCAACGGTCCATATTAACCCTGACAGGCCTGACCCCTGGGGGACTTGCCTCCCTCCAAATCTGATCTCAGCTGTCCAATCTTTGATCCAACAACCCAGATCGAAACCACTTATGCTCTGCCTCACCTCGTTCCACCTGCGCTTCTATCCAATATCGCACTCGCTCTCCACCATTAGATCTGAGGCCCCAGATCTAACGGCCGACGTTCCATATCACGTAACTTTAAGCGCAAAGGTTAATCCCCAAAAATTACGCGATGTAGGTGGTTTTTAAAAGACACGTGGTGGCCTCTAACACATATCGTGTTCAAAAAGGTGAAACCAATTTTCTCCCATTTCGCCGTGCGATACTGCCTATTTTTGTCTCTGAAACCACCTTTCCCCATTTCTATTATGATTTATCGCATGTGCTCCCTGTCATCGATCTCTGTAGATCAACGGCTCAGATCTAATATTGCCATACACTATTGTCCTCTGCCTTCCCTAAAGGACTTCTCAGAGTGATCTTCACCATTGATCTCGTGGGCTGATCTCATCCGACGGCCCACGATCATCTCGAAACCCAAATTTTCTTTCCTATGCATTTTTCCTCCACCAAAGGATTTTTCGCTCATTTCCTTTGTTTTTCTTCCAATTTCCAATAATGTGACCCCTTCACATTATTAGTTCATGACTAATCTCGACCGTTGATCTATCCTAGATCGACGGATCTAACTTAATCTCTCCACCACTTGCTCCTAACCACAACCTTTGAAGCAGTTTTACCCAACAACGCAGGATTTCATAACTATTTTTTGGTTTATGCAGGTTTTAAATAGGTTATCAAAATATTTTAATAGAAAAGTGAAAGCTGAGGATGACGATCCTTTCGGTCTTCATTCATTAAAGAGTATCTATCTACAAGGTTCGACCACCATGTTTCATCAATACATCATGAGTATTGATGTCATATGAACCCTGTATCACCTGCACATCAACAAGACATAGTGAAGCATGATTCAAACCGAGAGTATCAATGTCGAAGACCCAAACACAGCAGAGATTGAGAATTAAAACATTGATTATACAGTTTGGGGTGGATTACGGCTGAGATCAACATTCAAAAGCCTAATCCACTAAATTTAACACAATTAAAAAGAAAAAGACAAAGTTTAGGCCTGATAAAGCCTAATACACAGAATCAAAACAATTTAACAGTGTTTAAGGAAAAATCAAAATATCGGTTAGACAGAGGATGCCTCCACTGCCATATCTGAGGCTAATTGATTCCTCTCAGCTACCTAATGCCACCTGTAGCCTCACAGCATTCAACAGAGGCCAAGTAGTGACCAAAACATAGGATATTTTCCTCACGACAGCCGAACAGTTAATTCAGCCGAAGAACTTATTGCAAAATATCTGCTAAGTTACTACAGAGATGACACAGAACCTTAAAGTCAACAAAAGCTCCCCACCGAGCTTAATTCTTAATGTAAACCAATTAATACAGGAAAATATCTATAAAAATTCTCCATTGAGCCCCTCAAAGTCCGAGAAGCATTAACTGTATTAATTGAACCCATAGATCTTTTCTCTTTCGACCTCCTCATCCTTCTATAAAATCTTATTGAGGAGTTCATTGTAAATGTTGGTTGCAGAACTTTGAAATATACTTTAGCTCGAAACTTCTACTTGTAAATAGTGTTCAAAGGCTCTTGAAGCTCTGCTTGTGATTAGATAAGTTAGGCTGAGAAGTAAAGATGATTGCTGAACTGAAACATTCGACTTAAAGATGTAACTGGTTTGACTTCAATATACAAGTTGTTTATTGGGATCCTAGTATATATCACTGGTGAAGTGCCCCTTTCTTTGTTATTATTTTTCCTTCCATGTATGCCATACTGTCCACTATTCTCTGATAAAGAGCAACAAGCATAGAGTTAGGACTTACTGTTTACAGTACCCTTCTCTGACTGATAAGATTTATCTCAATGTTTTCCTCCAATTTGTTTATTTAAGAATGATTCAATACAATTTAAGCAGTTAGGAATGTTGGCGTTCCCTCGTCCTACTGTTTGCTTTAAACATTGTTCTTGAATGTGATTTTCATTATTTTCTTATTAAAGTTAGACTAGAAAAGTGATGGTTTTTCCTATTTCTAGCTTCTATTCTCCAAAGGTAATTTTGAAATTTTCCCTAAGTGTTTGCTGAAAGCAGACTAGGTTTAAAAGTATCTTATCTGATCTTAAGTTGCACTCTGTTTCTCTTATGTGTTTTTCATCCTTTCTGAAAGTAATTATGCGGATTAATGGATTGTTTTGTCTATTAATTTTTCTTTAATACGAGCTTGTCCAAAGAGGTTTATGGTGAGCCTTGCCCTTTGGTTGGTTTTAAACAGTTGCTTGAAGGCCTTTTCTTGTTTGGACTGACTATAAATCCTTGTTGAAATTATTATCAGTTTCCACCCCTCCAACACTTTTATTGTTCCATTCCATCATTTTGTCTCATAACATCTTGTGATATAGATGACTTGCCCCTTGGATCACTATTTAATTGTTGCACAATTAAAAGCCTTATTATGACTCCATAGCCCAATGGACTAAAAACCAACGTTATATCTATCTAATTATCCGAAGCTTGTTCTGATTGCTTGTAACTTCACACCTTTGAAACTCTTTAAATTTATAACTTTCCACTCAACTAATAATCATGCTCAACCATCCATAACAAAACAAAACCCTCGGTCTTCATAACTAGCCTAATATCATTACCCAAAAACTTTAAAGATAAATCAATCTTTACACTTTATTGGAGAGATCCCTCTCTGAATTCAGGAGGGCTAGATCCTAGAATCCCAAAGTGGTTGAAATAGTGTTGTCTCTACAGTTTGACTTTTCCAATCTTGCAAATTACAGGGAGCTAACATCTTCTGGCGACTCCGCTAGGGATGGTTTTGAGTGTTTTTCAGCCTAGGTACCTTTAAGACCTCAGGAAACCCTTGATTCAAGAACATTGTGCAGTGAGTAAAAGCATCCCTTTTCAAGCACTACCAAACTAATGGTAATCATGATGAAACTTGTTTGAATCAGTGACAAACTAGGCAAACCCTAGGATTCTCATAAGACCTTGTCAAACCTTGAAAGTTCAGCTGGCTTAGCCATAAGAGTAGATTGTCTTTGTCTCATAACTGTAGCTAAGTTGTGAAGCAGATTTAGGACACTCTTAGGAACCAATAGGACTGAAAAATAACTCTGAAAACCCATAAAATATTTCAGATTGGTATTTAATAAAATATGGTGGTGGACCATAAAACCTTTTACCTCCAAAGGAGCTAAAAACTTCCACTTGGCGAATCCACAAATCCTAAATAGACCTTGAGACTCCACTGGGAAGAACCCTTATCATTATAACATCATATTAACTCAGTAACAAGATTTTTAGGATTAAAATTTTCTTGTTGAAAGATCAGTTAACCTCTTAAAGACTGTCATATCTAGTTAAACTTTTCTTGTTTAAAGTTGGGTCTGAAAAACACATCATAGTGGCTCCTAGAAAGATTCATACTAGAGCCTACCCTGACCCAAACCCACCTGAGATAGTTGATAACCCAGACAGTATCCTTAGGAAGTCTCCTAAGATTAAATTTTCAACTGTTTTCAGATCACCCTTGAGAGCTAATTCAATTCCTGAAAATCTTGCAGCTCTACAAAAAATATATGGTGGTGGACCATAAAACCTTTTACCTCCAACAAGAGCTAAAAACTTCCACCTAGCGACTCCACACTCTGAAACTCCTAAAAGACCAAATGACTCCACTGGTAGAAGACTTTGAACTGGTTAAACAGACACAGTGACTTCTTTTCTGATTCTTAAACATGGATTTAGATATAGACCCAGATGACAAACATATGGTCATGATGGAAATATTGACGTACATGCTTGGAAGAAGGGTGGATAGGTTTATGGCTAATCTAAATGGTAGTGATCCAACACATCATACGCCTTTCCCTCAACAAATGCAAACTCTACCAATATAGGACATGTATGTTGATCAAAATGATAGAGAAAATAAACAAGAAAACTTTCTAATCATGATGGAAAAGATGATGTATATGCTTGGAAAGAGAATGGATAGGTTGATGGCTAATATGAATATTGATGATCTGGAGCAAGCTATGCTTTCCCTTGATCAAACACAAGCCCAATCACCTCAAGATCAAGACAATTACCAAGATATGTATTATGATCAACACCATATAAAAGATGATGAGCAAAATTATAAAGAAAGCAATCAAAAATGTGGTCAAGAAATTGTCGACTGCCTTCCTATGTCTTGTACTATGTTGATAAGAGATCTTCACAATCAAATTGCAACTACTAATAGTGAGCAGTGCTTCAAGGAAACGAGTAGCCATCAGGTTACAATAGAAAATCCTCAAAGTTTCCCCGCAAGCACAAGTGAAGATCCCGTAGAAGAGGCTCAAGAAAACATCCAGCCTCAAAATCAGCCTTTACAAGAGACAAAGAACTGTTGTACTTCTCTTCAAGAGGACATAGAAATATCCTCCCCGTCGACAGAAGAAGAGATAGATCAAACTTTCAATAAACAGACGGTCTCTGAAGCTTATTGCGATACAAACACTCTTGCTTGTTCACGTGGAGAACTTTGTTGTAAAGATGCAGAAATTTCTGTTGTTGGTCATAAGAAACAGGGTAGTTATTTTTCTGTTTATACTGAAAGAAAAATATCTCCTTTGACAGAAGAACAAATTGATCAAATATTAAATAAACAGCTACCCTCCAAACCATCATCTCAACCAGACAGTTTTGAACATGGTGCCTATTCCATAGAACAATCCAATAGCACTCAAAACGTAGAGGATAGCAAAGAAATTAATGATAATACTGAAGCTAGTCCTCTTTGGAATATGAATTTTGATGGGTTATGTACTAAAACTAATGCAGGTGCAGAAATATGGCTTTACAATACAGGAAATGATCATTCTGAAGCCCATTCATATAAACTGAACTTTCAATGCATAACTGACATAGTAGACTACGAGGCACTCCTCTTAGGGCTACATTTATTGAAAAAGTTAGGAGCCCAGAAGATAACAGTTCACGGAAATTCAGATCTGGTAACTAGGCAAGTGAAAGAAGAATGCGTGGTTAAACATCCTAGACTTAAAGCTTATAAGGATGATACCATAGATTTATTAAAATCTTTTAGAGATTTCCAACTTATCCTTGTCCCTAAAAACCAAAACAATTTTTGCTAGTGGATTGGCTCTTGTGGCCAGTACATGTCTAAGACCTTGGGAGAGTAAACAATATATAATTCAAGAAAAATTCAGACCAGCTGTCCCAAACAATAAAAGATACTGGCAAAAATTTGAAGGAGAAAAACAAATACAAGACTATCCTACTGAGGATATACCATCTTTCTAAGAAGAGACTTCTCCCTTCACTAATGTTAATCTGTCATCCAAAGAACCTGAATTTATATAAGAAGTAAGCATATATTTGGAAAAAGAAGATATTTCACTGTTTTTTATTTTGCAGGTTAAGAACGATGATACTTCCAAGCCACATACTGACAACGTAGTCTTCAAAGTTGAGGTCTTGGAAGCAGACAAACTACTAGACATGGAGAACCAAAAGGAAGATAACCTTCATATTTTCTTTATTGATCCTTTGGAAGAGTGTGTGGAAGTCCCAACTGGCTCAAATTATCAAGTGTGGACCCTTTTCTAAAGCCAGGAACATGAAACGCTGTCACCTTCTGTGACAGTCCTGGTTTTGAAGATTAATCTTCAAAATATACTACGAATACGCCTAGAAAGCAGCCAGAGTTTCTTCTTCTTTCTGACACTACTCAAATAGCTATTGGCACTTTTGTGTCATATGATAATGTAAATATTCCATGTTAGAATAGGTTAGATAGGAATGTCATTATAGCTCAGTTTTGAGCAAAATATAGTTGCTGATTTTTGTCTCCGAAGAAAAATAAAAAAACACAAAAATACAAAAATAGCAAAAAGAGAAAAGAGGGCAGATGGTAAAAACAATAAAGGTACAGCCCCATACCAAAAAAGAGAAATAAATTATGAAAGTGTGCAAGCTCAAATGCCACTCCTGAAGAACACACTCCTAGTTAATCATACAGCCTAATCATGACTAATTAGTTTTAAATTGACTGCTGATAGGTTAGTGAATTCGATTTGCTAAACAGCTTAATCTTGGCTTATCATTTAGATAGATTAGGTTAGAAATTAAAGGTTCAAACAAGCTTAAAATCTGAACCTTAGTTTTCAAAAGAGAGATGACACAAATCTGTTTATTTCTTAAGTAAAAAACAGAGGTAAAAACTGGTTCTAATCAACTCAAAATCTGAACCAGATAACAAACAAAAATAGCTCAAATAAACTCAAAAACAGAGCTGTAGAAAAGAGAAGGCCGTGCTGAGAACTTTCAGATCTTAAGCCTTCCATTTTGATTTAATTTTCTATAAAATAATATCTATGTGCAACTTGTTTTTTATGCCATAGATCAGCTACAAGTTAGACTGTTCAAACCTGACTTGTATGTTTTTTAAATTTCTGTTTTAGAAATTAGTGAATAAAAATTTGTTAGAATGTTTAATCCTAACAGAATAGTAGATTAGGTAGAGAAGCATATGAACTCAACTATTTAATCTGAGTTCATGGAGATATAAGAAGTAGAATTAGATTATTTTCTTGCTTTCAAAAGAATAAAATGTTGTAAAGAGAGTTTTCCAATCCAATTGCCCTCTAAAGAAGAAAAAAAATGTTAGATTAGTAGGATTGGGTAGGTAGAAATCTTGTGTTGATGAAGATCCATTGTTTCTCATGGCTGTTAACATTTTCAGAGCAAAAGAAGAACATCCAAGTAAAGAAATTTGCAGCCCAATGGATGAGGCACTGATCATCCCCCAAGACAATGCAAGTCTGAAGTTCTTGATGCCTTCATGAAGGCACCATCTCCAAGTGGAGCCATTGTTAGCCACCTATAAAATTTGTTATATCAAAAGGTAGCTAAATCATTTTTGGAGCCTTCAAGAAACAAGTTTTATTGCTTAAAATGTTATCTCTTGAAGACTCATGAAGACATCCTGCCCTTTGTTTAACCTTCATTTCTTTTTCCCTTTCGAAATGTTGAAAATATGCTATTTTCATAGAGAAAAGACTGCTGCAAAATCCCATTTTTCCTCTCCTCCATTCAAAACTAACCTTCATTTTTTCCCTTTTCCCCCCATCAAATTCCTCTATTTTTCATGATTTCCATTCTTCCCTTCATGAAAATCCTTTTACAAAGTTTAAAACTCATTTTTAAACTTTACCAAAACCCCCAAATCCATCAAAAACTTTGAAAATTTTCATAAAAAATAAAACATTTTGACTATAGGCTTAAGCCCCTTTGGGCTAAGTCCTAATCACTTCCCCACCATATGCCTTGGTGCTGGAACCAAGTGCCGAACCCTTTCGGCACTTATCGCATCAGAAAAAAATGAAGAACGCAAGTATTTTGGCCTTTATAAATCTTCCGATGCGATTGGCCCTCTTATACATAACTCTCGATCCCTTTTTTTCTATGGAAAGACCAAGAGTTAAAGGCAGAAAGCGCTTATCGCATCAGAGCATTTGTTGTGAGTGCAACACTTTTTGTTTCATAAACCTTTGATGCCGATTGGCTCTGTTATATATAAGCCCCGATCTTATTGATGCTTCATATAATAGAGAGCCCGCAATCAGGCCCTAAACTTTGTTAATAAACCATTCCCGATTGCTATTTTCCTTTGTAAAATCAAAAAATGCTTTTATCCTAAGTTTTGGTCTAAATGCGCCAGTGCAATCTTTTTTATTAATAAACACCGTTGATCTTAAAACCCAATCAACGATCCACGCGATATTGTATCGGAGAATTCCTAATGGGTAGATTGCAAAGCCCACTCCGAAGTTTCGATTCGATTGGCCTTTATACATATAAAGCCCTGGGCCTATTACTTTTCATATAAACCAACGGCCCCGACCGCTAAAAACCTTTTTTTTTCGTTAAATTTTTTGTTTTTATATCTTATAATGGGTCTCGCTCATTCATTGGTCAGATCCATTCTCCGTTGTTGATCATTGGGCCAATCCGATGGCCAGCGCTGTATCGCATCGACAAAACTCATTGGGCACATTAATATTTTATGCCACCCCAAATTGGTCACTCCCTAATGAGTTCTCCGCCGTCGATCTGATCTACAGATCGACAACCCATAGTTAATCACTTCGGCACCCCCCATGTTCATTGCGCCGCCGATTGCCAAAGCCCCGATTGAATCTGGGCCATCCACGTGTCAAGATCGGACGGTCTAGATCGATCCTCCCAACTTTGCTTATAAATTATACACCCTTATTAACCCATTCTCCGCCTTTTTATTATTTCATTTAAAATCACAGATCACATCTGAGCCGTTGATTTGTTCCATCCAACGGCCCATATTAACCCCGACAGGCCCGACCCCTGTGGGTCCTGCCTCCCTGCAGATATAATCTCAGCCGTCCAATCTTTGATCCAACAGCCCAAATCAAAACCACTTATGCTTTGCCCTACCTCGTTCCGCCCACGCATCTATTCAATATCGCGCTCGCTCCCCACCATTATATCTAAGGCCCCAGATCTAACGACCGATGTTCCATATCGCGTAACTTTAAGCGCGAAGGTTAATCCCCAAAAATTATGCGATGTAGGCGGTTTTTAAAAGACACGTGGCGACCTCTAACGCATATCGCATTCAAAAAGGTGAAACCACTTTTCTCCCATTTCGTCGCGCGATACTGCTTGTTTTGCTCTCCGAAACCACCTTTCCCCATTTCTATTATGATTTATCGCGTGCACTCCTCGCCGTCGATCTCTGCAGATCAATGGCTCAGATCTAATCTGGCCATACACTATCACCCTCCACCTTCCCCAAAGGACTTCTTAGAGCGATCTCCACCGTTGATCTCGTGGGGTGATCTCATCCGATGGCCCACGATCATCCCGAAACCCCAATTTTCTTTCCTGTGCATTTTTCCTCTGCCAAAGGATTTTTCTCTCATTTCCTTTGTTTTTCTTCTAATTTCCAATAATGTGACCCCTTCAAATTATTAGTTCACGGCTAATCTTGACCATTGATCTATGCTAGATCGATAGATCTAACTTAGTCTCTCCACCACTTGCTCCTAACCACGACCTCTGAAGCAGTTTTACCCAGTAACGCAGGATTTCATAACTATTTTTTGGTTTATGCAGGTTTTAAATAGGTTATCGAAATATTTTAATAGAAAAGTGAAAGCCGAGGATGACGATCCTTTCGGTCTTCATTCATTAAAGAGTATCCGTCTACAGGGTTCGACCACCATGTTTCTTCAATACATTATGAGTATTGATGTCATATGAACCCTATATCACCTGCACATCAACAAGACACAGTGAAGCATGATTCAAACAGAGAGTATCAGTGTCGAAGACCCAAACACAGCAGAGATTGAGAATTAAAACATTGATTATACAGTTTGGGGTGGATTACGGCTGAGATCAACATTCAAAAGCCTAATCCACTAAAATTAAACACAGTTAAAAAGCAAAAGACAAAGTTTAGGCCTGATTAAGCCTAATACACAGAATCAAAACAATTTAACAGTGTTTAAGGAAAAATCAAAATATCTGTTAGACAGAGGATGCCTCCACTGCCACATCAGAAGCTAATTGATTCCTCTCAGCTACCTAATGCCACCTATAGCCTCACAACATTCAACAGAGGCCGAATAATGACCAGAACAAAGGATATTTGCCTCACGATAGCCGTACAGTTAATTCAGCTAAAGAACTTATTGCAAAATATCTGTTGAGTTACTACAGAGATGACATAGAGCCTTAAAGTCAACAAAAGCTCTCCACCGAGCTTAATTCTTAATTTAAACCAATTAATACAGGAAAATATTTGTAAAAATTCTCCATTGAACCCCTCAAAGGCCGAGAAGCATTACCTGTATTAATTGAACCCATAGATCTTTTCTCTCTCGAGGAGTTCATTGTAAATGTTGGTTATCCACCAAATTATAATGGTAACTTGAATTTAGATAAATTTCTAGACTAGAGCTCTGAGATGAAGAAATGCTTTGACTTTGAACATAGAGAAGAAGACAAAAAGGTAAGATATGCATGCACAAAGTTGAAAGTCATGTGTCCCTATGGTGGGTTCATATCTAACCTAACAAACAACAAAGAGGTAAAATTCACGAGGCTAGTAGTATGATGTTGTTCATCTTATGAAATTTAGTTTGGTATACTGTGTTTGCAGCCACATCCCATATAAAGCCATCATGAAATGATGTTATACCAAGTATTTTCCCTTTAACTAATGCAAATTTTAAACCATCCATAAAAGGTTGTCAAATTAACCATTCCATTTCTAAGTCATTTGTTCCACAACAAATGTTTCCATTATAGTTGTATTTCTTATAACCAAAAAAACATTTCAATACATTTTGTTTCACATCAATATTTTCATTACAAACATATTTTTAATGATCCATGAAACATTGTAAACATCCAAAATATTCCAACCCATCTCTTTCACACCATTGTTTTAATTTGCAAACACGATTGTCATGATCCAACAAATATTTTGTTTGGAATAGTTTCTTGGATGAGATAAGTCTAACATAGGTTTGATATTTTCATTAATTTTGTATCATGCCTACTCAAGGAAACGAGAGCAGGCAGACGTAAAAATAGAACCGGTATCTGTTGAAGAAACATTTGATTGCCTCTAGTGCGAGAGCAGAACCCCAAATAAGGAAGGGCACTTGTTGTAGAAGGATTTTAATTCCGTATGCTGTATTTCTCCTTCGACCAACAAGGATTTTATTATTTACAATGGCATCGTTTCAGGATTGAATCTAAGCACGAGGGGATCAGTGTTGCTTTGGCATATTAGTGGATATATCTGATCTATCAATGGTAATCTCATGAAGCAATTCCTTCACATTTGTATCGTAATTATTCACTACCTCGCTTGCAAAAAAATCTGCTAAAACTCGAAGCTCGTTTCTTTTCATCACCCTAACCACAGATTTACAAAGTGCATTAATAATATTTAAACCAATTTTCACGTGTAAGAGCCTGAATTCAAAACCAGGAACGACTAGTTCCACCAGTCGAACAATATCTTTCACTATGTCCAAACTCTTTAATCTATCCTTCTCGTAATCATAGTTATACTTACCTTCCAAAGTTTCGGCCATAGCTATGTATTGTATACCAACTCTCGGGTAAGTGCTATAATGGAAAACGAAATCTTTCAACAGTTATTTCATGTCAATCTTCTTTAATTTTTTGGTATAATCGGGAATTACTTCAAGGCCTTGGGTTCTGTTTTGGGTGGCGTATTGGTGCATCTTCTATCTCAACTCAGTCTGGGGAATTGCGTTCTTGATGTGGAAATGCTGGCGAGTATATGGGTTGATAGCCTCGTGTTTGGTCACCCAAATAGTTTCCAATGTCCTGCGGTTGTATAACATCTGTGCAGGGTCTTCGGCAGGTGACAGTCGAACCGGGTCGTAAGCAAATTCTTGGAACACCACATCCATATATTCTTCCGGGACACCATCTGAAGCCATTTTTTTGAATTCAATGAGCGAACAATGCTGCAAAGATATTCACTTTTTTTTATTCATCTTGTTATATATAGAGAAATATATACACGAAATCTGCTAGGGAAATTCGGTCGGCTGATGATTGTAGCCTCATGCCAATCTCCCAATGAATTCAGAATAATAGAAAATTGTAAACACGATTCCTGGCTAGCGTGGTAAAGAATAAGTAGGCGAGACATGGAAATCAGTACGAGTAAGAACAACAAAACTTTGTGCAAATCTGTCCAATTGTGTTTACCAGACTACCATCCTAGATCTATCTAACTCTGGATCTATCATGCGCGGAGAGGGATCAAATCTCTCGAGATGCAAACCTATTTTTTGAGTGCAAAATTTGAGAAAAGGTTTGCACCTCGAGAGATTTGATCCCTCTCGGCGCATGATAGATCCACAGTTAGATGGATCTACGCTGGTTCCAGTCGGAGGCATCAACGTCACATTTTTCAGATTATTAAAATTTTTGTATATTTTTGAGATGTAAGATGGATCTAAGCTAGTTTCAATCATGTGCTGCCAAGGAAAATCTATCAAAGATATGAAAAATCTATCAAAGATATGATTATTTTTATCAGCAATATGTAAATATATCAAATATTAATATAATCATTTTAAATATGCTAAATATTTATGAGATTAACTTGGTCATTTTAATTTTAAATTTTCTTAGTTACCTCAGTTCGTTGAGATGATAATTATTGTTAATAACTATAATGATGAAAAATGATGAAATATTTTTTTTTAAATGCAAAGTGACAATAATAGTGTTGAAAGATAGAAAATGTGAATAATAAGAACATACTCATGTTACAATCAATCTCAAACTATTTTCTTCTACTATTCTTATTTCCTCCCTTGTTAGTTTTGTTATCTTTTCATATTGATTATATGAAAAAGAAATCTTTAGCTCGATCTGTTGTAGTAAACATGATACCTTGTCTCTCTTGCTCTCCAATATTAATAGCTTAAATTACTATAACCCAAAAATCAATCTACATTGTTAACAACTTTTTGTGCTTACACTAAAATCAATGCATATTGTTAATCCAATCACTTTAATATTAATGTACCATCATATATCCAATTACATCAAATCATAAATCAACATATACATTGAAATCAATGCATTAAATGCAAGCAATCAAATAAGATTAGAAAATAACTTCTACATTGAAATCAATGCACCTAATGCAATCAATCAAATAAGATTAGAAACCAACATCTACACTGAAATCAATGCACTTACTCAAAGCAATCAAATAGGATTGGAAATCGCCATCTACACTGAAATCAATGCATTTAGCGCAAACAATCAAATAGTACTAGGAATAATATACATTGAAATCAATGCATCTAGTGCAAGCAATCAAATATAATTATAAATCGACGTCTAAATTGAAATCAACACATCTAGTGCAAGCAATCAAATAGTATTAGGAATCATCACCTACACCGAAATCAATGCATCTAGTGCAAGTAATCATATATCATTAGAAATAAATATCTACACTAAAATCGATGCATCTAGTGCAAATAATCAAATAGGATTATAAATCACCATCTCCACTTAAATCAATCCATCTAGTGCAAGAAATATTCTTCCCTCTCTCCACCCGCCATCCATGTCTATATCCCCATCCATCTCTTTTTTTTGTCTCTATCTCACCCCCCTAAACACACACGCTCTCACACTCCATATATATCATTCTCTTTGTTGATCACCCTCTCTCCCCATCTCTCTCTTCTTCCCTCTCTTCCCATTCTCTCCCTCTCCCTCGCTAATATCTCTCTTTCGTCCTTTTGTCCTCTCTCTCTCTCTAGGAACTAACATCTACACTGAAATCAATGCATTTACTCAAAGAAATAAAATAGGATTAGAAATCGCCATCTACACTGAAATCAATGCATTTAGTGCAAACAATCAAATAGGATTAGAAATCATCTACATTGAAATTAAGTCATCTAGTGCAAGTAATCAAATATAATTATAAATCAACATCTAAATTGAAATCAACACATTCAGTGCAAGAAATCAAATTGTATTAGAAATCACCATCTACACTGAAATCAATGCATCTAGTGAAAGCAATCAAATATCATTAGAAATAAATATCTACACTAAAATCGATGCATCTAGTGAAAATAATAAAATAGGATTAGAAATCACCATCTCCACTTATATCAATCCATCTAGTGCGAGAAATATTCCTCCCTCTCTCCACCCTCCATCCATATCTATATCCCACTCCATCTATTCTTTTTTGTCTCTCTATCTCACCCCCTAAACACACGCGCTCTCGTACTCCATATATATAAATCTCTTTTTCAATCAACCCCTCTCCCCATCTCTCTCTTCTTCCCTCTCTTCACCTTCCATCTATATCTCTATTTTCCCCTTCTCTCCCTCTCCCCCATTAATATCTCTCTTTCCTCCTTTTGTCCTCTCTCCCTCTCTCTCCATCTTCCTTATCACTGTCTCTCTCTCTCTCTAGAAACCAACATCTACATTGAAATCAATGCATTTACTCAAATAAATCAAATAGGATTAGAAATCGCCATCTACACTGAAATCAATGCATTTAGTGCAAACAATCAAATAGAATTAGAAATCATCTATATTGAAACCAATTCATCTAGTGCAAGTAATCAAATATAATTATAAATAGACATCTAAATTGAAATCAACAAATTCAATGCAAGCAATCAAATTGTATTAGAAATTACCACCTACACTGAAATCAATGCATCTAGCGCAAGTAATCAAATATCATTAGAAATAAATATCTACACTAAAATCGATGCATATAGTGCAAATAATCAAATAGGATTATAAATCACCATCTCCACTTATATCAATCCATCTAGTGTGAGAAATATTCTTCCCTCTCTCCACCCTCCATTCATATATATATCCCCCTCCATCTCTCCTTTTCTGTCTCTCTATCTCACCCCCCTAAACACACACACTCCACAATCCATATATATCAATCTCTTTGTCAATCCCCTCCTCTCCCCATCTCTCTCTTCTTCCCTCTCTTCACCTTCCATCTATATCTCTATCTTCCCCCTCTCTCCCTCTCTCTCCGTCTTCCTTGTCACTCACTCACTCTCTCTCTCCACCTTTCTCTCTCTATTTCTTTCTTCTTACCTCTCTCCTCCCCCTCCAAGTCCATCTCTCTTTCCCTCCCTCTCTCCACTCTCTCACATCCTCTCTCTTCCTTCCTCTCTTTCCCTTTCTCTCCCATATCTCTCTCCCTCCCTCTCTCTCTCTTCACCCACCAACTATGTTACTATATCCCTCCCTGTCTCCTTATATCTCCTTCTCCCCCATTATATCCGTCTCTCCTTACTTGTCGCTTTATCTCAACCCCAAACTTACATGCTCTCTCTCTCTGTCTCTCCCTTGTCACTCCTTCTCTCTCTCCACTTCTCACTCTCTATATTTCTTGTTTCCTACATCTCTCCCCATCCAACTCCATCTCTCTTATTGATCCCTCTCTCCTCCTCTCTCTCAAGTCCTCTCTCTCATCCTTCCTCTCTCTCTCTCCCCCCTAAATCCCTCTCTCTTCCCTGATCTCTCTCTCTCTCTCTCCAATACGCTCTCTTCCCCCATCACTCTCCTCCTCTCTCTCATCCTTCCTCTCTCTCCCTTTCTCTCCCACCTCTCTCTCTCTCTTTTCCCTCCAATCCTCTTTCTTCCCCCATATCTCTCTCTCTCTCTCTCTCTCTAATCCTCTCTCTTCCCCCATCCCTTTCTTTCTCTCTCTCTTTCCACCCCTCTCTCTCTCCAACTACATTACTATATCCCTCCCTCTCTCCTTCTCACTTCTTGTCTCCCCCCTTCTTTCCATACATCTTACTTTGTCTCTTTATCTCACCCCTAAACATACACTCTCTCTCTCTCTCTTTCTTCTTAGTTATGTAAACTAATGAACATAAATATTCGTAAATATAAAGCAGATTATGGAGTAAATATGAAAAGAGGTTTTATTTACTTACCATACCTCTAATTTATTTATATTCTTATTTATTTACCATACCCCTTTTCTTTACTATGGTATTTGGCCCATAGTCTTGTTATATAATTAGATTTTTATTTATAATATTTGATATATTGTTATTTATTTACCTTACTTCTTTATGCCTCTTTTATATTTATTTATTTACCATGCCTCTTTATATCTATTTTATATTTATTTATTTATTTATCATACTTGTTTATACCTTTTTTATATTTATTTATTTACCCATGGTATTTGGCCCATGGTATCAATATTAATTTGTCCCATGGTATTCGTCCGATAGGATTAATCTAAATAAAACCTCTTTTTAAAGTTTTTTTAAATATAAAAAGGTTTATGGAATAAATATAAAAATAATTTTTATTTATTTACCATACATCTAGTTTACATGTTTTTTTATTTATTTACTATAGCTCTGGAGTAAGTATAAAATCATTTTACAAATATTTAATTAAAAGAAATATTAAAAGATTTTGGATTTTGATTGTTTGTGTTGAATTAACTCTTTTCCTTTGATTTAGGAAATGGTATTGACTTTAGTAAAGAGTAAAGATGTTTAAAATTTTACTTAATTTGGAAATTCAATGTGGTAATTTTTTTTGTTAAAGGTAAATTTATGATCCATTCAAATTCATATTGGGGTCATATTGGGCTATAGATGCACCTCTCGGCGCAATAATTAAGACATCATATATGTATTGCAATAATTAAGACAATATTACAATACATAACCTTGGGCAGATATTGAATTTCAAAATCTATTCAACAAGAAAAAAAACTAATAACACTTCGTTTATAAATTGGAATTAACTATTGTATTCATCATATTATGAGAATGGAGAATTGATTCATTTGTTCATGATTTGCAATAACTCTTTTAATTTGTTCATGATTTGCAATAATTCTTCTCACAACATTTCTAGGGTATCTAGTTCATCTTTGAGACACCTAATTATTTGATGAAGTTCTAATATTTTACATATTAATATTAAAATATATTGGCTAAGCATTAAGATATTTTTTCTAACCATTCAAACATTGTTTTTTTATCTATTTTTTGAGTGTTAGTAACAAATGAAAAAATAGTAGACAAATTATAAAACAATACTTTAAAACATTTAACTCTTTCAAAACAAAATGAAAATTAACAAATTAATCAATATGAAGTAATAAGTCATCTAAATCATGAATTGACATTTAAGTTTTAAAATAACATTCAACTACTATCGATTTTAATGATATACAATAACTAATAATAATTATCAATGTGGATAGTACTGATTTGCCTAAACTTTAGTTAAAAAATATTGTTGTAAAGTTGATTACTTTAAATCATATATGTTTTACTTAAATTACAATTTGACATAGTGAAATTGACAAGATTAATTTTCATGATTAATTTTCTTTACACACTTTAGAAATTAATGTCTATATACTATTTTATTAAAATTTTAAATTACATTATATTTTCATTAACTAAAGCTCTTTTTCCAATAAATAAAACTCTTTTCCACAATTATTCGGTGAAGTAACCCATATGTAGTAGACTTATTATGTAGACTCTCCGTGTTACAAACCATGTTTTACTTTGCAAAAATAGTTTTGGAACTTAGATGTCAATTCACTGCTTGAATTCATTTTTTCGTTTCTCACTTATGCAGATATTAAAGGAAATTTGTTCACTAAAATAAACAATGTGTCTCATTTATGTCACACTGCCACTTTCAACTACCAAAACAGAATCTACAATAATCACATAATAAAATATGTTATAAATACTAATGTTATGCTACACAGATAACATTTATAATATGTGATATCAAATTTGATAAATGAAAAATGATAATGCACATTAGCTTTGATTTTTTTATACTGCACATTAGTTATTGTGGAGGAAGTGTGTCCACGGGTGGCATTCATGCAAGAATTTGTGCAAATGTGAAGCAATGTGGGTGAATGTGAACCTCACTTAATTAAATGGAAAAATAGGTAGATACACATTATTTGTGACTAAAGTATTAGCAACAATCTGCGATATTGCAATTATTTAATACTAAATTACTAAGTGTGGACCAAGTGTGGTGATTGGCACATTGAAAGCTTTATGTGGACTATGGAGTTTCTTTGCACTTCTGCACATATGCTAATTTGAAACATTATTTACAATTGAGATTCACTTAAAAAGTTGTATTCCACATTATTTACAATTAAAATGTTATCAATAATATGCACGTAAGCAATTCTATCATCCCCCAAATGAAAACTTGAAATATTCTTCTACTACAAACAAAGCTTCTATGAATTGTGATTTTGTACACAACTTTGTGGGAAATTAGAACTAATTTTACTCACTTGCGATTTTGTACACAACTTTTTGGGCAATTCGAACTACTTTTACTTACTTAAACACTGATATAAATCATTTATAACTAAAGTATTAGTAATAGTAATAATATTAGCAATAAAAGTGTTTATTTCAAAGTCCATACATCCTCACAAAAGCATTTTCAACACAAGAGCATAAACAAAATGATATTTGAAACATTATTTACAATAAAAATATTATCAATAATATGAACATAAATAATATTATCATCTGCAAAAATTTTACTAAATTGACTGCTAATATTTAACACTTAATGCAATGTGTGGATATCCATACAAAGAGCACTTCCTCACAAGAAAATGTTTGGAATATACAAAATATTAGCAATAACTTATTATATGTTAACAATTTACTAAAATTGCTATTCGCTCTCGCTGGGTCTCCACATATAATGTGTATGGAAAAAATTGTGAGGACCAAAGAGTGGGGAAAATGTGGACCTCTCTGCACAATAGAGTTACATGTCCAATATAGCACATAAAGAAGAAGATGTGTAGTGGTAGTTGTGCAGAGTAGTGTGGAACAAACAATGTGGATGGAATATGGACATCTTCCCACAAATACAAAAAGATATTCAAAAGTATGAATATCACTAATAGTAGCCTATAACTCAATTTCTTACTAAAATATTAGCAATAAAATCCTTTAGGGATGGAATACAAACCTCTCCACACAATAGAGTTATGTGTCCATAAATAGAGCTTACGGACGGAATACATTGTGCATCCATCCTTGTAGAGAAAGTAGTGCGGAACAAGGAATATGGATGAAATACATATGTCTCCGTACAAATAAAAAAACATTTACTAATTGTGCTAAAGAAGTTGTGTGGAGGTATTAATAATGTGAAAAAAAATGCAAAAAACTCTAGAATAATAATTTGATAATGTATATACACTAAAATGGTTATTTGTGCGAAAAAAGTTATCTATCACAATGCAACCCATCTGCACTTACACATATATTCCTATCACAATGCAACCCATCTGCACTTGAGCACATATGCCTAATTATTTATGTTTGAAATATTATCAATAATTGTAACAAGATATTTATATTATTTTATTATTAGAGAGCGAATAATTTATTGTTTTATTTTATTTTATTATTGGAAAATGAATACATCATTACTCAGAAAATGACTAATAACTTTTTTACGAGAAACTTAGCCTATTTTGTAGAACTTAGAGTCATTGTGCAGAGCTTATAGCCTATTGTATGGAACTTAGCTCATTGTGCAGAGCTTATATCCTATTGTGAGGAAGTTAGCTCATTATGGAAAGCTATTTTTTAACTTTATTTTTATAGCCTATTGTATGGAACTTAACTCATTATGGAGAGCTTATAACCTATTTTGTGAAACTTAGCTCATTTCCAGGAGCTTATAGCCTATTTTGTGGAACTTAGTTCATTGTGCAGAGCTTACGGTCATTGTGTGGAGCTATTTATTTTATTTTATTATTGGAAAACGAATAAGGATTTACCTTTATTATTGGAAAATGATTGCATCATTACTAAGAAAACAATTAATAACTTTTGTGCCACAAACTTAGCCTAATGGAAGTGAGAAACTTAGCTTATTATGTTGAACATAGCTCATTGTGTGGAACTTAGCACACTTTAGAGAGCTTATAGCCTATTGTGTGGAACTCTTATTGTATGGAACTTAGCTCATTGTACAGAGCTATTTATTTTATTTTATTATTGGAAAATCAGTCAGTCATTACCTTTATTATCGGAAAATGAATACATTACCTTTATTATTGGAAAATGAATACATTATTACCGAAAAAAAAACTAATAACTTTTGTGCAAAAAAATTATCCTATTGTGTGGAACTCAACTCATTGTGCTGAGCTTATAGCCTATTGTGTGGAACTTAGTTCATTTTGTAGAGCTTATAGCCTGTAGTGCGGAACATAGCTCATTATGGGGAGATTATATCCTATTGTGTGGAACTTAGCTCATTGTACATAGCATATAGCCTATTTCCTGGAACTTAGCTAGTTGTGTGAATTTATTTACTTAATTTTAGTATTATAAAATGAATACAACATTACCTAGAAAACATTGTGCAAAAAAAATGCAGTGACTAAGCTCATTGTGTGGAGCTTATAGCAGAGCCTATAGGTTATTGTGAAGAACTTAGTTCATTTTGTTGAGATTAGGGTCATTGTGTGGATCTATTTATTTAATTTTATTATTGGAAAATGAATAAGTCATTACCTTTATTATTGAAAACTTACACTTTTATTAGGGATAAAACAACTAATAACTTTTGTGAGACAAACTTTGCCTATTGTGTAAAAGCAAGAAACTTAGTCTATTGTGTGAAACTTAGTTGATTGCCTAGAGCTTATATACTATTGTGTGGAAGTTGGCTCATTATGTGGAACTTATAGCCCATTGTGCCGAACTTAGCATAGCTTGTAGCCTATTACGCAAAACTTAGCTCATTTTTTTTTGAATAAGACTAATTCTATTAAGTGATCATATAGTACAAGGTGAGATTACAATCAAGAGAGGCAAGAAATGGGTAAACCAGAAATGATGAAATATCAACCTGATCAGTCCCGAAGAGTGTAAGTGAAACAAGAAAAAGAGCTATGAAGCATGACTTGAAAGCAAGAGGACAGTAGCTATGTTCTACCAAGAATGCGTCGAAGCCCCCATGCGAAATTTTTTCCCTTTCTTTTTGTTGACTTTGACCCATTCAACTTGGTGTGGATGGGCAGGAATCACTTGTAGACTATTGTTGACTGTGGGAGGAGTCTCCTTATCTGTATCGAAAGAGGATGACTCATGAATGTGTTTTTGAGAGATCGTTGTGGCTAGAGGACCCTCTGGGGCGGCAGAGGGTGAATCATTCGTCTTCTTTGCCTGCTCCATTTCTGCATCAATCTCCTCATCATAAGAACTCGAGGATTCAGAGTCATCAACGGGGGGAGGATAACTTGGAATCCATATTTTGGATTTAGTTTTGAGATTTTTTTCCTTTTTTTTTTGCAAGGAATGTGGGGCTATAATTCTGAAGGTTCCTTGTTTGGTGAAAATGGCGGCATCGAAAGGCAGTGTTCTCATAATCTAGAATCTGTGTCCATAGGAAGTCACCGATATTGAGATTAATTTGGTCAGGTAGACCTTTACTTATGTCTATTTCCACACATATTCTTCCATATGTGAATATACCTTGGTACTCCCATAGGTGATCTGTTGTCAGATAGCAGCCCAGGGTCTTTCCTATTCCTTGGAAGACTGAGAGGTGCCATAAATGGTTCGATAAATCATGAAGCTTGACCCAGATAGGAAACTTGGTGATTATTGTTGTATCGGGGTCGAAATTTCGGAACGAGGGGATGAGGAATATCCCATCTCTTCTCCAAAAACATGAACCTTGTGTTAAGGATTTTTCACAATTATTGTTGTGATCAAACAGTACCATGAAGAAACACGTGGAGCAGAAGTTGACCGTGTAGTTGTGGGTCTAGTTGGCATAGATCCACTCAAAGAGCTCCTTTGTGTGAGGCCAAAGACCATTAAATCTACAGAGGATGGCTTTTTCTGCAAACTTTTGAAGTTGATCTTCTAGATATGGGTGGGAAATCTCAATGGAGGGAACATCCTCTAATTTATCAACCAGAAAAGGCTTGGGGGCTACTAGGATTTGAGCAGCTTTCCTGGGTTGTGCATGGACAAAATCCTTGTAGGAGAAGGCAGGAGCAGATGAATTTACCACAGCTCCCCCTCTCAATCGAAGGGTTAAGTCTAGAATAGCATATCTTTCAATGTTATAAAATGAAAGGGGGAAAGAGGCATCAAGTTGTTTACCTCCATATAGAAGTCTTTGAAGAGCTGAGAGAATCCCCAGCCTATCCTCAAAGGCGTTCAAGAGATTTTGGACTTTATCTGTTGAGCAGACCCAAAGCAGCATGGATATGCTTGTGAGAAGCGAGATCTAAATTTGAAAGGAAAGAGAGTGTAGATCTACGTAACCCTGACTGCCAATATGCAGTGTGTAAGCCTGGTTGATGAAGCTTACCTGCTCTTCGATATCTGTGGCCCATAATGATTTCTTGGCGAGGAGGTTCCAGTCTCCTTTCTAGAGATTTTCAAGGCCAGAGGCCTTCTTTTCCCAGAGTTCATGGCAAGTGGGATGCTTCTAGAGAGAAGGAGGAGTAGCCAAATCAAATTTGGCAATCGCTCCTCTCGCAACCTGCTCAAATCTAGAGTGTGATCCTTGATTTTGTGAATGGCAACCTGCATGATTGTTTTCATATGTTTTCTGTAGTAGGGGCGCGACCACAATCCACCAGACACCAAGATCTTTGAGACCTGGTGGCGGCCTGATGACGTCGACGGAAAGGGCAGTTGTAGACACGAAGCTAGGGTTCATCTTGCTCCATCAATTATGATGTCCCACAAAACTTAGCTCATTGTGCAGAGCTATTTGTTTTATTTTATTATTGGAAATTAATAGTCATTAATGATATAAATGTAAAAAAATATCACTTAAATAGCTGGGAAGGACTATGGTGCAAAAAATTATCTCATTGTGCAGAGTTATTTGTTTTATTTTATTACTGGAAATGAATAGTCATTAATGAGAAAAATGTAAAAAAATATCACTTAAATAGCTGGGAAGGACTATGGTGTATTGCAGCTATTACCCTTGTCATTATCTTACACAATCTCAAGAAAGGAAAGTAATATGTATATTACAACAATTTGATAAATGAAATTAAGAATACTCCAAAACAATATTGCATTTTATTATTCATTTCAATTAATGTCAATGTGGCTTCTATTAGCCATGTGTATGATAAATTATGTAGTGTAGCTAAATATAGAGCTATAATGAAAAAATACTAATTAATAAAGAAGAGGTGAAAAGATGATTGTAGAACAAGCCAACCCCTTAAAATGAGAAAGAGACATCTTTACATGCACTAATGTACATTTCAACCATGAAAATCAATAATTTTAGTATTAGTTAATTATATTGAGCTGGTCTTTGCTTTTCTCAATATTTAGCAATGGAATTCATAATCCATGAATAGGGCCTCTTTTTTACCTCAGCAAAACCTCAACTTGGAGGTAGAATTTAGGAGACTAGTATGATGATATTGTTCGTCGTATGAAAATTAATTTAACATACTAAGTTTGTGGCAACATCCCATTAAAAACCATCATCAAATGATGTTATACCACCCAGTGTTTGGTTTTTAAATCATGCAAAATAGTTTAACCATTCTAATTTCAATTCATTTATTTCATTACAAATATATTTGTTTTTGACAATTTGAGCACACTGTCGATGACACAAGGCCGGAACGTTTTTTTTTGCCAACAACATAGCATATTTCGTAATAAAAAAATTCTGACGATAAATTTTTAAAACCATACTGTCGACCTTGAAATAATATGAACCTATAAGGTTATAGAGAATGTGTACAAATGGCTTTATAGAATTATGAGCTTGAGTTAATATGAAATTGAATTGATCATAATGGCAAAGGAAATAGTCAAAAGGAGCAAGTTTTGGGCAATCGAATCACCGAACATGGCGACCTCTATCTACAATACATTGTCACAAGTTCAATGGAATAAATAATTCATTGGTTCAAATCCAAATTATCATTTTATGACAAGTTGCAGCTTCCTTCTTGGAGCTATTTAGGGACATCTCGTGAGTTTTTGTTAGGACTATAATAACCAAATCAAGTAATAGAATTCAGTGTTGTAAGCTCCTACAAGTGAGCGTGGGAAAGGATGATGTGAGTAATTTTCCCAAACACTCATTAGGTAGAGTTTTTTTTTTTAATTGACCACTAAATGGAAAAATTACATTGTATTTTACTTATCAAAACCATAATTTCAATTTTCCAAATAAAACAAGTTCTAGGCCATTAGAAAATTGGAAATATATATTTGCAATGCCTTGAGGACAACCTGACTGGTGTTGGACTCATACAATAAAAACTAAGACGAAGACCTAGACTTATACCATGTGAGTGTCTATGCTTCCAAGTCAAATAAAAGTACTTAAAGCAACTCGCAAGAAGAGTTAGTGGGGCCATAGTGATGGTTAAAGGTGGTGTTGCTTCTATACAAACAAATAAGGAAAAGTCATGGGAGGTAGGTAGTGGAAAAAAAGAAATAAAATCATGTTGGTATAGGGAATTTTATCTTTTTGAAAAGGTAGTTTGTAGTGTTGAAAAACACCACCGTTCTTACTAATGGGCCCCCATGTGGTTATGATTCTTTCTATAACCTAGGCATACATAAATGCAATAGTGTTAGACTCATGAATTATTACAATTTTATTCATATTTTAGTCGTATCTAACTATATTTAAAAAATAGCAAAACAACAATCCATGTATTTCAATATAGAATACAAGCTTGAGCACTAAAGGATTAACTTCTACTTCTAAATTATGAATAGCAACTAAATTATATGATTATCCATAACAATGTAGACCAATCATAACAGTCTACTTAAGAACCAAAGATTAATAGAGTAAAAAAAAATATTGATAAAGATTAGTTGAGAGATTTATGGACAAATTATTGTGGTGATAATTATGCATTTGGTTGAACTAAACATATAATTATGACATTTTTGTTATTATCACCTATTGTTATATAAAAATACCAATTGTACAAGAAAAAAACATATAATAATAGATTAATTTAATATAATTTCCTCTGAAGGATTTCTTATGTGTAAATCTCCAATATCCCTTGTATCAACTAGAAATCTCCAATATTTTTGGTTGATAAATTAAAGATTTCTGACTCTATTGTGTATTTGTAGTATATTGTTAAAAATATATTTCATTTTAGCTATATATATTGTGTGAAAAGTCAATGCACATAATTTTCGTTGTAACTCAACATCTAAAAATGTTATTTAGGGCCTAAATAATTCCCTAGAGGTTGAAGACCCAAAAATTGTAAGAAAATTCATAGAAAAACCCATTGATATGGCTAACGCTATGGAATTTGATGGATTGAACCATATTATGAGTATTCAATAATTTTCTTTGTTAAACCAATTAATGCAAATTTGTACCTAAAGAAGGGTTTTAGTTGACGAGTCAAATGGTCTACGTGGTTAAATTAAACTAGTCAATCGACTAATGTAGTATGTTGGTGAATTGCATAAAATTGTTGCATAAGAGGCCAATTTGGCCAACTTGAAAGTTGGTTGAGCAAGGTATACATTGGCTTAATGCACATATGATTAAGCCAAATTGTTAACTTATTCAATTTCAGGTCTAGTCAATTAGGGTAGTATGGCATTCAATTGTCAATAGAGTCAGCCAAAGTGATGTCCATTTACTATTGGTTAGGTTGACCAAAGTGATGAACTAGTTGATTTAAACCAATAAAAATCCTTTAAATTTAAAAAGAGGTACATGTAAATAAATTGGAGGGAAATTAAGAAAAGCTACTATTTTATGATTGTATTATCCTTATAGTTTTACTCAAATTTCAAGCGTAGACACTTATTGGATGCGCAATTAAATTCCACATCCAACGAGTACCCATTATGCATAATTTTGAGAAGACCCACATTGATAAAAATCGCAGATACATTAATAAAGTGTGTTTATGAATTTTAGAGGGAAAATAAGAAAAACTGTTTTTTTAAATTGTATTTTTGGCTTATCTACTTATATTTTTACACAAATTTCAAGTGTATACACTCGTCAGATGCATAATTAAAATCAACATCCAACGAGTACCCATTATGCATACTTTTGAGAAGGCCCACATTGATAAAAATCATAGATACATTAAAAAACGTGTTCAACACGTTTTTTTAATGTATCTGCGATTTTTCTCAATGTGGGTCTTCTCACAAGTCTACATAATGGGTACTTGTTGGATGTGGAATTTAATTGCACATCTAATGAGTGTCTACACTTGAAATTTGAGTAAACCTATAAGGAGATAAGCAAAAATACAATTAAAAAAATTAGTTTTCTACTTTTCCCTCTAAAATTCATAACTCTTATTTTATTATTTTAACTATTATTTTATTATTTTTCCTTAAGAGGCCATTTTTAGGCTGAAATTTCCTCTAATATCATTGGCTCATCAACTATTTTTTGACCATCTATGTGAGAGTAATATTTTATTATTTCCCATTAACCACATGCAAAGATCAAATATTCATTAACTCCCTGTCAACAACATGCGTAGATTTGTTGTCCATTAACCACCTTTCAATTATCCATTGAATACAAAGATGAATCAACCATCCAATGAAAAAATACATGATCGAGAGTACACATAGTTTACACTCGTCGACTATATAATTGGGTTTGTTGTTTACTAATGAGATATATAGGAATTTTATCTATCAATTATACATGTTAATTATCCTCACCTAGCACAAATTCCAAACTTTATCTTGTGATCCTTCTAATACCAACTCTATTCATCACTTTGGCCACCTTATCAAATTGATTTTGACCCCCTAGGTATATCTAGTGTGTTAACCTATATTCATTCCTATATAATGAAAATTACATGATATGCAACAACAAACACAACTAAAATAATAATATAACCATGCATAGTGACATGAATACATGAAAATGGTATATTCATCAGAGAAAACAACATTAAATAGATATAAATAGGTAAAAAATACTTATATTTGTGAATATCCTATGATTGGATGTAGGCCACAAACACTCCACCCAAGAATATACCTCACTTCTCTCTAATATCTCAATAGGGTGTCATCCCTGATCTAGGGCTATAACTCCATTAGGGAAAAGGCTCACCCAAAGCTAGCAATGGTCACATAGTTAGTACCAAACTAGTAGTAAGTCATGTACCAACTCCACTGGCCACCATAAATACAATCCTAAATTCCTCGACCTGCATAACCCATGGTAATTCACCCCCTTCTCTACCTTTGCATTCCTTTAGCTATTCCACTACTCCTCTAATGCTTCCAACACAAGTGAATCGAGAAGTTTCAAAATATTGTTGCTTAAGGAGTTCTAGTTTCCCTCAGTAATCGTTTTAGCACCCTAAGGCCTCACACTAGGAAATCTTAGCCAATTAATACCCCCTTCAAGCTTCAACCTCACCCAATATGAGAAAGTAGAATATTCCATATGATTTTACTAAGGAATTCATTATAGTTTACTAGGTCATAAGGCTCAGTGGTTTTCCAAGACTACTTATTATCAATTCTGTAGCATAAACCAACAAGAAATATGGAAGTCCAAGCATTGGATAATAGTCAAATGGAGGTAAAAATGATGAATTACGATGTAAAACAAGGCTTATGTATGCATGTGCCTTTTCTACCAAGTGTTACCAAGGGAACTCACCAACACTACTAAATAATTCATTTAAACCATTTGTGAATTACTTTTTTTACTTAGGATATAACATCCCATTTTAACTTAGGCTTACATCATGTTATTTATGAATTTTTTTTATATTCTTAAAGTGAATTTATCCATTTTATTATTTACTTGGATTTGGAACCATGTCTTGGTTCCACTCCCTCACCTTTCCCTCTAGTGGAAGCTTAGCCAACGATATATCATCTTTGACTCAGTCTAAAATGGTGGTGTATTCTATTAACAAGGGTGTGATTACATATTATATCACTAATCTGATTGGAAATTTAGAACATAGGCTCTTTGACCTTAATCACATAAGTAGTTTGGCTTCAAAACATGTAAACATAGGCATGCTGACCCCAAAACACATATATTCACATGGGAACATAGGCCAAACACATTGGCTCACTAACTCAATAAAATATATAAAAATACACGCAAGGTGCATCTTGGAGGTCTTTCGTTATAACTCACAAACTCCCATAATTTGGTGATAAGAATCCTTCATAATTTTTGGATCTATATTTAAAAAAATGAGAGGAGGTTCCTTCAAACTCATTGAATAGATGAGGAGGATGGACCAATTGAAATAGATCTGACACAATTGATGGAATGCATGGTTTGCATGTTGTACCCCCAATTGTGTTTAGGTCAAGTGTCTCAAGGATGCATGGAAAACTAGTCTCAAGGAATAAAAAATAATCCAAGAAGTAGAATTAAGTTTTGTGAGTTTTGAAAGGTACATTTGGGAAAGGTTGATCTGGGCCACATGCTTCCATGGTATATTTTTCAAAAATTGACCCTTCAATGCAAAACTTTCATTTGTCACTTATTGAGAAAAGCTTTAATTCCAAGAATCATTAAACAAGGGATCTAAGTAATGAACTCATAAGAGAAGGGCACATATATCTATAATTGAATGCCACAATTCCAAAGAAATTGATATTCCATCAATCTACGTACTGTCTTCCATTTTATGATGAGTTTTAACTCATTTTCTATGGCCATTAAGTAATGCATAAAATTTTCATATCGAGGGCATAAAAACCAAACCGTGTATAAAAATTGAATGTAATAAATTATTGCAAGCAAGTTTGAGCAAGGATGACATGAGCACATTATCTATTATAAGTTCATGGGGTAGAGTTTTTAAAAATTTTCCCTTAAATAAATAAATTGTCTCGTATTGAGAAAAAACTTAGTTCCAAGAATAATAATTTAAAACAAGCTTTTGTACATTAGTATATCATCAAAAAATACTAACACAAATTTTCTAAGAAAGGGTTTTAAAGTGAAATTCATCAAACCTTCAAAAGTAGAAGGTACATTGGTAAGGCCAAAAGACATGACCAAAAATTCATAATGATCTTCATGAGTCCTAAATGTTGTTTTTCGAATATATTATATCTTCATTCTAATTTCATGATATATGGAACAAATATCCAACTTGGTGAAGTAAATTTCTCCACATAATTCATCCAACAATTCATCAATGACTCGAATGGGAAATTTACCTTTAATAGTGAGCTTATTGTGCTTTTATATTATGGACATATATGTCATGATTCATCCTTCTTGTGCATGAATAAAGATGGAGAAGAGAAAGAACTTTGGCTAGGTTGAATTATACCCGCCTCTAGCATTTCTGCAACCATATGTTCAATTTCACTATTTTGGGCATAGGGATATATGTAAGGTATGATGTTTGGAGGAAAAATTCCTCGAATCAAGTGAATAGCATGATCATGAGCATAAATAGGTGGGGAACCTTTGGGAGTCTCAAATACCTTGGAATGATTGTGAAAGGCTCTTTGGAGATTTGGATAAATGGATGATTTCGATGCTTGAACATCTAGCAAGCATAATTGTGCAATTACACCTCACTGTTCTTTATTCAAAATACTTTTCATGCCATTAGAGCTTATTATCTTCCTTGGTTTCCCTGTTATACCCCTTAATTCAATTTCCTTTCCTTCCCAAACCAAATTAAAGAAAATTTCTTGAAAATTAAAAGTTATCATCCCCAAAAATTGTAACCATTTGACTCTTAATACAACATCAATGCCACCCATTTGAATGGAAAGAATTGGACTATTCAATACATATTCCTCCATGGTTAGCTTGATATTATGGCACTTCCCTAAGGAATTTATATTTCCTCCATTTGTAACCATCACCTGACACTTTGTTGTTGGATATAGAAATCAGTTCAATTCGTGGGTTATCTTACTATGAATAAAATTATGGGTACTATCTGAATCATTAAACATTATTACCTTTTTCTTCCTAATATATCCTTCTATATTGAGATTTTGAAGTGTGATAATTCCTGCTATTATATTACTATATATGATCAGATACATTTCGTCTTTCTATGGAGTTAATTCCTGGTGTATATCCTCTTATTTTTATGTTTATTGTTCCTTTTCTTCCTAATCTTCGTAATACATGTAAAATATTTTCTTATAAACACATTTATGATGTTTAGTATATTTTATATTACAACTGTAACAAATCCCTTTTTCTCTTTTTTCCTCTAGTTTTTCTGGTGTCAACGTTGTAGGTTGTGGGAGGCTAGGAGCAACAACACTTCCATCTTTATAGTTGTGAGTGGTAGACTTCCTTGTTACCATACATTTTATTTCAACTTTTATTACCACCCTAAATGCATTGTATTATAACTTAGGTTCCCAAAGGTGAACCTCATGTTGGATGTTATCTTTTAAAGTCCCTATGAAGACATCAATCATATGATCCTATAGAATATAAGTTACCTTGATATTCATTCTTTGGAAGTCCTCAATGTGCTCCGCATTTCACCCTTTTGTTTGAGATTTATCAATTGGATAAAGGAGGTATTTCTCTCTATATACTCATAATGTGCTACCAATTACTCTATAAAAATTGTCTAATTGGAAATTGATTTATGAGAAAAAATTCATAGGTACCACAAAAACTGACTAGGTTCTAAATATAAAGATGCAGTGCATACCTTTTGTGTTTGTGAAAAATCATGTAGATCAAATAATTTCTCCATCGATAGTATCTATTTCACTAGATCCTTGCCATCAAGATTCCTCATATCGATCTTTGGAATGTGGTTTGTCTCAAACCAAATTTTGGAGTCTCTAAAATCATAATTCATATTCCTTTGTCCTCTTCATGATTTTCATGGGTTACCTTGTCACTAGGAATCCTTTCTTGTAGAAACTTTATCAAACCCTCCTTCAACCCTCCCATCTTAACATTCATCATTGCTTCCAATTCATTTTTTGTTCCTTTTTGTGAGAGCGAAATTTTTTGCACTTGGTCTCGTAATTTTGATATACCATGATGAATTTCTTCCTCTTCTTCATGCAACATAGTAGATCTTTATAGTTTCTTACTGGGAGTATCCATTTTCTTGTTACGAGAAATAATGGAACCAAATAATGATATATATGCTTTACTATGCCTTTTGAATCACTTCAGATGATTTTTTCAAGCAAAAGTGATGCAAATTTAAAAAATACACACCTTTTTTCTTGTTTTTTGGATGTTAATTTTGAAATTGTTGTATCTATGTAATTTCAGCCTCCCAAGGCATAAGATTTTATGTTGTGGTAGCTCTTTATGTGCTCTTTATAACACCACCAGTTATACTAATATTGGATTCTTAAAGATAAATTTAGGTCAAATCTCCCAAGATGGCCTACTTATGGACAAGTTCAGTAGAGTGAACTTGTACGAAATGCCACAAGTCAATGTTTTAGCCTTTGGCCCTAAAAATGGTATCCAAGAAACTAAAATCCATGAAATTTCAACCACATTTTACAAATTTAATTTGGATTCCCGAAACGAAAGTTATGAGGATTTTCCCCAAGAAACTTATTTGAGACAAAATTCTAGAGCATACAAAATCCTCACTTCCTTGAATCATATCTTTGAGAATATAGTGAACCAATATATAAAATGTTTACAAGATGTTCAGTAAAATTTCAACTCCACATGGTTGAAATTTTAGCTTCTAAAGCCTCGCACAAAAAAAATATAACAAAAATTTCAAGATGGCCTATTTGAAGCAACAAAACCCTAGGATCCAAAGCTCTAATCCAAAATTTTATGTAACCACATCACAAAACAACAGAAAATATAGATCAATGACTTGAAAATAAGCCTCTTCGAGGATGATAAAAATGACAAGATCTCCTTGATATACATATGAGTCTAAAGGGTCAGAATATAATAAAGGCCTACATAACAGTAATACTGTAAGGGCTCAACAATAAAAAAAAGTGGGCTTCTATGGGGCACAATAATAAAAATATGGGAGGCTACATGGGGCACAACAAGAACAATATGGATATTGCACAAGTATTATAGGGACCTAACAGACACATGGGAGAGGAGTGCCATTATTTATAATAAGATCTCATGAACCCAATAGAATAATACCAATTTATCCTTCTCATTCCCAAATATCTTTTTATGGTGAGTTGCAACTCACTTCTTGAAGCCATTTAGGCACACATGATGAATTTGCACCCCAAAAAAATGAGTAAGGCCAATGTGATAATGCTATATACACGAGCTTTATAAAATTGATCCCAAAATGAAAACTATCACAATGCCTCTTACTAAAAAAAAAACCCTAATTTTGTAAATAGTCAAATGGAGCAAGTTTTGGGCCATGGAATCACCAAATATGGGGACCTCTAGCTACAATACATTATCACAAGCTCAATGGAATAAATAATTCATTAGTTCAAATCTAAATTATCATTTTATGGCAAGTTGTAGCTTGTTTTTTAGAGCTATTTAGGGACATCTCGTGAATTTTTGTTAGGAGTATAATAACCAAATCAAGTAATAAAATTCAATGTTATAAGCTCCTACAAGTGTGAGTGGGAAAGGATGATGTGAGGGTTTTTCCAAAACACTCATTAGGTAGAGTTTTTTTTTTAAATTAACCACTAAATGGAAAAATTACATCATATTTCACTTAACAAAACCATAATTTCAATTTTCCAAATAAAACAAGTTCTAGGCCATTAGAAAATAGGAAATATATATTTGCAATGCCTTGAGGACACCCTGACTGGTGTTAGACTCATACAATAAAAACTAAAACGAAGACCTAGACTTATACCATGTGTGTGTCTATGCTTCCAAGTCAAAGATAAGTACTTAAAGTGAGTTGCAAGAAGAGTTAGTCAGGCCATAGTCATGGTTAAAGGCGGTGTTCCTTCTATATAAACAAATAAGGAAAAGTCAGGGGAGGTAGGTAGTGGAAAACAAGAAATAAAATCATGATGGTATAGGGAATTTTATCTTTTCCAAAAGTTAGTTTGTGGTGTTGAAAAACACCATCGTTCTTACTGATGGGCCCCCCATGTGGTTATTATTATTTCTATAACCTAGGCATACATAAATGAAATAGTGTTAGACTCATGCATTAAAATAGATTTAGTCATATTTTAGTCGTATGTAGCTATATTTAAAAATTATCAAAACAACAATCCATGTACTTCAATATAGAATACAAGCTTCAACACTAAAGGATTAACTTCTACTTGTGAATTATGAATAACATATGAATTATATGATTGTCCGTAACAATGTATACCAATCATAAAAGTCTACATAAGAATCAAAGATTAAGAGAATATAAAAAAATTATTGATAATGATTAGTTGAGAGGTTTATGGACAAATTATTGACGTGAGAATTATGCATTTGGTTGAGCTAAACATATAATTATCACATTGTTGTTATGATCACCTATTGTTATATAAAAAGACCAATTGTACAAGAAAAACACATATAAGAATAGATTAATTTAATATAATTTCCTCTGAAGGATTTCTTATGTGTAAATATCCAATATATATATATATATTATTGTTGTTAGTATGGTATTAGAGCTAATGATTTTCCATTATGTATATGAAGAAATGTGCAAAAAGGACATTAATGCAATGGAGATTGCAATGATTTATCCTGGTATCCTAATATCATTTATTTGTTTACCATTGTTATATGAATATACTTTGAGGATTAAGTTTCTTTTGTTACCAACTTCATGGTGAATTTCTGAAAGGAAAATGTTAGGAAGAGAGCAGTTTGAGTGCCCATTTTCCACACATTATATGTAAGGAAAAGGACGAAAAAAAAAATGTTTACTTTAGCAATGTGATAATTAGTGGAAATGACATGTTTTACATTCCTCAAATTGAATATGGTGTATGTTCTATAAAAAAATTCAACTCTTACATGATCAGAATTTTCTGTAATATGGAAAGAAAATATTTGGTTAAGCGAGGCTTAGAAATGGAGATCTGTGTATGGAATATTTGGTGTCAGAGACCATGTGCACTCACTGGAGCCTGGGAAAAAGTGAGGAAGTTTGGAGAATTAATTGTGACAATTTGGGCTTAATTTTCGAAGGAGATTTTTTGGAGGTATTTTTTAAAGTGACACTTTTTTAGAGGTTGTTTTGGGCTTAATTTTCAAAAGATATATTTTGGAGGTATTTTTTAAAGTGGCATTTTTTTAGAGTAAACGTTATGGGTTGAAGTAAATCTTTTATAATGATTTTTTGATGTGATTTTTTGTCTAATTTTTTAATGAAATTTTTTTGCAGGACTTGGAAGCAAATATTCTAAGCTTCATTTCATTTTTAAAAGACATTTTTTGGGCGGAATTTTTAAAGTAAGTGTTTTGGGTTGAAGTATGTATTTTGTGAAAAAAAATTAAAATGAGTTTTTTTGAAATTAAATATTTTGTGATGCTTTTTTTAATTGAGTTTGTCTTAAATTTTGATAGTGAATTTTTTTTACAAGATTTTGAAGGAAATTTTTTAAGCTTCATGCTATATTATCATGGGAAATCAAAGGAATTGCAAGAGAAAATTGATTGAACAAGAGACCTTGAGGCTCATAGAGAAAATGGGAGAGAATATCACAGAAAAAAGAGAGAAGAATGCTCAAATATTGAAATGGAAAATCAACCTCAACTAGAAGTTGAAGCATATATGTAAATGTAAATATTTAAAATTTAACTAGTGTATTGTGAAACTTAATTTTTATTTGATGAACTAATTTGAAAAATATTTTACAATGTGTTAGGTCCCTATATTACTAATATAGTCCCTTATTGTTGTTATTTTAACCCCCTTATTGTTATTATTGTACCCTTGTAACCCCCATATTGTTATTATTGTGCCCTTAAATTATTATTGTTAGGTTAGCTAGGATTACATTGTGGCGCACCTAGGATTACATTGTCACCCCATGGACTCCTATATATAGAAAGGAGGTTTTGTAATTTGTATCATCCAAGAATTGTTCATTCATGTAATGTATTGTAGGTTTCCCCCTCAAAGTGGCTTATTTCTAAGGCATTGATATCTCTTTTCTTCTATTTTTTGGAGCTGTTTTCACAAAATTTGGTATCAGAGCTTTGGATTCTAGGGTTTTGTTGCTCCAAACAGGTCATCGTGGCATTATCACTATAGCTTTTTTTCTACGAAGGTTCAGATGCTAAAATTTTTATAGTGTGAAGCTGCAATCCTGAGGAACATTTTCACAAAATTTCAGAGTTTGGTACACAATATTTATGGAGATACGATCTCTGTAAATGAGGTCTTTTTTCAAGCCCCTGAATTTCACTTAAAAATTTCATCGCGGAATTTTCGCTATAACTATGTTTCTACGAAGGTTCAAAAGTTGAAATTTTTAGATCACAAAGCTGAAATCCAGAGGAACATTGTCGCAAAATTTAAAATCTTGTTTCACAACAAGTTTTGAGATATGATCTGTGGAAGTTAGGTCCTTTTCAGTGTCCCAAATTTCATCTCAAAGAGGTGATTGTGGGAAAAGCTTCATAAATCTCTCTCTAAGCATCGGATTGGAATTCTGTAAAAAGTGACTGGAATTAAACAAACAGTAGTTTCCTGTCTATAAATTTCAGAGCCAAAGGAGCAAACAATGACACGTGGCAAGTCGTACAAGTTCACTCTACTGAACTAGTCCATAATTAGGTCATTGTAGGAGATGGGACATAACTTTGCCTTGAAGAATCCAAATCATGTCAGACTTGTGGCATTTGAAATAATATTTAGAGGACTACTATAGGGCCAAATTTTAGATATTGAGGATCTGCAAGTATATAGATAAGTCAAATTCAATATCAAGCTCCTCAAAAGCAAGTAAAAGGTGTGTATTTTTGTTTCCCCGAATTGCATAAGTCTTGTTTGAAGAATCAAGTTGAATTGATTCCAAGGGCATATTATCAAGGGAAAATGCCATAATATCAAGCTAACCATGGGGGAATATGTATTTAGTATTCTAATGCTTTCCATTCCTATGGGAGGTGCTGATGTTGTACTAGGAATACAATGGTTACAATCTTTGGGGATAGTAGCTTTTAATTTTCAAGAAATTTTCTTGAAATTTTTTTCAGAAGGAAAGGAAGTCGAATTACGGGGTATTGCAGGGAATCCAGGAAAGATAATAAGCTCTAAATTCATGAAAAAGCTTCTAAAGAATTAACAATGAGGCGTAATTGCACAATTATGCTCACTAGAAGTTTCAACATCAAAATCATCTATTTCTGTAGATCTCCAAAAATTCTTGGACAATCATTCCAAGGTGTTTGAAACTCCCAAAGGGCTCCCACCTATTCTTGATCATGATCATGATATTCATTTGATTCCAGGAAGTATTCCTCCAAACATCAGGTCTTATAGATATCCTTATGTCCAAAAGAGCAAAATTGAACGTATGAGTGTAGAAATGTTAGAGGCGAGTATAATTCAACCTAGTCAAATTTCATTCTCTACCCCTGTAGTATTGGTACACAAGAAGGATGGATCATGGCGCATGTTTCTGGATTATATGGAGCTCAATAAGCTCACCATTAAAGACAAATTTCCCATTCTTGTGATTGATGAATTACATGGAGCAATTTATTTTACCAAGTTGGATCTTCATTTAGGATATCATAAAATTAGAATGAAGACTGAAGATATTCTGAAAACAACATTTCAAACTCATGAGGGTCATTATGAATTTTTGGTCATGCATTTTTCCCTTACCAATGCACCTTCTACATTTCAAGGGTTGATGAATTCCATTTTCAAACCCTTCCTTAGAAAATTTGTGCTAGTATTTTTTGATGATATACTAATCTACAGCAGGTCTTGGAAGGATCATGTTCAACATGTTGACAAGGTGCTCAATATATTGCAGGAAAAACAATTATATGCAAAAACATCCAAATGTTTCTTTGAAGTACAAGAGGTCGAATATCTGGATCATATTGTATCTCATGAAGGTGTTAAGGTAGACCCTAACAAAATTAAATCCATTGAGGAATGGAAAGTCCCCACAAGAATAAAGCAGTTGCGAGGATTTCTGGGGTTAACAGGGTATTATCGCAATTTTGTTAAGAATTATGGGAGAATAACAACACCTTTAACAACATTATTGAAGAAAGATGCATTTTCATGGACTCCTGAAGCAACTAAGGCCTTTGAACATATTAAAGAGGTAATGTTCCTAGCATTGGTCTTAGCTACGCCAGACTTCACAAAAACCTTTATTGTGGAATGTGATGCGTCAAGAAAAGGAATTGGTGTTTTTTAATGCAAGAAGGAAGACCCATTTCTTTTGAAAGTCGTCCGATCAAAGGAAAGTATTTACAAAAACCTATTTATGGGAAGGAAATGTTAGCAATACTACATGCACTAAATAAATTGCGAACTTACCTAATGGGAAGACACTTCAAGGTAAAAACTGATCATGATATTCTTAAACACTTTTTGGAACAAAGACTATCTTCAGAAGAGCAGCAAAAATGGGTCACAAAGATGTTGGGTTATGACTTTGAAATAATCTACAAAAAAGGAAAGCTTAATGTTGTTGCAGATTCACTCTCAAGAAAGAATGAAGAGGTGGAAGCATTGCTTTGTGCCATTTCTATTATCCAACCAGATTGGATAACCGAAGCAAGAGATAAATGGAAGAAGGACAAAGATGTATGGACACTCATTCAAAAGTTGCAGCAAGATCCTAGTACATCTGATACATTTAGTTGGAAAAATGATTCCTTATGGTACAAAGATCGCTTATATCTTTGTAAGAATTCCCAACTAAAACAAAATATTCTTTGGAATTGCATACTTCTACTTTAGTAGGACACTCAGGATTTTTAAAAAATTACCACAGGGTGAAGAAATAATATTTTTGGGATGGCCTTAAATCTGATATTCAAAAGTGTGTGGCGGAATGTTTGGTTTGCCAACAGAATAAAGTCGAGACGATTAAGAGCCCAGGTCTTCTACAACCTTTATCCATTCCAAGTCAACGTTGGGAGGAGATTTCAATGGATTTTATCACAGGTTTACCTAAGTCCGAAGGAAAGAGTGTCATCATGGTGGTAGTTGATAGACTTACCAAGTATGCACACTTTTGCGCATTATCTCATCCATTTAAAGCAAGTACAGTTGCTACTACATTTGTGGACAGAATTCAAAAGCTACATGGAAGCCCAAGGGTTATTGTGAGCGACAGAGATCCCATTTTTACCGGAAATTTTTGGACAGAGTTATTTTCGTGTTTGGGTACTAAATTAGCTCATAGCTCATCTTATCATCCTCAATCTGATGGTCAAACTGAGATAGTAAATAAATGTTTGGAAGGATATCTTCGTTGTTTTGTATCTGATAAACAAACACAATGGGTCAAGTGGTTACCTCTCGTTGAATGGTGGTATAACACTTCCTTCCATACCGCAACAAAAATGACCCCATTTATGGCACTTTATGGATATCATCCACCATCCATCACATCATCTTTAAGAGAAAATTCGAAGGTTCAAGCAGTGGAAGATCACATCGAGCATCAACAAGAAGTTCTCCAACTCTTAAAGGATAACCTTAATTTGGCACAAAATCGAATGAAACAACAGGCAGATCAACATCGTAGCGAGAGAAGTTTTGATGTAGGAGATTGGGTATTTTTACGGCTACAACCATACAAACAAATGTCCCTCAAGCAAGCTAAGAAGGATAATAAATTATCGCCAAAGTACTATGGTTCTTACAAGGTGTTGCAAAAGATTGGTACTATGGCATACAAATTGGAGCTTCCTGCTTCTTCACGAGTACATCTAGTTTTCCATGTTTCAAGCTTAAAGAAGGTTATAGGTGAAAATCTCCCAGTTCAAACAATATTTCTAGAACTTGATGAGGAAGGAAAAATCATATTGGAACCTAAAGAAGTCATGAAAAAAAGAACTCAATAGCTATGAAATTGATCAATTTCAGAGTATCTCATCAAGTGGAAGAACTTACCCACTGAAGATTCTACATGGGAGGATGAGAATTTTATACAGAAGCACCCAGAGCTACTCAAGTGTTGAGGACAACACCTTTTTGAAGGAGAGGGGCATGTTAGGTCCCTATATTACTAGTATAGTATCTTATTGTTTTTATTGTAACCCCCTTATTGTTATTATTGTACCCCTGTAACCCCCATATTGTTATTATTGTGCCCTTAAATTATTATTGTTAGGTCGGCTAGGTTTACATTGTGGCCCCATTGAATCCTATATATAGAAAGGAGGTTTTGTAATTTGTATCATCCAAGAATTTTTCATTCATGTAATGTATTGGAGGTTTCCCCCTCGAAGTGGCTTATTTCTAAGGCATTGATATCTATTTTCTTCTATTTTTTGGAGCTGGTTTCACAACACAATGTAAACAAGCAGAGATATTCCTCAAAACATTGATGACGAGATAGAAAATTTTGAAAGAGAAATTGAACCAATAATTGAAAATGTTGAAAATGTTGAAAGAAATTCAAGTGAAGAAATTGAATCACCATGTATGTATATATATGTTGAATGTGTATTATTGAAATTATACATATTTATTAATTTAATTATTTATTGAACATGTAAACTCACCTTTTACATTTAATGTAATACATACATATGAAATCAATATCGATAATGAGATGTTAGAAAATTTTGACACCAAAACATATGGAGATAAAAATATGACCATGTTATACGATATCGTGTTAAGCACATTATTGATAGGCTCTTCAAAGATGAAACTATCGCAGTTCAAGCCCAAATTTTGAAAGTCTCTTAACATAAAATAAATTAAAAGAAACTATAACTTTTTTGGGTATTCAAAAATAAACAAAAGATAAAAATTTGAAGAAAAATTCGATACAAAATATCACTACTACATTTGGCGGAAATTCTGACACTTGGTTCCGACGCTTTTGACCAAATGTCGGAAATTTCCCTAAATTTTTTCCATCCCACCCGAAACCGTCGCTATACCGACGTTTATAGAAAAGTGTCGCAATACCAACACTTAGAAAAGTGTCGCAATTGCGACGTTTGGAGGAAGACATCGCAATTGCGACACTATGGCCCAAATCGTCGCTATTGCGACGACTACCTCCAAACGTCGCAAGTGCGACACAATGTCTAAGTGTCGCAATTGTGACGTTTGGAGGCCTTCGTCACAATAGCGACGCCTTTTCCTCCATCAGTATAACGACACTTATATGCGTGCTAAATAAAAATACGAAACTTATATGCCCGCTACATAAAAATGATTTTATTGTTTCGTATATGTCGCAATAGCTACATTAACGTCTGATATCACGCACGCATTCGCCCTCCGCTCTTGCAGAACATCATTCGCCCTTAGCATTCACCCTCAGCTCTTGCAGAAAAACATTTTCCCTCAGCATTCGCCCTCAGCGTTCACCTCAGCTCTTGCAGAACAACATTCGCCGTCAGCTCTTGCAAAATGGTAAGTTCTTACTACAGGCCTTCCTCCTATAGTAGAGTTGACTCTATTTGGGTTTTTTTGGTCAATTCCATTGGATTGTGTTATGCTGTAGGGTTCTCTCTAGATGTCAAGAATCAAGATTCAATACCCTCTCTTATCTTCATCACCCAATACAAGATTTAAATTTTTCCCAAAGAAACGCTTATTAATTTGGCAGCCATTATTTCTCCCGGCTTTAAAAACCCTACATTTAAATGAAAACAAGCATTACATTTCAACTAAAAAAATATATTAGTGTTCAAATGTACATGTGTGCTACATTAATGTCTGATATCACGCGCGCATTCACCCTCCTCTCTTTCAGAACAACATTCGCCCTCAGCATTCGCCCTCAGCTCTTGAAAAACAGCATTCGCCCTCAGCATTCACCCTGAGCTCTTGCAGAACAGCATTCGCCCTCAGCATTCGCCCTGAGCTCTTGCAGAACAGCATTCGCCCTCAAACAGAACAAAAGATTCGCCTGTACTTTGCATCAAAAAAAGATTCGCCCCGCCTCTTGCAAAGGAAAGCTCTATTGGCGGCCCTTACTCCTATAGTAGGGTTGACTCTATTTGGGTTTTTTGGGTCAATTCCATTGGATTGTGTGAGGCTGTAGGGTTCTCTCTAAATGTAAAGAATCAAGATTAAAAAGCCTCTATTATCTTCATCACCCAATACAATATTTAAATTTTTTCCAAAGAAACGCTTATTAATTTGGCAGCCATTATTTCTCCCTACTTTAAAAACCCTACATTTAAATGAAAACAAGCATTGTATTTCAACTACAAAAATCTATTAGTGTTCAAATGTACATGTGTGCATCACTTGTGTAGGGTATTCCTTTTCCACTTTCACATTATCCAAGAATGTGTGCAAAATAGTTCATATTTTTTGTGATTTAGATTATCTTGAAAAAGGAAAGGTAAATTATTTCCCATGGAAAAAGAAGGTTTTCCTTTACTAATGTGGAAATGGTACAAAAAAGTTCCATTTCTACCCGAAACTCCTGCGAAATAGAACCAAATAAAGGCCATGTCCTCAATGGACATCATTTGGCTTTGAAAATGGCCATTGCACCGTGTTGTTTCTTATATTACATCACGATAGTTTTCGGGTCATTTTTTGTTTCTTGAGATGAAAAACAACCAAAGAAATTGTGAAGATCCTTTCAAGAAATAAATGACCATTTCTCAATCATATCTCAACTATTTTTTATTTTATTCGGTTGCTTACTTTGAGAGAAATTTGACACTTTTATAAGGAATACAACATAAAAACACAAAATGGGAAGGAATCGATGAGGTAGATGACTTTTAGTTGTTCTCAATTAAGAATTGATAATTCAACATGCATGTTCTCGTCCTAATGGATAAGAAGGATGTAATTAGGAGCTTTAAAATAGGAAGAAGAAAAAGAAAATTCGATAATGTAAAATATTGTATTATTATAAGACAAACGTTACCATACTTGGAACGTTTTTTGCGTTATATAAAAAACTCATTTATCATACTATTTTTATGTCAAGCACTAATTGCAATGTTTCCTTGCGTACTTTTTGTTGAATTGTTTTTTGATTAGTTATTGAATATTTTTTTTTATGCTCATGAAAGTAAAAAATGAAATATAGATTGGGTATTGGGGAATTGAGAGTGATGTGAGGGGGGGGGAGGGGCCACAAGAGCTTCCACCTTCACGTGGTTGGCCCTGTTTAGTAGAGAATAATTTATTGGAGCGATTTAATCTTGGAGCAAACCTCCCTTGATCCAGCGTAGCAACAAAAAAGTCACTGTTGACTTAGTTTCTACTCTTTCAGATCGTGGGAGGCTTGTTCCAAGTTCATGCGACTCCAATAAATTGTTCTTGAAATGAAGAGGAGATTATTCAGGTATGTTTTGACATTTTCAACATATGTTCTAACATTATCATAAGAATGCATATTAGAGTAAAAAATACTACATCAATTACTTGTATTTATTGTATAGATAATGATGGATTTTGATTGACTTGGCAGTGCAGGTACAAATCCTCTCGCATCATGAGCAATACAACTTGTCAACCAGGGTCATGTCTAGGATATTTTTGCTTGTGCACTTGACCAGGTTTGCAATGTCACATTTTGTAAGTTCCTTTACAGTTCATAATTCAATATTAAGCTTGTTCATGATTATTATCTAGGTTTTTTGTATGTGTTTTTTCATCTATTTGATTGTAAGAAACTCTGCATGTTTCCTGTTGTTCATTCGGATTTCTCCATTTACCACTCCCAGGATGAATCCGACTTTATTTTTACATAGGTTACTTTATTGTTACTATGATTTCTCCATTTACGATTTCATAGGTTACATCATGTAAAGTTGTCAATCTCAGGTTGGTGATGAGCTTTAGTTCTCCATATTTGGGGCTTTTCTAATATTTTCTCCCTCATGTCATTCCTGCATCACCTCGTTGTTTGAGCATGCCAATTTTCTACCACTTGTACCAATTGGCACATGTCAATCTCTGAGTGGTGCCACATTTCACTTATTTTCAGTGAGAGTTTAGGGTTTCTCTAACATAGCTTCATAAATCCGATTCAGTGCCTGCTTGAATATCGCCACATAATACTCATGGTTTGGATTGATGAGCATGTTCTGAATGGTTGGTTGATTCATAAGAACCACCCATATAGTCATCTTGAGATATTTCAGAAGTTTTCTCGGGTTTCCTTTTTCACCGTTTCTAGTGGGTGGGATGGTATGGGGTGATCCATCAATACTGGTGCTCTTGTAGTAGGGAATATGTTTTTGGGGATATAAAGGAGCATTTGATGTAGATATCCCATTGGATTCATTCATAGATGGGCACGAGAGGTCAAGAATTTAAACTAAAAATATGCAACCTCTAGCATGGCAACCTGAAGGCCGCGAGAGACACTGGTTAAGGATTGTTTTGTGCTGCCCTTAATATATTCGTGATTTATTTCTATTATCTAAATGCAAATATATAGTCCGATCTCATTAAAATGAGGATTGTGGTTGTATTTCTCTTTGGTTGTTTCTCTCTTAATGCTCCAGAAGTTGCCAAAAGTTGCGATAGTTTTTTAGTTTGCCTGTTACAACTTAAAAGTGGTTTTTAGCAATGGGAGTCATGTTTTTTAAGGTTCATACTAATATGAAGATCTTGTAATTCTATATTCAGCATAAGAGAATATGGCCTCTGCTTTGGGTAGTATGACAAAAATTGCCACATCTACCTCATTGGGTAACAATTCAAAGGGGAAGAAGTTGGGTGCAATGTTTGATAATTATGGTAGACAATTGTCTTCTCTTTCAGTTTTTTCACCCATTTCCTTTAATCGCTCAAGCAGAAGAGGGACTCTGAGATTACGCGACAGAGAGAAGGTAGTTAATACAAGAGCTATGGAAAAGGAGTTGTACTTCAACAAGGATGGCTCAATGACAAAAAAATTGCAGGTCAGAGAAAAAATTATATTTAAAAGAAGGTCACCTGCACGTGAAACTTCACTGCGGTGGATCTTTCCTTGTCCACTTATATTCGATTTTAATGTGTTATTTTAATTTTTCATGGAGGGTTGTTTTGGCATATGGTCTGACATTCAATTGCACACTTACTGAAAGCATTGTCAATTTGTCTTGCAGGCGGTGTGAACAAACTTGTTGATCTTGTTGGATTCACCCTTGGGGCGAAGGGAAAAATGTTGTCTTGGAGAGCAAGCATGGTTCTCCAAAAATAGTTAATGATGGTGTGACAGTAGCTAAGGAGGTAATTTGTAGATGTGTGCTCTGGTTTTCTTTTTATCGTTGTATTAGTTCCCCCTCTTAAATGTCTTAGATTTGGTAGGCATAATTTGAAAAATCAAAGGTGAAAGGAAACATATTTGTTACCCAGTGGTCTACTTGGCCTATGGACTAGCCACATTAGAGTAATGCATAAAGCTTTTCACAACAATAAAAGGAAAGGGTTATGGCCGAGTCAAATTTTATTTTTATTGACAGTGTAATGAAATGTATCTCAATGCTATGGTTTTGGCCTTTTTATTGGTTGAATTAGAGGACCCAGTTGAAAATATTGGGGCCAAGTAGGCTGGTTTTCCTTTTTGCTGATGGTTTGGTGTATCTAATTGAATTAGTTTCCTAAGGTATTTTTGGTTTCAAAATCCTTTTCAATTTTCATACAGTATTGGCCTTGTGGAATACATTTGATTGTGTGGTCTTGTTAGATCTACAACATTTGTAGTTGTTTAGTCTTATGGCCGAGGTGCACTTTTATTATGGAAATAGTTGATGCAATATTGTCATTTAATCCTTACTACAAAGTAGCATGTTGAGAAGTTTCTTGTGAAACATTTGGTATTCAAAATGACACTTGATCCTATACAGCATCATGCACTTGACTTCAAAATTCATATTCAAAGTGTGCCAGACAATTCTTGCAAAATTTCAAATATTTATGTTGTTTTAAACCACTATCTTTTTCATGTATTGGATGCTGAAAATGAGAAAAAGACTTTGGTATGAAACCAACTGGTGAATAATTTCCAGCGAAACAACCACTTCCAAGACATGATTTAGAAGTAGAACATATGTACTTATGAAGCATAGAAATATATCCTTGATGCATTGTCAATGTTTGGCTAGGGTTATTTTTGGAGAAAATAACTCCTTATTCCTAGAATAGTGATCTTCAATACAAGTAAATGCCAGAGAAGAGAGATCATCGTGTGACGCAACAAAACTGAAATTGGACCCCCAAGGAGAGCCGGTGTGTCTACAATCGCTCTGTCAGCATTTTCCCTTGGTTTACCCCGTTCTTTTCCTCCAGCCTGAGTCTTAATTGACTTCTTCTTTCTTCGAGTTTATTTATCAAATTCGTAGAATTTGATAAATAAATACTATCCACAATGGTTGGACTTTAATTTATATTCCCGAATTTATATTATCTCCAATCCTTATAACCAATGTTTGACTTTCAACACTTTGTATTTATACTCCACGTTTCTTTTTAAATAAATAACTTGTAATGAACTTTCGGCTCTATATTTCACCACCCAGCCTTACAACAATCACACTCCAGACTTATGCTAATTATCTGCCAATCGTTTAATTAAACAATTTCATTATACTCTGGCCCCACCTATATATATCAATAACCAATCAAACACTCGTATCGTACCTGGATATCCTCCGCACACCTTAGTTAACCTCTGGGCAAGTTCAACATGCGACCACCGTCCGATGGCCCTTCTCCAAATCAACGACTCTTGGCAATTTCGCTCGGCTTCCAACGTTGGGCTTTAACGTGCGATGGCGCAGGTTAAATGGTGGTTTTCCGGGGGTCACTTTGCCACGTGCCGCATTCCCTATGGAATTGCTCGCGAATAGGAAATACCGCCTACTCCGCAAAAGCGGTACGATATGGGCAACCCGCTTTTGTGTTTCCGCTCGTGGTTTTGGTACAGGGCTTGACCATGGGTGCAAGTCTGGTTCCGCTATACTTTTTTTTGTTAACTCATGTCCAATCCTCAGGTCAGGTTCCGAAAGCACAACAATCTTGTCTCTTTATTAAGCGGGATTTTTATATTTGAATAGTGTTCGCGACCTTGGTTCTCTACACAGACCTCGCCTTCGGGTGGGTTAGTTCACAGGGTTATCCAACAATTTACAGGAATTCAAAGACAGAAGAATGGAATTATCAGTACCCAATCGCCTCACAGTTAAACAATTCTTCACAATTAGCAGTTCAAGATAATTCAATGGAAACTAAGCTTGGAAATCATTTAACTGGAAACAATTGTTCACACACAGAGGTTTATTGCAGAAATCCCCTCTCTACTCTCCTCTTCCCTCTCTACTTTTATTCATTCGAGGAATTACAATTTATATACATAACATATGGCTCTTCGGTTCCTCTGAGAGGACCGTTCTAGAAATCAAAAGGTCTAATTATAATAATTCAACTAACTGAAACTGTTCGACTCCTATAACTCTAACTAGTCTAAGTAATACAGTCAGCTGAGGTATTGACACCTAGTTGTTACAACTCAAATGTTTTCGAACCCTCCTAGCCACAACATGTGGACAAAACCTCCTACATTGCTGGCTAGTGCCTAATGCCCCTGCATCATCGTGTGACATAAACCTATTAAAAAAAGTGAATAGGGAATGATTATCAATTATGGCATACTAAGTTGTCAGTGATTTTGACTATTTGTCTTTAACATGTAAAAATGTTAAATTCCAAACTTACATCATCATGGTTTGGCATCATGAGCTTGACTAATTGTCGACCATGCTCATAATTTCATTGTTGTATTCATATCTATAAACAATGTTTCAAATAATAATAATAAAGTTCTATAAGAAAAATCTAGAACTCCATGCGGCTGCTCCTTGTGAGACAAAGTAAAAATTGCATTACACAAACTGACACAAAATAATCTCCTATATCCCGGTGGTATGTATCCAAACTCTTATAATAGTGTCTTCAAGACTTATGTTGACATTTCCAATGAGATATTTAAGCAATGAAAGATGGAGCCTTCTTCATTGTTGTATATGTAACAGTCTTTTATTAATATAAAGATTGATGGTTTTTTCTTTCTGAAAATGAAATGTAAAAATAATTTATTGTGGTCAATTGAATTTTTTTTTTTTAAAGCTTTTCATTATGGAAGGGCGACATAGATATATGCCCTTCTAATTGAAATTCGGACCTACCCTTCAAATTTGATCACTGTGTGGGACCTTAACAAACAATAAAACTATTCTGCCGCGCGTTATATAAAACATATAACAAAACCTTTGTCAAAACTTCAAACGAACCCTTTAGCCGTGGGTATTTCATCAAGAATTGATCATTTTACAATGTAGCTTCTTCTAGAGGAATATTATTCCACTTGATTAGGTACTTCATAATGGTTATATGTCAAACAGATATAGAATGTTTATCTATAACTTTTTGTGGTTCAAGAATCAACTTTCATTCTTCATCTAATTTTGGAAGTTCTATTTACATTGGCATATTTTTTCCCAAAACCTTTTTTAGGCAAGATACATGAAAAACCTTATGAATGCAAGAAGAAGTAAAATATAACTTCTGTACCACTTGTGCAATCCTATGAATAATTATTTAGGGCCATAACAGTTTTGCAGTGTGGAAAAAGTCGGCAAAAAGTCTCGACTTTTTGAAAAAATCCCGAATTTTTCCCAGAGCCGACTTTATTGGCCGACTTTTTCATCCCTGGAAAAGTCGTGATTTTATCCTCGAAGTCCCGACTTTTTGCCGACTTTTTCAAAAAAATCTTGAGTGAGGTAGTTTCTTTAATAATTTTTTAATTTTTTTTGAAAAAATCAGGATTTTTTCCAAAAATGAATATTTTTGTATTTTTTTAGTTTTGCCGACTTTTTGCCGACTTTTTAAAAAAACTCCCGAATTTATTGAGTATTTCAACTTTTGGACCCTTGCCAATTTAATCCTGACTTCGAATTTTTCCACATTGCATTTTTTAGCTAATTATTTATTCTTCTTTTTCTTGAATGAAGATTGCTTATAATGCTATAATCTAAAAAATACCCAATTACCCTCCTCAAATTATCTTTCACTTCAATGTTGTTCCCCTTGTTTTATCATGTTTCATGTCATTTGAAGGTTTTCCATAATAATTTTCAAATTTTCTTTAGTATTTTCCATATGTGACTCTGTTTCCTATACTTTGGACTTATCTTGCAAAAAGTATGAGATACTAGGAGTTGGATATCCATAAAGGGCCTTAAATGGGGAAATTTTAGTAGATGTGTGATAGGTAGTATGATAGTATCATATTACCTTTATTTCTTGAGGAACCCACTTCATCCATTAAGATTGCTTTTCTAAAGAGTAACATTGTAGATAACCTTAAAAACATTTGTTAACTATTTTTGTTTGACCATTTGATTGTGTTTGATATGTAGAACTCATGGCAGCTAGTGTAATACTTACCTTTATATTTGAGTAACCTTGTAATAAAGTTTATTGATATATCTTCTAGTCTTTGAATATGTATGTGGAATGGTTGAAGTAACCCTATAGATTCTACTATCTCTCTCTTATTTATTATGCAAACCTAACCTTCTCTTACAAAATTTTGAATATCTTTCTTCATTCCTTCCAAAAATATATTTTTTGATTCTTTGAGATGTTTTAAGGAACCCTGCGTCCTACCATCAGAGAGACATGGGACTCCCTTAATATTTTTTTATTCAAATATGCTTGCGTGCATAAAAATATTCTACATTTGCACCAAAGTATATCTCTTTCACTCCCAATGCTCCATAGAGTTCATCCCATCCTTTATAAATTTTAGTTTTTGTTTAGTACTATTGTCATTTTTCCATTATGGCAAGCTTCTTCTAGCCACCTAGGAATAGAAAATGTAATTGGATATAAATTTTAGGCCTCTTCTATTTTTGAAAGAGCATCATGTACTAAATTTTCCTTACCCTTTTTGCAGATTCTCTCAAAATTAAAACTTTGCATTTTTTCTCCTCATTTTTGTTAATCTTCCAATGAAATCCATATCTTCAAAAAATACTTTATGCTATCATGGTATATCTTGACTTTAAAGTACCTCCCAGTGATATACTATCCCCATTTTTTATTGCATGTAATATTGCTTCCATTTATTTTTCATACGTAGATTTCATCAAATATTTTATTTGAATTCCTTGCTTTTAAAAGCCAATGATATCCCTTATTGTGTTAATGTTACGTAAATTCCTTGTCCTAGTGCCTCACACTCTACTATGAATTTTTTACCAAAAGTAGGTGCAACCGATGTTAGTGTAGAAGACATGGCATCCATTAAAAGAGAGAATGCCAAAGTAGCCTCATCATTCCATATAAATGATATTCTCTTCAAGAGATATGTGAGTGGACTTGAAATGCATGCATAATTCTTAACAAATGATCAATAATATCATGTAAGTCTAAAAAATCTTCTAAGAACCTTGATTTTCTTAGGAATAGGTCATTTTGTAATAGCTTGCATCTTTTGAGGCTCCAACTTCACTCCTTCCTTTAAAAAAATATGAACCAAATACTCGAATTCTTATTTCCCAAAAGAACATTTGGATATTTTTACATAAAAATGATTATTCTCGATAATTTATATAACTTTTCCACATGTTTACTAGTGTGGTATTCCCATGATTTATTATAAATATGTGTATTATCAAAGAAAACCACCACAAATTTTATAAGATGGGATCAAAAAAATTGTTCTTAAGTCGAGCCCGCTGGACTTCAAATGGCGATAAACCATAATTCAAACCAAATTCGTGTTCTAAAATAGCCTGCTGACGTCGGCCAATTTTCTGACGCGAAAACCAAATGAATTCCGCCCTAATCTTTTTCGGGTCCGAAGTTGGGCTGGCGTACGGAGGGAGAGTTGTGACGCGAATTTCTTATCAAATTCGCCCTAATATTTTTCGGGTCTGGATTTCCACTACGCGAGCGGCCCAAACAAAGATCCGCTCCTATCCCTCTGTGACGAAACCATCGTACATGCTGACGTCATCAATCAAAACCCACCACCCTTTTGACTTTGTAAATAAAACAAATTGCGTCTGCGTCATTTTCATTGTTCTGTGCGCTAGCCAGTCTTCCATGCAACAAAATTCAAAAACCAACTGTTAACGCTTGCTAACCGTTACCTTGCTGAAGAGAATTGAAGTTGAGTATTTCAGGGTTCTTCTGTCATAACTAGCGCATGTTTAAACACGTTTCATTTTCCCGTAAACAGGTATTTATTCCAACTCCCTGCTAAAGTCTGTAAAAAATCCTGGTTTTAGTTTTAATTCTACACTAAGGTCTGAAAAGAAGTTCAATTTGGTCTTTTTCCTTCCCAGAACTGCAATTATATTCCCAAAACTAGTAATTGTGCCCCTTTTCCACAAAAACCCCGAAATTCCATTTCTGAATCCACAAGAACCAGAAATGGAAGTTCTTGTAGCTCTGAATGTCATGCCCATCAATTCCCCTCACAAGGACTTGGATTATTTGCCTTTAGCCGATATGGATTTTCAAATTAAGGACTTGCTTCTCAGTGAGAATCCTCTTCGAATATTTTGCCGCTGCAGAGACAATTATTTGAATGGTTCTGACATCTTTGGACTTTGGGAATCAAATCTTCCTATGTACCTTCTCCCCTCAGTCCATATTTTTCCTAAGTTAATCCATTATTGCTACGCAAATTATGATCCCAACCAACGAGCAGTTTTATCCCCAAGTCAAAATGTCCTTTTCCCAATAACTGCTCAGTCCATAAATGAAATGCTACAATTCCAACCTGGTCAATCTCTCACTCCCCTATCCATGGCTGAATTACTTGAGAAATCTACTAAGTTATCCCATGAAGAGTTAAACTGCCTATGCTAAACCTTCATGTTACTAGAGCATCAGCCTAAAAACCCTCCCCCTTATGGTTATACTTTCTTTAATGATGAGGATAGACTTATTTTAAACATGATATCTTCCATAATGGGCTTCAATACTACTGAGTATGTTGATCAGTTAACCCTAGTATTGTTATCCATTTTTACCCCTGGACAGCCTCCTGCTGTCAAGTACGATTTTGCATCTTATATTGCTGACAAAATCCATGATCACCATGACGAGAACAGAGAGCGAAGTGGCCTTCGTCATATATCATCTCATGATTGGCTTTCGCCTTTGCACTTTCCCTTTTTGTGTTAAGAAACTTGATGCCAAAGGGAATCTCAGTCAAATATCTTTGTCCGTCATTACTCACAATTCCTCCAATTCTCCTTATTCCTTATAATGAGTTTGTCGAATTGGTCGAATTTTGTTCATCCTCAGAATCGCTTGTTGAAATATGGATCCTCTCAGAATTAACAATGAAATCAAGAAAATCCTTCAGCTCTCAAAGCAGTACAAGATAGCTGACTGGTACCTATATCAAAACCACACAGAGATCAGGATATATGGATGTGAATTATGCCCTTTCAAATTGCCCAAGTATGTCCCAATGAGACTTTTTGCATTAGAATATTTCAGTCAAATGAATAATTCAGATATAGTTCATTTCTGCAATACAAAGAAAAAGGCTCAGCTCAGGATCAAAAGCCAGTTAGGTCCCTTTGTGTGTAACTCTAGGGAAGCCGGAACAGAAGCCAAAAGAATTTTAGAAGATTATCTCAGACTGCAAAAGAGTTTCTACTAGGTGCCTTATGACCCAAACAACTTTATATGTGATAGAAGAATGAAAAATAAACTATCACCATACAACCATCAAAGAATCCCAGAAATAGAACAATATGCCAATATGGATGATTGGGTGGAAGGCACATTGGTTGAAAAAGATAGTGAGCAGGTCAATGTAGAAAATGTGATGAAAGATCTTGAAAAGAGACGACCAGAATTCTTATAAAAAAAGGTGATCTTCTTCAGTCAAGACCTTACAACAAAATTGGAATGCCTTAGCAGCGCATGTGAGAATACAAATGAAAGAAAACGAGCCTGATATACAAGTAATTGAAAAATTCATAATGATAGAAGCAACCAGAGACTTCTAAAGAACAATGTCAAGGACAAATTCCTCCTACTCAGATCAGTGAGCCAAAAATTTCTATTTTACAAACTCCTATGAATATAGAAAAGGGCAAAAAGAGAGAGGCTGAAACAACTACTCCTATTGGTGGCTCTTCTGAACATCAAGTTGTTAAAAGGCAGAAATTAACTCCCCTTCCAGAAGATGAATCATTTCAGGAAATCCTTGACAGCCAGGGAAGAGAAGACATTGAGAAAACAGGTACATGTAGTGGGACATCCACTAATTTTAAAAAATAGAAAATATAGAGGCAAAAAAGTACATAAATATCTTCTTTCAAACCTCCAGGAAAAACTGCCTCGGACATCAAAAGAACATTCATCAATATAAAGGCCAGGAACGATCCACTTAGACTTCAAGTGTACAACCAATTTTTGTATAGCTCTAAAAAAGTCAAGAAATATTGACACAGCCATGACACCCAACATGGTAAGATGCAGTGATGAGTGGTTAATAGCCCAAGGTAGCCTCGTAGCGTTTGCACGAAAAGGAATATTCTTGTCTTAGCAAACAGATACATCCATCCTTTTTGATCAAATTGAGATAATTGAGCTACACAAGAACAAGGAGATTATCACAGGCTCCTCGACGAATAAATCAATGACACTCCATAAGTCGTGTGATTCTTTGGATAATACCACACACAAACTTGCAGCTTGAAAAAGCCTCAAAGTTAAGGATAATATAAAGTAACTTTAGAGGAAAATGATCATTAATAATAATCCTAAAGATGTGAAAGGTATTGAAGCTTTGATCAAGAGAAAAGATAATGATATTGCAGCTCTGAGAAAACAATTAAAGTTACCGGCCTCAAGACATCCACAGACTGCAAAAATCATCAAACAAAATTATGAGGAAGAACTAATGTATTTTCTCTTAAAATTGAATGAGAAACTTACTGCAACTGAAAAAGAGCTTGAGAATGCATTAAAAGATAAGCAGGAAAATATTCCAGTATCTACAGCAGGAGTAGTGACAGGTACAGCAACAACATGTCAGCCAGCAAAATTGTCACAGAGCAACACTGAAAATTTGAACACTGATGAATTAAAAAAGTCAATGGAAGATATGAAACTTCAGGCCATAGAGCTTCACAAAACAAAAGAAGAATGGCTACCCAGAATATAAATATGATCTTTCAAAATGAGTGTTTCAAGGAAATAAGGAATGAACAACAGAAATAAAATAGTCAAATACTGGAAAAAGATCTCTGACATTGGAGAAACCTTTAAAATAAATAAATGATATTCTTTGGGATAATATCATTCAATAAATAAAGGATGTTTGGTCCTCAATTCAAATAATGGATGAACAGAATAACTTAGTTAAATTGGGGATGAGATTGAGAGACCAAGACAAGAGTTGGGAAATATGCCAGAAGAGGCCAATAGACTTATACATTTTTTGAATACTCAGACTAAGAATCAACTTGCAAAAATTGGTATTCAAGACAGGACTGGAAAAATTATGGAAACAAAGAGGGTTTTTACTAAAAGAACTCTGGTACAGAATTTAGAACGCAGGTGCTTAGATATGCAAGAATAAATCATTGCCTTAAGGGAAAGATTGAATATTTTTTTAAATAGAGGATTGCCCAGTCCTATAGTTGCAGAAGATAAGCTAATAGACCTTGATAGTTATGTTGAAAAAATGGACAAATATGCTGATAATCAAGTTAGTTCTTCAACCAGTTCATCAACAACAGCATTGCCTACAGGGAAAAACCTTCATGACAGATTGGAGAATTTATTTTATCTCGAGCATGAAGTAAATCATTTGTTCCCAAATCAGCCTAATTTCTTCAAATATACTGAGGCTGATGAAACACTAAGAAATTTGAAAAGGACCAGAGTGCCAGAAGTTCAATGGTGGGAAGAAATGATGGAAATTTTGTAAAAAATTATCCTTACATAATTTTTTTCCTATTTACCATAGTATATCATGATAGAAAGGATAAAAGGATGAACAAAGGTCAAAGAGTATCAGAGCAGTTAAAGAGTATCAGTGAAATGAAATAATCAACATAGAATTACTGAATAGGACAGTAGCAAGCCAAGATATAGGGCCTGCCTCCAGCACATTCTTAAAAGAAGGAAACATCACAACATCAGTTATCATTTTTCTTATCTATGAGACCAGCTGTCTCTATATTGTTGTAAAATACTTATTAGTTATCTTAGATAATATCTCAATTTCTTATGAGATATTTTGTATGATTTTTTGTATAAATACTCCATCAATTGGAGTAGTAAGTGTGGATTCATATACTTTGCAGTAACATTGAATTTTTCGGAATAAAGTGATGTTGGAGAAATTTCTTTGTGGCTTGCTGGATGATGAATGGTTACAGAGACTTTTATTGTGAGAAATGTGTCAAAACACGATCAACAAGTTACCGTACTGTGTTTTAAGTTTTTATATATGTTTATTATATCATCAAGTTTGTATTTTCCGAATAATTAATGAAAGGAGTAAATCGAAGGTACTTAAGTGTAATCAACATAGTAACGATGGTTATTCTAAATTTTTTTCTCTAAACGAAGAAGCTATAAACAGTGAATTCTTAATTGCCTCGTTTTTACTAGTTTAAGCATTTTGATTATTTAGTAAAGAATACTTGAATTCTCTTTATTGATAATCACTCAATTTCCCTCTTTGAATGTGTTGAAATATTCTTAATTGTCTTTCATCCATTTTAATTCCATCTCATTCGCTTTAAAGATCTAAAATTGTTCTCTGTTTGATTATCTTGCCCTGTAAAACCATCTTTTGTTTAGAAACTTAATCCAGTGAAGCCATCTTTTTGACTCCATAGCCCAATGGCCTGAATTACTTCAATCTTGCCCTTAGCTATCGAATTCCACCACCTAAATTCAATCAAAACCCTTGAACTTTATAACTAGCCTAATATATTTCAAAACAAAGCTAAATTTTAAAGAGAGAGCCCTCTCTCGTGCCGTGTATTGCACAGATTCTTACCCAAAAGATTGGTTTGTGGTTACCTTAATTCCTTTCTCTTTCAACAACTTCAAGAAAAATCCGAGATAAATATCAGTGGCGACTTCCGCCGGGGCCTCGAATAATGTTACTATCGTTTTAGTCGAGAAACTGCGTATGGAGCCTAAACCTTAGGCTTTTTGTGCAGTCCCTGTAAGAAACTGCTTTTTTGCATCTAAGTAAATAAATGCTAACGTCCAAAACGTCGGGATCACATTGCGTCAATTTATGCTTGAATGTTACTGATGTTGGTACTCTATCTATTGCTTACTATTCTACATACTGCTATTTCACTTTCTTATAGATCCCTTGGGTATATTTGGATGCTTTCTCAGATTGTCGATAATCTCCATGTGGACCGTTACTGGGTTTTATATCATGTCCCTATATGTGACATGGCATATTTTTCTATCATTGTCTTGGGTGGGACTTCCACTTTTCTGGATGGATATTTGGGTTCCAATCTTCAGATGTGAAAATCTAATGACTTCATGGACTGTTTTTCTTCATATAATATATTCACCGAAATGCGTTTTGGGGAAAAAAATGATGAATAAGCTATCACCGCCTTCAAAACTAGTGATGTTATTCACGTTGTCGGTTTATTGATATGGTCCTCAGTGGTCTTTTTATATTTTGGACATATCACCTCATGACGATGTTTATTCAATGATTTTGGGTACTTTAATTCCATTGGAACAATGGACATCGATACCTATCCGTTGCTTTACCATCTTCACATCGCTATTTACTTTTATGCCTCGGTATATTTGGATGCTTTCTCGTACTGCCGATAATCTCCATGTGGACCGTTACCGGGTTTTATATCAAGTCTCGATGTGAGGCAGGTATTTTTCACCACCGTTTCTGGGGACTTCATTTTATGATGGGTTCCAATCTTCAGATGTGAAAATGTAATGACTTCATGAACTGTTTTACTTCATATAATATCTTCAAAACAATGTTTTTTCTCTTGTGAAAAAAAAAATGATTAATGTTTATCACTCTGCCTTCAAAACTAGTGATGTTGGTCTATGTTGCTGGTTTATTGATATGGTCTCATGGTATTTTTATATTTGGGACATATCACACTCCTCTCATGATTAGCGTTTTTCTCTGTTCAAGGATTTTGGGTACTTTAATTTGTATTTGGAACAATGGACGTTGGTACTCTATCTGTTGTTTTACTATTCTATATACTCTATTTCACTTTCTTATAGATGCCTCGGGCATATTTGGATGCTTTCTCAGATTTGTCGATAATCTCCATGTGGACCGTTACTGGGTTTTATATCATGTCCCTGTAGGTGACATGGGGTATTTTTCTATCATTGTCTGGGGTGGGACTTCCACTTTTCTGGATGGATATTTGGGTTCCAAACTTTAGATGTGAAAATGTAATGACTTCATGGACTGTTTTACTTCATATAATATATTCAAAACAATGTTTTTTCTCTTGTGAAAAAAAAATGATTAATGTTTATCACTCTGCCTTCAAAACTAGCGATGCTGGTCTATGTTTCTGGTTTATTGATATGGTCTGATGGCCTTTTTATATTTTGAACATATCACACTCCTCACATGATTAGCATTTTTCTCTGTTCAAGGATTTTGGGTAATTTAATTTGTATTTGGAACAATGGACGTCTGTACTCTATCTATTGCTTTACTATTCTACATACTGTTATTTCACTTTCTTATAGATACCTCAGGCATATTTGGATGCTTTCTCAGATTTGTCGATAATCTCAATGTGGACCATTACTGGGTTTTATATCATGTCCTTGTATGTGACATGTGGTATTTTCTATCATTGTCTGGGGTGGGACTTCCACTTTTCTGGATGGATATTTGGGTTCCAATCTTCAGATGTGAAAATGTAATGACTTCATGGACTGTTTTACTTCATATAATATATTCAAAACATCGTTTTTCCTCCTTTAAAGTTTCATTTTTTTTTTAAATTGAACTTGCCGTCGCTATACCGATGCCTTGTAAGCGTCGGAATTGTGACAGATTAGAAATGTCAGAAGAGCGACAGTATGAAAACTTCGGACAAGCAACGTTCAAAACGTCAGACCACATTTCGTCAGAATTACGAAAGTTTGCAAACGTCGGAAGAGCGACGTCCAAAACGTCAGACCACATTTCGTCAGAATTGTGACAGTTTACAACCGTCGAAAGAGCGACGTCCAAAACGTCGGACCACATTGCGTCAGAATTGCGATAGTTTACAAACTTCGGAAGAGTGACGTTCAAAACGTCAAACCACATTTCGTCGTGATTGTGACAGTTTACAGACGTTGGAAGAGTGACGTTCAAAACGTCGGACCACATTTCGTCGGAAGTGCGACAACTTACAAAGGTCGGAAGTGTGACGGATTGGGAAACGTTGAAAGAGTGACGCTTGTTTGGAAGCGACGAAAAAAGTGTCGATAGTGCGACACTTTTTAATTGCGTCGGAACTGCGACGATATGGTAAACCATGTTTTTCCCGCCCTCGAACTATCGCTCTTGCGACGACTATGTGTCGGAATAGCGACGAATTGGCCGTCGGAATTTCCACCAAATTTTCTAGTGTATAAATAGTGCTCTAAATTCATTTGAAATATCTAGAAAGAAAAGTGATTTAGATGCATGTTGATCAATACAAAGGTAGTGGTTTCACCAAATACTAAAGAGAATCATTTGGTAAAATCTATGGCACAAAGACTTGCAATTCAAAAAATCTCGTGAAATTTTTCCACCAGGGACCATTCTGTCAATAGTTGATTTTGTGTAGAACTACACATTTGTTCTAACCAAGTCTCCATGCTTGTCCATATTCTATATAGACATGCTGAACAAAATGTTGATCATATAGAAAGCACGAGTGAAAATCAACACGTTATTAAAGAATATCACTTTTCTATCAATGACGATCGTACACATGATACATATTTTGTACAACATTATTTTGAAAAGATTTATGAATCCTTGAAAAGTTGTGAAATAAAATTCAATGAGCATTGGATATGGTCATATGGATGCATAGGTTAATTCAAATCGTCACGAATTTACTTATAATGGCACACTGTGGACATATAGGCCAGATGGATGAATAGATCAATTCAATGAACATTGGATATGGTCAGATGGATGCATAGGTCAATTCAAATCTAGATGAGTCCAAGTGGTATTATGTGGAGAATTGGAAGTGTTAGGAGATGTGAAGTCCTAAGGAGATTTGTGATGAGTAAGAGGAGAAGAGAGCATATCTTGACTATGGCGAATTTACTTATAATGGCATAGTGTGGACATTGTATAAGAGGGGGTGGACATAGAGAAGTAGACCTCACTATGATGGAAATGTTGAAAGATATAACATCCAAGCTTGAATCTATTGAAACAACGCAGTGTAGGTGTATCAATATTGAAGATATTATTGATGAAGAAGAAGAAAAAGTTGAAGCAGCAAATTGAAGAAATCAATCCGAAATTGACGAGGGGGGTGAAAGGTTCATTTTCTGGATAACCAAAGTAAACATCATACCTCTTTTTGATCCTCCAAATTATAATGGTAAGTTGAATCTATATAAATTTCTAGACTAGAGCTCTGAGACGGAGAAATTTTTTGACTTTGAACATAGAGAAGAAGACAAAACAGTAAGATATGCATGCACAAAGTTGAAAAGTCATGTGTCCCTATGGTGGGATCATATGTAAGCTAACAAAAAACAAAGAGGTAAGGAGAACATAAAATCATGGGAAAGAATGGTCAGAAGGTTGAAGGAAATTTTTTTCCCAAGTAACTATCACATCAATTTCTTCTCAATATTGCAAAATTTGAAGCAAAGTGAAGCTAGTGTTAAGGAATGAACATACGAGTATATGACTAGGCTACCCTAAAGATAGAATAAATTTCGTATACAAATTGAGCATGAAGTATAAAGGTATTTAAATGGATTTTTTATACAAATTGAGCATGAAGTAAGTATTTTTAAATGGATTTCATAGGTAAGTATAAAGGTATTTAAATGGATTTTGTATACAAATATGAAGTAAGTATTTTTAGATTACGCAATATAGAGTAGGCCAATCAATGTGCTTTGAAGGCTAAAGAAAAATTGTATCAGAAAAAACAAACTAATAATAGAGGAAGAGGTATAAATGTCCATAATAGAGTAAAAATTAGTATTGGAAGAGGAAATTCTACCAAGGAAGATGAAGTTGATACCTCTCACAAAAGTTCTTCCATTCATGAAGTGGGAAGTAGAGGAAATTACTGTTGGGAAAAATACTGAGAGGGGGGGTGAATCAGTGTTTACTGCATATTCAAAACTTTTACTTTTTCTTAATTCTAAAACCCATACACTACTTTGCTGAAGCCAACTAGCGTATACACGCGGATATCCTTCATAAAACTCGCGTATACACAGAGATCTAATTATGCCATTAATTCTTCACTTATATCATTCCATCATTCATTCATTAGATGTTTTATAAACAGTAAACATGTGCAGTAAGAATAGAATAAGCCATCACACATAAGCATCACACATGAACACCAGGATTTTAGGTGGAAACCCAAGTCGGGAGAAAACCACCGCTGCAATTGCTCAACCTTCAATATTTTATTATAGAGAAAACATCTTACAACATATGTGCTGGCGCAGACTTGACCAGCACGCAGGCACCCACCTGCGCTCGTTTACCAGCCTCTCCTGGAAGGGAGCTACGACCCCCCGACTCGTTTACCAGCCTCTCCTGGAAGGGAGCTACGACCCCCCGATCTCGTTTACCAGCCTCACCTGGAAGGGAGCTACGACCCCCCGATCTCGTTTACCGGCCTCACCTGGAAGGGAGCTACAACCCCCTGACTGAAGGCTACAACCTTCAGCACCACCTTGGACCACGTTTCATCAATTGTGGACCACGTTCATCAATTTGCAAACCCGGATCCAAAGCTTCCTTTCGGACACCAACACGGACACGTTTCATCGTATTTTCAGGCTGGACCCCTCCACATATTTAAGCATCCACATCATACAGCAAGCGAAGCAGGACAACTCAAGCGCGGGAATACGGATAGCGACCGACACGGCGAACGGATCGAAATTTCATGCCCCATGCTTCGACCAAACCTAGTTGCATCACGCACTCCTTTCATAATGCGCGTGTATACGCGTCTTCTGTACAAACCCGCATATATACCTTAAAAATTAAAGAGCCCAATTTCTTTGCGCATGCGCGCTTTCTCTTGAGCGTACACGTATATCTGTACTTCTCTGTGACGAACTAGCGTGTATGGTTCTTGGAGACATTTAGGTCATTGAAATTCTTTAGAACGAGATACATCACCTGATTTAACCCTTTACTTCGGACAGATGTTCGCCTCATCATAGATCTAATCTCTCCATAAACAGATCTAGCAAATACAGATACATTTCAGATCTAGATATCTCGCTTCATCATTTCTTCATAGGTGCATCATAGATCTATCATAAAACCTTTACCCTTTCCATACAGATATACTTCACAGAGAAGTATTCATTCAAGCTCAGACATCTTGCTCCCACCCTCATATTTTGCACAATGAATTTCTTCTCCTTATATAGGTTTATCCTTTTTCAATACCATGAGCCAAAACCACATTACTTAGATGGTATTCTCGGAGCGAAGAGGTCATTTGAACGAATCATTACCCAATACAATGGAGTCGATACCATGGTGGTTACCCGTTTTTGCACTTTTTGAGCGCTTTTGCCCATACGCGACTTATCACGTTCTTTCCCGCGTGCATACGCGACTTACCCTGAACGGTCTGCCTGTGTATGAGACATACTCTTGAATCTTTTCACCATAGATTTGGCATGCGAATTCCTTTCTTCATTGCCTTCGCCTCCTTTGTAGATACATCAGATTCAATTCATCAAGACACACTCTATCAAGCACAACTTCATCAGGTGGGTTTCCATTCAAGGACAACACTCTATCAAGTGGGTACCCAGCATCATATTGTCAACAAACATCATATCACATCAGATTTACATCATTTACCAAGTCCATCAAGTCAAGAGTAACTTCATCAGGTGGATTGCCATCAAGGACAACACAAGTTAACAATCTCATGTCTTCATCTTCATTCGGTGGGTTGCCATCAAGGACAACACTCTGCATCATTTTGCCAACAATCTCCCCCTTTGGACTTGATGGCAACCACGATGGTGTTTGGTTACCACAACAGATAGGTACATTAAGAATACAAGGACACCATGTCACATTCCCCATTTTGACACCATTCTTTTTCTTCATTCAAACACCATGTCACTCTCCCGCTTTGACATCGAAGCCCGAAAAGGCGCTCCAAAAAAACAGCATACTCTCCCCCTTTTTCTCCTCATGTGGAAGAAGCGTTTTGCAGATCTGATATATACTGAAGTGACCAAGCTCCGCCTGAGTTCATGCTGAATCTTCAAACATAATTTCCAATGGAGTACATGACTCTATGAATTTCCTATCACTAATGACTCATACTTACATCAAAGATCCATCCAAGTGGATTTACATATGAGACTCAACTACCCAACCAAGTGGGTTTACAAATTTGACGTAGCTACCCAACCAAGTGGGTTTACAAATTTATCAAGTCCTTACATGACTGAATATTACAATTTTACATCTTGGATCTCTATATGACCTTTTCATCAAACTACAAATATAACTTTAAGACCAACACCAGAAAGTCCTCAAGAAAGAGAACATATTTCAGAACCATCATAATGCCAACAATGCATTATACTCAGCAAAGCTAATGCTCCCCACAAAGCTGGCCATCCAAGCATCCTTTCCATATGACGAAGGCTCCCCCTTAGTTTATGCATCCTGAACACTTTCAACCAATCATCAAGGCATCTTTATCAAAACATTAGAAATAGAATTATGAGAACTGGAACACCACTAGAGATACCAAACAGCACTGCAGCTGTGCTGAAGAAATCTGACCCCAAACAGAAATTTGTCAGCAACTAGACATACGCGGTTTTATGTGCATGAACTCGCGTATATACGTGTCTGTGTTTCAGGAAATCCGTGTATCCAATACCATCTTCTATATTTTAACCAGATCTGATCCTTTGTGAGGAAAAGACAGAGTTCAGCTTCTTTCTGAGATATTTGAATGCTTCCCTGGAATACAGATAGATAGAACTGTGTAGTTGTGTCTTCAAGCGTCATCCAACAGTTGTAGCATAAGCACATTAGTAACCAGGCCTTCAGATTCTTTGCAGCATCAATACAATATTTCCAAGAGAAATTATCATACCAGAACAGCATCTTCAAATATGCGTCAATCATCCATGTGGTCCAATATCACCATTATCTTTAAGATTTAACATGAAGTAACATATGTAGGGAAAAGATCTCAACCATAGTAACAAACTCTGCATGATCTATTCTTATTTCTGAATCAAATGACATCGACTCATCCATGTGTGAGCACAAAAGATGCCTATCATCGGCCAACCAGGGCTCAAAATCTCATCATAATAAACCATGTACCAAGTCATTATCATTTGAGCATGAGTATCACAAAAACCAAATAATAAGTAGTCATATTGCCAACAATGCAATCATTAGTATTCAACCTGCTACTCCTCCTGAACCAGTGCTCCTTCTTAACTTGTGCAACCTGAATAAGTTCATCAGCAAGTCATCAGCAACAATATCTGCATGAACTACCCTTATATCTGAATTATAAGACTTTCATCTCAACAATGAATACTCTTCATCAAAAAGCAAACATGACTCATCCACAATCTTCAACATAAGAAACCATGTATCATCTCATCATTATTTAGAACCGAGAAACTAAGCTGATATTGAGTCAATAATACAGTTATTAACAGTCAGACTGATGCTCCCCCTGAACCTCTGTTCCAGATATTCAGCTATCATATAAATTCTCTTATCATCAATGCATACGCGACTGTGTTTGCTGGAACTCGCGTGTATACGCGACTTTTGTTCATAGAACCCGCGTATGGAAAGTGAAGCATAGAAATTTTTCTCATTCCTTCATCTTCCCCTGATCTTGTACTTCCTGTACCTATCTTCTTCATATCGGATGCTGCGTAGAATACATATAACCGAATAATCAAATCAATCATGAGACATCATACATTGCTCCCCCTGTGATATGACATTACTAAATCTCTGTGTATCCCACATCATTTACGCGATCGATCGGTAAGCTTGAGAAGCGGATGTTGCGGTAGAATCAGAATTCCCTACGTTTACGATCGATCCTCCATCTTTTTCCAGATTTGTTTGAACTTTCTATTTGTGTGCTGGAAGTTATCCAATTTCTCATATCTGTTCAACCTGCATTCCTTTTCTACATGTCCATACTTGTTACAATAATAACATCTCATGTGTCCATAAAAATAAGCATAAGAATCATAATGAGTATTTCTAATCTTCCTCCTTTTACAATCAGCTGCTTTATGTCCATACTTGTTACACGAAAAACAATATCCCTTGAAGAAACCGGAGTACCTTTCTATGTAGGAAGCTGATTTGAGCCAGGCTGAAATGATCTTGCTCTGCAATTTCTTTGTAACATACTTACATAATTATGACATTTAAAGCATTCAACATGTTGATTTCTTTTGAGAGTTCATGATTTTCGGTTGACCTTTTGTTTCTTTCAACACTTTAGGTTTTGCATTGATATCCTTTGAATCTTTAGCACTTTCTTGTGAACTAGATTCTCCTTTAACAGTTTCATGAAAACCAAGACCAAATTTAACAGAGGGAGACCTTTGACTACTAAGAATATTATCCAGAATCTTAGTATTATCTTGAAACCTCAAGAGTTTATCCTTTTCTTCTAATTTACCTTTTAAAATGTTTACCTCAACCTCCAATATTTGGCATTGCTTCTTTATATTTTCTTCAACCTTTATTCCTTCTTCTACTTGATCATTCAATTTTAAAATCTCTTCCTTCAACCCATTTTCTTGTTCTTCAAATGTTTGTAGAAGTTCTTCATTCTTCTTATTTGATTTTTCCGGATCTTCTTTGAGAGAGATGATTTACCTTCAAGACCTTCCTTTTCAAATGATTGTAGAGGTTCCTCATTCCTCTTATTTGATGCTTCAAGATCTGCTTGCAGAGAGATGATTCCAGCTTCAAGTCCTTCATTCTTCTTGCTTGATTTTTTGAGATCTGCATTTAGATCGTTGATTTCTGCTTCTAGTATTTTAATTCGATTGGATGCATAAGTATGAAACCTTTGATACTTATCCACCTGTCCATTCAGCATTTCTATTTGTTCTTTCATTTGAGAGATCATCTCTTTGTAGATATATTCTTGCTTATTAGATGAACTTTGTAGTTCTTCAACTTTAATCTTGAGAGCTTCTTCTAGATCCATAACTTTACTTTCACTATCTTCACTATTGTTTGCACAAAGAATAGTATTACAAGAGACCCCAATCACTATCTGATTCATCTTCTTCAATTTTTGCTATACATGATTTCTGAGGCATCTTCTTTCTTTGAGTGACCTTCTTCTTTTGCTTCTTAGCCATGAGCACTTTCAGGTCTTGGTCATAATCTTCTTCATCTTCACTGGACACTTCATCATCATCATCTTTTGCATAATAACTCTTTCTCTTTTCAAATTGTTTCCCTTTACCATGTTTTTCTCTATAAGGACATTTAGCAGCATAGTGACCAACTTTTCCACACTCAAAACATTTAAAGGGAAGCTTACCTTTGAATCTTCCAGTACCTAGTTGGAGTTTTCTTACGAAATTCGCTTCTTCTTCATTGGATATATAGCTGGATTCTTTGACAACTTCCTTTTCCTTTCCTCTTGCAGATACCTTAAAAGTAGCTTCTCTGATTTGAGAAGGACCTCCTTGTGTCATTTCAAAAGTAGTCATAATACCATGTAATTGAACAAATGTAAGAGTTTGTAGATCTTGCCTTTCTTCAATAGCTGAAACTTTAGAGTCAAATTTTGAAGTCAAGGATCTTAAGACTTTTTCTACCAGAGTAGTATCAGTTATGGCTTCACCCAAATTTCTCATTCGATTTACAATATCGTCCAGACGTAAGAAGAAATGGGCAATACTCTCATCACTATGCATCTTCAAATTTTCATATTCAATTCTAAGAGTTTGGAGTTTTGCACTTTCCACCTTTGTGTCTCCTTCATAACTCAGAATGATTTTGTCCCATATTTCTTTTGCTGAATGTAGCTGCATCACTTTGGCAAATTCTGGTTCAGACATGCTACCTAATAAGACATTTACTGCTTTGGCATTGATTTCATATTTCTTCCTTTCTGCTGCATCAGTAGGAATACTTGCCGGATACTGATAACCTTCTTCCACGATTGACCATACATCTGCACCAAGACTTTGAAGATATGCTTTTGTTCGTACCTTCCAGAATATTAGATTGCTTCCATTGAATAGAGGTGGCTTTATAGACATTAATCCTTCAAGACTTCCCATTGCGACGAATCTCCTTCAAGCGATCAAGCTTCTACAGAAGAACCTCCTCTGATACCAATTGTTGGGAAAAATGCGGAAGGGGGAGTGAATCGATGTTCTGCGCATACTCAAACTTTTTACTTTTTTCTTACTTCTAAAACCCATACGCTACTTTCCTGATACAGACTCGCGTATATACGCGGATACCCTTTATGAAACTCGCGTATACACATAAATCTAATTATGCCATTAACTCTTTACTTATATCATTTCTTCATTCATTCATCAAATGTTCAATAATCAGTAAACATGTGCAGTAAGAACAGAATAAACCATCACACATAAGCATCACACATGAACACCAGGATTTTTAGGTGGAAACCCAAGTCGGGAGAAAACCACTGCTGCCGTTGCTCAGCCTTCAATATTTTATTATAAAGAAAACATCTTACAACATATGTGTCTTTGGCGGAGGCACCCACACACTCTCATTTGTGACCTCTCACAGAAGGGGAGGCGCCAGTCACGGCTCGTTTGCCGGCCTCTCTGGGAGGGCTACGACCCCAGTATCGTTTACCGGCCTCACACAGAGGAGCTATGACCCACAGTCTCGTTTACCGACCTCACGGAAGAGAGCTCGACCAAAACAATGGCTACAACCCTCAATCCCTCTATGGACCACGTTTCATCAATTTTCACACTGGATCCAAAGCTTCCTTTAGGACACAACTTGCAGGCCACGTTTCATCGTATTTTCAGACTGGACCCACTCCACATATTTAAGCTTCATCATACAACCAAACTGAAACAGACAACTCAGAACTGTAGAATACAGATAGCAGCAACACAGCAGAACAGATCAGACATTTCATACCCCATGCTTCAGCAAACCCTAGTTTGCATACGCGCTTTCCTTTCACTAATACCGCGTATATACGCGTCTTCTACCATACAAACCCGCGTATACTTCTGTACAGATTACAGAGCTAATTTCATTGCGCATACGCGCTTTCTCTTCAGCGAAGCCGCGTATATACGCGCATCCTCTGAGGCGAACTAGCGTATGGTTCTTCAGACATTTAGGTCATTGCAATTCTTCAGAACAGATACATCACACAGATTTAACCCTTTACTTCAAACAGATGTTCGCCTTAGATCTAATCGTTCCATAAATAGATCTAGCAAATACAAATACATTTCAGATCTAGATATCCCGCTTCATCATTTCTTCATAGGTGCATCATAGATTCAGATCTATCATCAAACCTTTACCCTTTCCATACAGATATACTTCACAGAGAAGTATTCATTCAAGCTCAGACATCTTGCACTCACACTCATGATTTGCACAATGAATTTCTTCTCCTTATATAGGTTTACCCTTTTTCAATACCATGAGCCAAAACCACATTACTTCCGATGGTATTCCTGGACGGGGTCATTTAGACGAATCATTACCCAATACAATGGGTCGATACCATGGTGGTTACCCCTGGTTTTGCACTTTATGAGCGCTTTTGCCCATACGCGACTTGGAACGTTGTTTACCGCTTGCATACGCGACTTAACCTAGACAGATCCACGTATGCCTTGAGACATACTCTTTTCACCATAGATTTAGCACATGTTGAATTCCTTTCTTCATTGCCTTCTGTACTCACTGTAGATACATCAGATTTAGTTCATCAAGACATATTCTATCAAGCACAACTTCATCAAGTAAGTTGTCATCATCTTCATCAAGTGGGTTGCCATTCAAGGACAACACTCAGCATCATATTGCTAACAAACATCATTTCATATCAAATTTACATCATTTACCAAGTCCATCAGGTCAAGACAAACTTCATCAGGTGGATTGCCATCAAGGACAACACATGTCAACTGTCTCATGTCTTCATCTTCATTCAGTGGGTTGCCATCAAGGACAACACTCTGCATCATATTGCCAATAATTACCTTGGGAGAGGTGAGTCCTTTATAGGATGAGGAAATTATTGAAGAGGAAGAGGTATATTTTCAATGGAACATGCTATCTATGTGGAGAAGTTGGGAATAGAGCTTTTTAATGTCCACATATTCAAGGGGGGTGCGAGCGACATAATGACAGAGCCAGTGATCTTGGCGAGGATTGATCACAACCATTGAATCCATCACCTAATCAAGGATCATTGAGCTCTCGAGGAAAGAGATTCTACGGTCTCAGTGTGCATTCGATGAGCCCTTAGGTTCCACATATTTCCCACCCAGCCCAAGGGGAGATAATAAGGTCAAAATCATGTTGATAACAAATGAGTCAATGTCCATTGATATTTTTAAGCAATCGTGATTGTGAAGTATCGCATTTGGAAGCCCCTCTTTAAATGGAAGTGTTTGGTCACTAGGAATGCATGTAACCACAAATAAAAGAGGTCAGTATGCACATGATAACAAAGACATTGAAGTGTTGCAAATGAAGGGGAGTCGTCCAAGCTAATAATAATCCGCATGGATATCTATGTATGTCTAGATGGTGTTTCGGAAGAGTATTTGGATGTGGTGTTCCAATAATTTACTTACAATCCCATTCAACTCCCACTTGCAAAAGGTCCTGCTTAGGTGTTATACAACCACATGACACTTGAGACAATTTGGGGGACCAAACATGACAAAAATTTGGGTGACCAAAAGTGGCCAGAGTCTCGACAAAATATTTTTAATAAATCTTGCAGTAGCAGTGTTTGAAACATGTTTTTTAGGGTGGAAATGGATTCAACACCATAAAAAACCTATATGGCACCCAAAATATTGAATTTTGATGGCTATAACTTGGATTTACAAAAATCACTAACAAAATTTTCTTAAAATCTTACCAGAATTTCCATGATTTTTAATTTTTAGGGAAAAAAAAATTCTAGTTAGATTACAACTTGGTAAAACACTTGAACGAGGGTTGGACTAATTGAAACACTAGTTAAGGCTCCTATGGAGCTTTGAACTTTTTTAAGAAGCTTGAACAATTGGACATAGTGAAAGATATTGTTGGAATGTTGGAGCTTGCTGGACACAGTGAAAGATATTGTTGGAATGTTGGAGCTTGTTCTCGCGAATTCGAACCATCTCACGTACATTTCGGTTTAATTATTATGCCGGAAATCCATCTCATGTTCGTTTAGGTTTAATTATTAGGGCGTAAATGCTTAAAAGCCATCGCAGAAAGCTAAGACGAAAAGGGATTGAAGTTCTTACTATTAGTGAATTATTTTGGTATTAGTGAATGTTATTGAGTTGGTATTATCTTTTATAAATACTTAGCAATTACCATTCATAACTGATCTATTCCCAAGTATTTACCTAATGTACCCTCTGGCCACCTCAACTTGGAGGTAAAATTCACGAGGCTAGTAGTATGATATTGTTCATCTTATGAAATTTAGTTTTGTATACTGTGTTTGCAGCCACATCCCATATAAATCCATCATGAAAAGATGTTATACCAAGTATTTGGCCTTTAACTAATGCAAATTTTAAACCATCCATAAAAGGTTGTCAAATTAACCATTCCATTTCTAAGTCATTTGTTCCACAAAAAATGTTTCCATTATAGTTATATTTCTTATAACCAACCAAATATTTCAATACATTTTGTTTCACATCAGTATTTTCATTACAAACATATTGATTGCCTCTAGTGCGAGAGAAGAACCAAAAATAAGGAAGGGTACTTGTTGAAAAAGGATTTTAATTCCGTATGGTGTATTTCTCCTTGGACCAACAAGGATTTTATCATTTACAAAGGGAAAATGAATTTACAAAGAAATTATATCGTGAAATTTCAATGGCATAGTTCCAGGATTGAATCTAAGCACGAGGGGATCACTATTGCTTTGGCATATTAGTGGATATAGCTGATCTATCAGTGGTAATCTCATGAAGCAATTCCTTCACATTTGTATCATAATTATTCACTACCTCGCTTGCAAGAAAATATGCTAAAACTCGAAGCTCGTTTGTTTTCATCACCCTGACCCCAGATTTACAAAGTGCATTAATAATATTTAAACCATTTTTCACGTGTAAGAGCCTGAATTCAAAACCAGCAATGACTAGTTCCACCATTCGAACAATATCTTTCACTATGTCCAAACTTTTCAATCTATCCTTCTCGTAGTCATAGTTATACTTACCTTCCAAATTTCCGGTCGTAGCTATGTATTGTATCAACTGTAGCCCTCGGGTAAGTGTTATACCAACTCCTAAATCCCTTCCATGGCTGCTACCCCGGGGAGCTACAGATACATGGTCTCTGAAACGAGAAATGCAAAGTATTACCACATTGACAACAATTTCCATGTAATGTTCGAAGTACAGGACAACGTTTCTCTTGCACTTCGAGGCAGCTTGGAAAATTGCAGTGCCATTGTCGAGGTCTTCATCTGTTATCTCCCGAGTATTATGGCACCCTAACAATTTGAGCACAGTGTCTATGACACAAGGCCGGAACGTTTTCTTATTGCCGACAGCATAACTGATGCCGTAATAAAAAATCTAACCATAAATGTTTAAAACCATGCTGTCGATTTTCAAATAATTGGAACCAACAAGGTTATTGACAATGTGTACAAATGGCTTTACATATTTTTCAGGTACTATCTCTAAATCATCGTGTGTCAATCCAATTATATCGACTATCCTGGCAAGTTCCCAGCACACTGCCCTAGCGTCATCACATGAAGAAAACCATTCACATAATGAATCTAGCAGATGTGTATCAATCACGCGGAACAAATATCTATATCCCCTCATTAATAAAAACGAATCCTTGTTGTCTTCCTTGTATTGACAATAAAGGTGGATCAAATTGAGCTTCTGCCACAGGACCTTCCAGTCCTCTTCCTCTTTTTCCTCCTTCTGCGAAAAGTGACAACAATGTTGAAATATTAAAGTCACCTGCCAGCCTTGGGCAGGAAGAAAAGTGTACAAAGGCAGCAACAGGAGAATTGTATGCGTACACAACACTACGCAGTTAAAGAAGGATGGAAGAACCGTAGGAATGAAATTAATCGTTATGGGCTGCAGCCACAGAGTGCAGAGGATAATTGATTATGGAGATGGGCAGAGCCGTTTTACAGTGGAATGAATATTTTCCCATAGATCTAAACTACGGAGGAGCATGACTAATTAAAACAGTCATTTGGGGCTTTTAAGCCCTCAACAACCAAATATGAAGAAAATTGATTAAAACAGCCGAAGTCCTTAAATTTTTCTGAAAAGGGAGGACAAGTGGTCCCCACCACTTTAGCGCAATCGCAATCGCATGTTGCATTGTGTTATCGCCATATATGTTCCGCCGTTGAAAGCCACGATGCGATCGCGCCATCGCGCAATCACAACATCGCAAGTCTCAAAGTGTTCCGCCATATGTTTGAATCACTGATGCCAATGGTGCGATGCAATCCAATCGCAAATCGCAACATCACGCTTGTTAAAACCATTCCGCCAATTTTTTTTTGATCGTCGATATTGCGATTGTCGCATCATCGCAATCACAATATCGCACATCGCTAGATCGCACTTTTTTTTGTATCGACAATCCGCCGATCGCCGATTGCCGACTGCGATGTGGTCCCCACTCGTACGTCACGCATTTGATTTCTTTTAAGTTCCGCAAAGTTTTTCTTTGTAATTTGTTTTTATTTCCTTGTTTTGGGTTTTGTTCTCACCGTGCCAGATAAAAGGTGAAAAAGCCCGTGAGGATAAAAGTAATGTAATGTTATTTTTGCTGTAATCACTGTGTGAGAGCCCGCAGGCAGGAAAAACACAATAATACCAACAGAGCACTGCTTGTGCATTTTGAGAGAGATAGAGAGAGAGAGATTTGTTTTGGAGCACTGCGTCTGTAGCAGTCTTGATAGTATTCTGTAAATCCCTCCACTGAGGAAGAAATTTGTAATAGTTTTTAGTTCTATTTAATGAAATAGAAAAAATCATTTTCATGCCATCTCTGTCTGCAAGCAAAATTTTTATTTTAATTTCTCTGTGTTTGAAGAGGGGAGTTTATTTTGGAATTATCAATATTCCAACATGGTATCAGAGGTAGTTTAGGCTCTTTGAAGCTTTTCAAAGAAGCTGAAGAAGAAGACTTGTTGCAGTGTTTTCTCCAATAGTGTGAAAGCTCAGCAGAAGTCAAAGTTCAGGTATTTCTCAAAGAAAACAGAGTTGTTGTTTTGGTTTAAAAGATTTTGTTCTTTCAGATAAAAGGAAAGACAGTTTGTTTAAGTTCAAAGTTCAGTTTAAAAGTGATGGATGGACCAAGCACTGGTATGAGTATTGGAAATGCTCAGCTTCCACAATTTAATGGAAAGAACTATGACTATTGGGCCATTACCATGAGAGCCCTCTTTGTCTCACAAGATTTATGGGAATTTTTAGAAGATGGTTTTGTTGAACCAGCTGATGAGCAGGCTTTTAATGCCTTAACTCAAGCAGAGAAGGATATATTGAAGAGCAATAGGAAGAATGACTCTAAATCCCTCTACTATTTGTATCAAGTAGTAAATGAGAGTGTGTTTCCAAGGATAGCAGCAGCTAAGAGATCCAAAGAAGCATGGGAAACTCTGAAAGTAGCCTATCAAGGTATGGAGAACGTTAAGACAACAAAACTTCAGTTGCTAAGAAGATATTTTGAAACTCTTAGCATGAAAGAGTCAGATAATGTAGACACATTTTTTACACATATGATTGGGATTGTAAATCAGATAAGATCCCATGGAGAAACTCTTGAAGAAAGAAGGATCGTGGAGAAAATTTTGAGGATCTTACCCTCAAAGTTTGATTTTATTGTTACCACCATAGAAGAGACCAAAGATCTCTCACAGTTCACAGTGGATGAACTTCATGCCTCACTGATAACTCATGAACAGAGATTGAGCAGAGATGAACATTCATCTCTTGAGCACGCCTTCAAGACCCAGATGCCTTCAGGAAGAGGAAGAGGTCGAGGCAAAGGAAGATGAAGAGGCAGAAGCCAAAACAGAGGTGGAAGGAACAACCCTTCACAGTCACATGAAAGGAGCAACAGTCAGAATCAGAGCCACGGCCAATGCAACAGCCAGCAAGGTGGACATCAACACCAACATGCTCATGGACAAAGGTATGACAAAACCAATGTCCAATGTCATTATTGCAAGAAATATGGGCACTATGCCAATGAATGTAGTAAGAAGCAAAATGACATGAAAAATAGGTAGAATGATAATGTAGCAAAAGAAGAAAAGAACCCAAGTAATGTGCTGTTAGCTTTTAATGTAGCACAGGATAGAGAAGATGATGTTTGGTTCTTAGATTCAGGATGTAGTAATCATATGACTGGAAACAGAGCAATGTTTTCCAATATAGATGAAGAATTAAAATCAGAAGTGACCACAGGGACTGATACTAAGATCTCTGTCAAAGGAAAAAGAAGAGTTAGTATTCGAGCAAGAAATGGTGAGCAAAAATTTGTTCTGGATGTGTATTATGTTCCAGGTCTGAAGTGTAATATTTTGAGTGTTGGGAAGCTCATAAATAAAGGTTACAATGTAATTTTCAAAGATGATGTGTGCACAATAAAAGATATACCACCAAGCAAGAAAATCATTGCTGAAATACAAATGACCAGCAATATAATGTTTCCACTCAAGCTCAACACTGACTTGAAAGGAAAAGGAAAGAGCATGGCAGCTGTAACACAAGAAGCCTTTCAGCAGGAAGAGAAAGATGAGAATTGGTTATGGCACCTGAGATTTGGACATCTCAATTTCGAAGGATTAAATTTTCTTCACAGAAAAGGAATGGTAAGAGGTTTACCATTGATTGAGAAGTCTGACAGCCTATGTGAAGGTTGCATCTTGGGAAAGAAACACAGAGAAAATTTTCCATCAGGGAAAAGCATAAGGGCGAAAGCACCCTTAGAAATCATTCACTCAGATTTGTGTGGGCCAATGAAAATAGCATCAGTTTCAGGCAGCAACTACATGCTGACCTTCATATATGATTTCACAAGAAAAGTGTGGGTTTATTTCCTAAAATATAAGAGTGAAGTCTTTCAGAAATTTTTCCACTTTAAAGCTCCTGTAGAGAAACAGAGTGGGCAGTACATTAAAGTTCTCATAACCAGAGAATATATATCAAAGGAATTTCTGCGTTTATGTAGAGAGAACATCATACACAAGCAGTTTGCCACAAGGTACACACCGCAATAGAATGGAATTGCTGAAAGAAAGAATCGAACCACAATGGAAATGGTGAGAAGCATGCTAAAGGCAAAACACCTGTCGAATGAGTATTGGGCAGAAGTAGCAAACTGTGCTGTGTATATTTTAAATAGATGCCCCACAAAAGCTGTGATGAACAAAGTTCCAGAACAAGCATGGAGTGGCAGAAAACAGGGAGTCACCCACATGAGAGTTTTTGGATGTGTGGCATATGCACACATTCCAGACAAGTTGAGAAAGAAGTTGGATAGTAAGGGGGAGAAGTGCATTTTCCTTGGATATTGTGAAGATTCCAAAGGATACAGATTGTATAACCCATGCACAAAGAAGTTTGTAATAAGCAGATATGTGCAATTTATTGAAGAGGGAGCATGGGATGGAAGCATTGAGAAAACAGTCAATGTTAAAAGATGTTTATCTCATGATGAAAATGGGGAAGATGTGATCGAAATTAACAACTCATCTGTGGCACAACCTCCACCAACACAAGGACAGCCAGGGACACCTCAAGTGGCAGCGAGAACACCCTTAAGAAGAAATGGGAGTGCATCTCTAAGCACACCACATGGAGCAGAATTCAGTGCTTCATCAAGCACGACTACACCAAGTGAAAGTGGAACAAAATTCAGAATTATTAGAGAAATCTATGAGCAGGGAGCAGCAAATGAAGGTATGAATTCCCTATTTGCTTTGTATTGTCATGTTCATGATCCTATTCATTTTGAAGATGCTATTAAAGATATAAAATGGATAGAAGCTATGGATGATGAAATTAATGCCATAGAGAAGAAAAAAACATGGGAGTTGGTTGATCTCCCTGAAGGTAAAGAAGTCATTGGAGTTAAATGGGTCTATAAGACCAAGAGCAATGCTGAAGGAAAAATAGAAAGACACAAGGCCAGACTTTTTGTTAAGGGATATAAGCAGAAGCAAGGGATTGATTATGAGGAAACTTTTGCACCACTTGCAAGAATGTAGACAGTAAGAGCAATGTTGTCCATAACAGCACAAAACAAATGGAAAGTATACCAGATGGATGTAAAATCTGCATTTTTAAATGGAGTTTTAATGGAAGAGGTATATGTGGAACAACCTCTCGGATATGAGAAGAAAGGCCAAGAGCAGAAATTCTACAAATTGAAGAAATCTCTTTATGGGTTGAAGCAAGCACCAAGAGCATGGTACAGTAGGATAGACTCCTATCTACTAGAAAATGGATTTGAAAAGTGTGAGGGAGAACCCACCCTCTACATCAAAGAAAAGGATGGTAAAATGTTGATTGTTGTTTTATATGTTGATGATCTAATATTTAGAGGTAATGATGATTGCCTCGTTGAAAATTTAAAACAGTCATGAAAGATGAATTTGAAATGACTGACATGGGCTTGTTGAGATACTTCTTAGGAATATAAGTAGAACAAAATGAGAAAGGAATTTTTATTTCTCAAGCAAAGTATGTGAATCAAGTTTTATAAATATTTAATATGCAAGAGTGCAAAGCTGCAATCACTCCCACAGTAATGGGATTAAAGTTGAGTAAAGATGACAACAACAAGGATTTTGATCCAAGTCTGTACAAAAGCATAGTTGGTAGCCTCATGTATTTGACTGCAACTAGGCCGGATATTATGCATGTTGTTAGTCTAATTTCCAGATTTATGGAGAAGCCAAAAGAATCACATTGAAAAGAAACAAAGAGAATTCTAAGGTATGTTAAAGGAACTAAAAGATTTGGTATTTTATATACTACTTCAGAAAATTCAGAACTAGTTGGATACACTGAAAATGATTGGGCTGGAAGTGTAGATGATCGGAATAGCACTTCCGGTTATGTTTTTCATATGGGTTCAGGAGCCATTTCGTGGGCTTCTAAGAAACAACCTATTGTAGCATTATCTACAGCAGAGGTAGAATATGTGGCAGCTACAGCAGCAGCGTGTCAAGCAATTTGGATGAGAAGGATGTTGAGAATTTTATGCGAAGAACAGGTAAAAGGGACAATGATTTATTGTGAAAATAGCTCAGCTATTGCATTGTCAAAGAATTCAGTGTTTCATAAGAGAACAAAACACATAGATACAAAATTTCATTATATCAGAGAATTGGTGAACAATGGAGAAATTGTTTTACAGCATTGTAAAACAGAGGAGCAATATGCAAATATTTTGACAAATCCATTGGGGCAGAAGACATTTGAATTTTTAAGAAAATGCTTGGGTATGATTGATAACCCAGCAATTGACTTTAAGGGGGAGTGTTGAAATATTAAAGTCACCTGCAAGCCTTGGGCAGGAAGAAAAGAGTACAAAGGCAGTAGCAGGAGAAGTGTATGCGTACACAACACTACGCAGTTAAAGAAGGATGGAAGAACCATAGGAATGAAATTAATCGTTATGGGCCGCAGCCACAGAGTGCAAAGGAGAATTGATTATGGAGATGGGCAGAGCCGTTTTACAATGGAATGAAGATTTTCCCATAGATCTGAACTACGAAGGAGCAGAACTAATTAAAACAGTCATTTCGGGCTTTTAAGCCCTCAACAACCAAATATGAAGAAAATTGATTAAAACAGCCGAAGTCCTTAAAGTTTTCTGAAAAGGGAGGACAAGTGGTCCCCACCACTTTAGTGCAATCGCAAATCGCAAGTTTTTTAGTCAAGTGTCTTGTTGATGTAGAGTATCACGATACGATGCGATGTGGTCTCACCACAATCGAAAATCGCAATCGCATGTTGCATTGTGTTATCGCCATATATGTTCTGCCGTTGAAAGCCGCGATGCGATCGCGCGATCGCACCATCGCGCAATCGCAACATCGCAAGTCTCAAAGTGTTCTGCAATATGTTTGAATCGCTGATGCCGATGGTGCGATGCGATCCAATCGCAAATCGCAACATCATGCTTGTTAAAACCATTCCGCCAATTTTTTTTTATCATCGATATTGCGATTGTCGCAATATCGCACATCGCTAGATCGCACTTTTTTTTGTACCGCCGATCCGCCGATCGCCGATTGCTGACTGCGATGTGGTCCCCACTCGTACGTCACGCATTTGATTTCTTTTAAGTTCCGCAAATTTTTTCTTTGTAATTTGTTTTTATTTCCTTGTTTTGGGTTTTGTTCCCGCCGCACCATATAAAAGGTGAAAAATCCCGTGAGGCTAAAATTAATGTAATGTTATTTTTGCTGTAATATCTGTGTGAGAGCCTGCAGGCAGGAAAAACAAAGTAAGACCAACAGAGCACTGTTTGTGCATTTTGAGAGAGACAGAGAGAGAGAGATTTGTTTTGGAGCACTGCATCTGTAGCAGTCTTGATAGTATTCTGTGAATCCCTCCACTGAGGAAGAAATTTGTAATAGTTTTTAGTTTTGTTTAATGAAATAGAAGAAAGCATTTTCAGGCCATCTCCGTCTGCAAGAAAATTTTTTATTTTAATTTCTCTTTGTTTGAAGAGGGGAGTTTATTTTGGAATTATCAATATTCCAACAAACAATAATGGAAAACGAAATCTTTCAACAGATATTTCATGTCAATCTTCTTTATTTTTTTGGTATAATCGGGAATTACTTCAAGGCCTTGGGTTCTATTTTGGGTGGCATATTAGTGCATCTGCTGTCTCAACTCAGTCTGGGGAATGGAATTCTTGATGTGGAAAGGCTGGCGTGTATATGGGTTGATGGCCTCGTGTTTGGTCACCCAAATATTTTCCAGTGTCCTGCGGTTGTATAACATCTGTGCAGGGTCTTCCGCAGGTGACAGTCGAACGGGGTTGTAAGAAAATTCTAGGAACACCACATCCATATATTCTTCCGGGACACCATCTGAAGCCATTTTTTTGAAGTCAACGAGCGAATGATGCTGCAAATATATTCACATTTTTTTATTCAACTTGTTATATATAGAGAGAGAAATATATACACGAATTCTGCTAGGGAAATTCGGTCGACTGATGGTTGTAGCCCCATGCCAATCTCCCAATGAATTCAGAATAATAGAAAATTGTAAACACGATTCCTTGCTACCGTGGTAAAGAATAAGTAGGGGAGACATGGAAATCAATATGAGTAAGAACAACAAAACTTTGTGCAAACCTGCCCAATTGTGTTTACTAGAGTAGCCTCGGTATAAATAATTAAGAAATCATATCTGTATTGAAAGTGCCAAGGTCAGTGCTAACTTCGTAGTTAGATAATTTGAAAAAGTCATGTGTTTCAAAATTAATGTTGAAGATTAATTTATTTATGAGTTTGAAAATCCATTTCAAACAACTAAGTATTTAAAAAAATTACTATCTAACCAAAAATTACATTACAAAATTAATAACTTAAACCTAAATGCTATTTTGAAAATCAACAAAAAATTTAAATTGGGTTATATTTCCAAATAGAAACATTGCGCATATTGTTTTCCTTTCACAAGCATATTAAAACACAATACTTGTGCAACACTAAACACAAAAACTAGTTCAAGCTCCCACTCCTAATAAATACAATATCTGAATCTTTTTAAAGCCTGCAGAGGTGGAAATACATGAAAAATAAATTTAAACAATGCAAATGTAGCCAACTCAATACCCACATTCTTGAGTAATTGTTAAATAAGATTACAAAGGAGACAAATACTTTTTCCATATAGTATTTAAACAAATATCTATTCACATTACTAAGTAATTGTTAAATAAGATGAAATAAAAAACAAATATTTTTTCCATAAAATATTTAAACAAATATCTAAATAACTAGTAATACAAATCTGAAACAATTTTCTAAACCAATATAACTTATAAAACATACAATATTTAAACAAATATCTAAATAACTAGTCATACAAATCTGAAACGATTTTCTAAACAAATATAACTTATAAAACATATTGGATTGATAAGTAATCCATAATAGTCCAATATGTTTCTTTTATTTAACTCTTTAGACAATATTATAATACATAACCTTGGCATATATTGAATTTTAAAATCTATTCAACAAATAGAAAAAAAAACTAATAACACTTCGTTTAATAATTGGAATTAACTATTGTATGGATCATGTTATCAGAATGGAGAATTGATTCATTTGTTCATTATTTGCAATAACTTTTTTAATCATTTGCAATAACTCTTCTGATAATGTTTTTAAGGTATCTAACTTTTTTAATCATTTGAAATAACTCTTCTGATAACGTTTTTAAGGTATCTAGTTTATCTTTGAGAAACCTAGTTATTGGATGAAGTTCTAGTATTTTATGTATTAATATTAAAATATATTTGCTAAGCATTAAGATATTTTTTCTCACTATTCAAATATCTTTTTTTCCTCTATTTTTTATCTATTTTTTTGGTGATAGTAACAAATGAAAAAATAATAGACAAATTATAAAAAAAATACTTTAAAACATTTAAATGTTTCAAAATAAAATGAACATTAACAAATTAATCCATAAGAAGTAATAAGTCATCTAAATCATGAATTGACATTTAAGTTCTAAAATGACATTTAACTACTATCTATTTCAATGATATACATTAACTAGTAATAATGATCAATGTGGATAGTACTGATTTGCCTAAATTTTAATAAAAAAAATATTGTTGTAAAATTGATTACTTTAAATCATATATGTTTTACTTAAATTACAATTTGACATAGTGAAGTTGACACGATTACATTTCACGATTAATTTTCCTTACACACTTTAGAAATCAATGTCTACATACTATTTTATTAAAATTGTAACTTATATTATATTTTCATTAATTAAAGCTCATTTTTCCAACAAATAAAACTCTTGTCCACAATTATTCAGTGAAGTAACCCATATGTAGTAGATTTATTATGTAGACTCCCCATGTTACAAACCATATTTTACCTTGCAAAAACAATTTTGGAACTTAGATGTCAATTCACTACTTGAATTCATTTTTTCTTTTCTCACATTATGCAGATATTAAAGGAAATTTGTTCACTTAAATAAATAATGTGTCTCATTTATGTCTCACTGCCACTTTCAACTACTAAAACATAATCTATGGTGCATTGTAATTATTATCCTTGTCATTACCTTACACAATCTCAAGAAAGGCAAGTAAGATGTATATTACAACAATTTGATTAATGAAATTAAGAATACTCCAGAACAGTCGTGCATTTTATTAGTCATTTCAGTTAATGTCAATGTGGCTTCTATTAGCCATGTGTATGATAAATTATGTAGTATAGCTAAATATAGAGCTAGAATGAGAAAATACTAATTAATAAAGAAGAGGTGAAAATATGATTGTAAAACAAACCAACCCCTTAAAATGAGAAAGAGACATCTTTACATGCACTAATGCAAATTTCAACCATGAAAATCAATAATTTTAGTATTAGTTTATTATATTGGGCTGGTCTTTTCTTTTCTCAATATTTAGCAATGGAATTCATAATCCATGAAGAGGGCCTCCTGTCTACCTCAACAAAACCTCAAGTTGGAGGTAGAATTGAGGAGACTATTAAGATGATATTGTTCTTCGTATGAAAATTAGTTTAACATACTGAGTTTGTGGCAACATCCCATTAAAAACTATCATCAAATGATGTTCTACCACCCAGCATTTGGTTTTTAAATCATGTAAAATAGTTTAACCATTCCAATTCCAATTCATTTATTTCATTACAAATATATTTGTTTTCGAAAATTTGAGCACATTGTCAATGACACAAGGCTGGAACATTGCTTTGTTTCCGACAACATAACATATTCCATAATAAAAAATTCTGACGATAAATTTTTAAAACCATACTGTCCACCTTGAAATAATTTGAACATGCAAGGTTATAGAGAATGTGTACAAATGGCTTTATAGAATTATGATCTTGAGTTAAGATGAAATTGAATCGATCATCATGGAAAAGGAAATAGTCAAATGGAGCAAGTTTTGGGGCATGGAATCACCAAATATGGGGGCCTCTAGCTACAATACATTGTCACAAGTTCAATGGGATAAATAATTCATTGATTCAAATCCAAATTATCATTTTATGGCAAGTTGTAGCTTGATTCTTGGAGCTTTTTAGGGACATCTCGTGAATTTTTTTTAGGAGTATAATAACCAAATCAAGTAATAGAATTCATTGTTGTAAGCTCCTACAAGTGTGCATGGGAAAGGATGATGTGAGGGCTTTTCCCAAACACTCATTAGGTAGATATTTTTTTTAAATTAACCACTAAATGGAAAAATTACATTGTATTTTACTTAGGAAAACCATAATTTCATTTTTCCAAATAAAAAAAGTTCTAGGCCATTATAAAATAGGAAATATATATTTGCAATGCCTTGACAACACACTGACTACTGTTAGACTCATACAATAAAAACTAAGACAAATACCTAGACTTATACCACGTGTGTGTCTATGCTTCCAAGTCAAAGATAAGTACTTAAAGCAACTTGCAAGAAGAGTTATTGGGGCCATAGTGATGGTTAAAGGTGGTGTTCCTTCTATACAAAATAATAAGGAAAAGTTAGGGGAGGTAGGTAGTGGAAAACAAGAAATAAAATCATGTTGGTATCGGGCATTTTGTCTTTTTGAAAATTTAGTTTGTGGTGTTGAAAAACACCATCGTTCTTACTGATGCGCCCCCCCCCCCCCCCATGTGGTTATGATTCTTTCTATAACCTAGGCATACATAGATGCAATTTAGTGTTAGAGTCGTGCATTAAAACAATTTTAGTCATATTTTAGTCATATATAACTATATTTAAAAAATACCAAAACAACAATCCATGTACTTTAATATAGAATACAAGCTTGAACACTAAAAGATTAACTTCTACTTGTGAATTATGAATAGCATCTAAATTATATGATTGTCCGTAACAATGTAGATCAATCATAAAAGTCTACTTAAGAATCAAAGATTAAGAGAATATAAAAATATTATTGATAAATATTATTTGAGAGATTTATGGACAAATTATTGTGGTGATAATTATGCATTTGGTTGAACTAAACATATAATTATGACATTGTTGTTATGATCACCTATTGTTATATAACAAGACCAATTGTACAAGAAAAACACATATAAGAATAGATTAATTTAATATAATTCCCTCTGAAGGATTTCTTATGTGTAAATATCCAATATCACTTGTTATATATATATATATATATATATATATATATATATATGAGAAAATAAAAAAGTTATTGATAAAGATTAGTTGAGAGATTTATGGAAAATTTATTGTGGTGATAATTATGCATTTGGTTGAACTAAACATATAATTATGACATTGTTGTTATGATCATCTATTGTTATATAAAAATACCAATTGTAGAAGAAAAACACATATAAGAATAGATTAATTTAATATAATTTCCTCTGAAGGATTTCTTATGTGTAAATCTCCAATATCGCTTGTTATATATATATATATATTATTGTTGTTAGTATGGTATTAGAGCTAATGATTTTCCATTATGTATATGAAGAAATGTGCAAGAAGGACATTATGTTAATGGATATTGGAATGATTTATCCTGGTATCCGAATATCCTTTATTTGTTTACCATCATTAAATAAATATACTTCGAGGATTAAGTTTTTTTGTTACTAGCTTCATGGTGAATTTTTGAAAGGAAAATGTTAGGAATAGGGCAGTCTAAGTGCCCATTTTCCACACATTATTTGCAAGAAAAGGGACGAAAATAAATCAAACATTTTTACTTCAGCAATGTGATAATTAGTGGAAAATGACCTGTTGTCCATTCCTCAAATTGAATATGGTGTATGTTCTATAAAAAACATCAACTCTTACATGATCAGAATTTTATGTAATATGGAAAGCAAATATTTGGTTAAGCGAGACTTAGAAATGGAGATCTGTGTATGGAATATTTGGTGTCAGAGACCATGTGCACTCGCTAGAGCCTGTGAAAAAGTGAGGAAGTTTGTAGAATTAAGTGTGACAACTGGGTTAATTGATGTTGCGAAACAGTTGTGATGGAGGAGCTGGAACTGTTGGTATAGTTTGAAGAGAATTTGACTATAGGGAGGTTCATTGTGAATATATATATATATATATATATATGAGCCAAAAAAAACAAATTTCGCAACTATATAAATAACCGAAAACAGAATCATTATTTTCACACATTTCTTCATTTGGACTGAATTTGCAAAGGAATTTTTTTGGGCTTAATTTTCAAAGGACACTTTTTGGAGGTATTTTTTACAGTGACATTTTTTTAGAGGTTTTTTGGGCTTAATTTTCAAAGGACATTTTTTGGAGGTATTTTTTAAAGTGACACTTTTTTAGAGGATTTTTTGGGCTTAATTTTCAGAAGACATATTTTCGAGGTAATTTTTTAAGTGACATTTTTTCAGAGGTTTTTTGGGCTTAATTTTCAAAGGACATTTTTTGGAGGTATTTTTTAAAGTGACATTATTTTAGAACAAATGTTTTGGGTTGAAGTAAATCTTTTATAATGATTTTTAAAAGTGAGTTTTTGTCTAATTTTTTAATGAAATTTTATTGCAGGACTTGGAAGGAAATATTATAAGTTTCATTTCATTTTTAAAAGACATTTTTTTGGTGGAATTTATAAAGTAAGTGTTTTGGGTTGAAGTATGTCTTTTGTGCAAAATTTTTAAAATGAGTTTTTTTGAATTTAAATATTTTGTGATGCTTTTTTGAATTGAGTTTTTGTCTTAAATTTTGATACTGATTTTTTTTACAGGATTTTGAAGGAAATTTTTTGAGCTTCATACTAAATTATCATGGGAAATCAAAGGAATTACAAGAGAAAATATGATTGAACAAGAGACCCTAAGGCTCGTAGAGAACATTGGAGAGAATATCGCAGAAAAAAGAGAGAAGAATGCTCAAATATTGAAAGGGAAATTCAACCTCAACTAGAATTTGAAGCATATATGTAAATGTAAATATTTAAAATTTGATATTTAAAATTTAACTAGTGTATTGTGAACATGGAAAATTTTAGGGGCTAATATTCGCAGGTGGGCTAATTTTCCATGATTTTTCCAAAAAAAAGATTTTCCAATTTCCATTTTTTATAAAAAATGATTCGCCCAAATTTTGCAATATAAATTATTTTACCTTAAAAATTGCCAACATTATATAGAGAGTATATATAAAATCATTATAAATTTCAATAATTTTACAAATACATCAATAAAAATTTTATAGTTTTCATATTAGATACTACTAAGATTCGCCAATTTATTAAACTTCAAAATAATTTTCCATCTTTAAAATTTCCCGTGATTATGAAACTTAATTTTTATTTGATGAACTAATTTGAAAAATATTTTTCACTGTAAACACAGAGATATATTCCTCAAAACATTGATGATGAGATATAAAATTTTGAAAGAGAAAGCGAAAGAGATATTGAAACAATGATTGAAGATGTTGAAAATGTTGAAAGAAATACAAGTGAAGAAATTGAATCACCAGGTATGTATATATATGTTGAATGTGCATTATTGAAGTTATACATATTTATTAATTTAATTATTTATTGAACATGTAAACTCATTTTGTACATTTAATCTAATACATATATATGAAACCAATATCAATAATGAGATGTTAGAAAATGTTGATACCGACACATATGGAGATAGAAATATGACCATGTTATATGATATCGTGTTAAGCGCATTATTGGTAGGTTCTTCAAAGATGAAAATGTTTCAGTTCAAGCCCAAATTTTGAAAGTCTCTTAACATCAAATAAATTAAAAGAAGCTATGACTTTATTGGGTATTCAAAAATCAACAAAAGATAAAAAATTGAAGGAAAATGTGATACAAAATATAAATAGTGCTCTAAAGTCAATTGGAAGATCTAGAAAGGAAAGTGATTTAGATGCACCTAGAGCAATACAAATGGCAGTGGTTTCATCAAGTACTGAAGAGAATTTTTTGGTAAAATCTATGGCACAAGGACTTGCAATTCAAAAAATCTCTTGAAATTTTTCCACTAGGGTCCATTTTTTCAATAGTTGATTTTGCAGAGAACTAAATTTTGTTCAAAAAAAAGAAATACAAAGTGAATGCTATCATTCTGACCAAGTATCCATGCTTGTCCATATTTTATATAGACACGCTGAACAAAATGTTGATCATATAGAAAGCACCAGTGAAAATAAACATGTTATTAAAGAATATCACTTTTATATCAGTGACAATCGTACACATGATACATATTTTGTACAACATTGCTTTGAAAAGATCTATGACTCCTTGAAAAGTCATGAAATAAAATTCAATGAACATTGGATATGGTAAGATGGATGCATATGTCAATTCAAATCTTCATGATCATTTTTTTGGCTGTTTTTTCTTCATATGAAAACCTGCATTAAACATTGTTTGAATTTCTTTGATACTAGTCGTGGAAAAAGAGAACATGATGATGCAAGGGCATGTATAAAACAGACACTTCGAAGATATAAAATGGACCGCTCTAACTTGTCTCAGCTGAACAAGTTTTTTAGTGGTGCATCGTCGCACTAAGTCATGAGACTAACTGGTCAAGGGAAGTACGCAGGTACAAGAAAAAATTTTAAAATGATTTTTTTTTAAATTAAATATTTTGTGATGCTTTTTTTAATTAAGTTTTTGTCTTAAATTTTGATAATGAGTTTTTTTACAAGATTTTGAAGGAAATTTTTTGAGCTTCATACTAAATTATCATGGGAAATGAAAGGAATTGCAAGAGAAAATATGATTGAACAAGAGACCCTAAGGCTCGTAGAGAATATCGTAGAAAAAAAGAGAGAAAAATGCTCAAATATTGAAAGTGAAAATCAACCTCAACTAGAAGTTGAAGCATATATGTAAATGTAAATATTAAAAATTTGATATTTAAAATTTAACTATTGTATTGTAAAACTTAATTTTTATTTGATGAACTAATTTGAAAAATGTTTTGCAATGTAAACAGAGAGAGATATTCCTCAAAACATTGATGATGAGATATAAAATTTTGAAAGAGAAAGCGAACGAGATATTGAACCAATGATTGAAGATGTTGAAAATGTTGAAAGAAATTCAAGTGAAGAAATTGAATCACCAAATGTATATATATGTTGAATGTGTATTATTTAAATTATACATATTTATTAATTTAATTATTTATTTTATATGTAAACTCATTTTTTACATTTAATCTAATACATACATATGAAATCAATATCAATAATGAGATGTTAGAAAATGTTGACACCGACACATATGGAGATAAAATGATGACCATGTTATATGATATCGTGTTAAGTGCATTATTGATAGGTTCTTCAAAGATGAAAATGTCACAATTCAAGCCTAATTTTTGAAAATTTCTTAACATCAAAGCAATTAAAAGAAGCTATGAATTTATTGGGTGTTCGAAAATCAACAAAAGATAAAAAATTGAAGGAAAATGTGATACAAAATATAAATAAAGTCAATTGGAAGATTTAGAAAGAAAAGTGATTTAGATACACGTATATGAATATAAATGGTAGTGGTTTCATCAAGTACTAAACATAATCGTTTGGTAAAATATATGGTACAAGGACTTGCAATTCAAAAAATCTCGTGAAATTTTTCCACCAAGGACCATTTTTTCAATAGTTGATTTTGCAGAGAACTACACATTTGTTCAAAAAAAAGAAATACAGAGTCAATACTATCATTCTGACCAAGTCTCCATGCTTGTCCATATTATATATAGACACGCTGAACAAAATGTTGATCATATAGAAAGCATCAGTGAAAATCGACATGTTATTAAATAATATCACTTTTATATCAGTGATGATCGAACACATGATACATATTTTGTACAACATTGCTTTGAAAACATTTATGACTTCTTGAAAAGTTGTGAAATAAAATTCAATGAACATTGGATATGGTCAGATGGATGCAGAGGTCAATTCAAATCTTCACGAATTTACTTATGAAATCAATATCGATAATGAGATGTTAGAAAAGGTTGACACCGACACATATGGAGATAAAAAGATGACCATGTTATACGATATCGTGTTAAGAACATTATTGATAGGTTCTTCAAAGATGAAAATGTCATAGTTCAAGCCCAAATTTTGAAAGTCTCTTAACATCAAAGAAATTAAAAGAAGCTATGACTTTATTGGGTATTTGAAAATCAACAAAAGATAAAAAATTGAAGGAAAATGTGATACAAAATATAAATGGTACTCTAAAGTCAATTGGAAGATATATAAAGAAAATTGATTTAGATGCACATAGCGCAATACAAATGGCAGTGGTTTCATTAAGTACTAAAGAGAATCGTTTGGTAAAATCTATGGCATAAGGACTTGCAACTCAAAAAATCCCGTGAAATTTTTCCACCAGGGACCATTTTGTCAATAGTTGATTTTGTAGAGAACTACACATTTGTTCCAAAAAAATAAATACAGAGTGAATACTATCATTCTAACCAAGTCTCCAAGCTTGTCCATATTCTATATAGACACGCTGAAAAAAATGTTGATCATATAGAAAGCACAAGTGAAAATTGGCATGTTATTAAAGAATATCACTTTTATATCATTGACGATCGTACACATGATACATATTTTGTACAATATTATTTTGAAAATATTTATGACTCCTTGAAAAGTCGTGAAATAAAATTCAATAAACATTGGATATGGTCATATGGATGCATAGGTCAATTCAAATCTTCATGTATTTACTTATAATGGCACAGTGTGGACATATAGGTCAGATGGATGCATTGATCATTTCAAATCTTGATGAGTCCAAGTGGTATTATGTGGAGAATTGGAACTATTAGGAGATGTGAAGTTCTAAGGAGATTTTTGATGACTAAGAGGAGATGAGAGCATATCTTGACTATGGTGAGTTTACTTATAATGGCACAGTGTAGACATGGTATAAGAGGGGAGGGGGAGACATAGAAAAGTAGACATCACTATGGTGGAAATGTTGAAGATATAACACCCAAGCTTGAATCTATTGAAACAACGTAGTGTACATGTATCAATATGGAAGATATTATTGATGAAGAAGAAGAACAAGTTGAAGTAGCAGATTGAAGAAGTTAATCTAAAATTGACAAGGGGGTGAAAGGTTCATTTGATGGATAACCAAACTAAACATCATACCTCTTTTGATCCTCCAAATTATAATGGTAACTTGAATCTATATAAATTTCTAGACTAGAGCTTTGATATGGAGAAATGCTTTGATTTTGAACATAGAGAAGAAGACAAAAAGGTAAGATATGCATGCACAAAGTTGAAAATTCATGTGTCCCTATGGTGGGATCATATGTAAGCTAACAAAAAACAAAGAGGTAAGGAGAACTTAAAATCATGGGAAAGAATGGTCTGAAGGTTGAAGGAAAATTATTTCCCAAATAACTATCACATCAACTTCTTCTCAATATTGCAGAATTTGAAACAAATTGAAGCTAGTAAGTATTTTTAGATTACGCAATATAGATTAGGCCAATCAATCTAATTTGAAGGCTAAAGAAAAATTGAATGACAAAAAACAAACTAATAATAGAGGAAGAGGTAGAAATGTCCACAATAGAGTAGAAATTAGTATTGGAAGAGGAAATTCTACCAAGCAAGATGAAGTTGATACCTCTCACAAAAGTTCTTCCACTCATGAAGTGGGAAGTAGAGGAAATTACCTTGGGAAAGGTGAGTCCTTTATAGCATGAGGAAATTATTGAAGAGGAAGAGGTCGTAGTTTCAATGGAACATGCTGTCAATGTGGAGAAGTTGGGAATAGAGCTTTTGAATTTCCACATATTCAAGTGGGGTGGCGACGACATAATGACAGAGCCATTGATCTCGGTGAGGATTGATCACAACCATTGAATCCATCACCTAATAAAGGATCATTGAGCTCTAGAGGAAAGAGAGTCTAAGGTCTCACTTTGCATTAGATGAGCCCTTAGGTTCCACATACTTCCCATCCATCCCAATGGGAGCTAATAAGGTCGAAATCATGTTGATAAGTCAATGTCCATTGATATTTTTAAGCAACTGTGATTGTGAATTGTCGCATTTGGAAGCCCCTATTTAAATGAAAGTGTTTGGTCACTAGGCATGCATGTAACCACAACTCAAAGAGGTTAGTATGCACATGACAACAAAGGCATTGAAGCATTGAAAATGAAGGGGAGTCGTCCAAGCTACCAATAATCTACATGGATATCTATGTATGTCTAGATGGTGTTTCGAAAGAATATTTGGATGTCGTGTTCCAATAATTTACTTACAATCCCATTCGACACCCACTTGCAGAAGATCCTACTCAGGTGCTATACAACCGCATGACACTTGAGGTGGAAATCCATCTCATGTTCATATAGGTTCAATTATTAGGGCAGAAATCCTTAAAATCCGTGGCAGAAAACTGAGACAAAAAGGGATTGAAGTTTTTACTATTAGTGAATTATTTTGGTATTAGTGAATTTTATTGAGTTGGTATTATCTTTTATAAATACTTAGAAATAACCATTCATAACCCATCTATTCCTAAGTATTTACCTAATGTACCCTCTGGCCACCTCAACTTAGAGGTCAAATTCACGAGGCTAGTAGTATGATATTGTTCATCTTATGAAATTTAGTTTGGTATACTATGTTTGCAGCCACATACCATATAAATCCATCATGAAATGATGTTATACCAAGCGTTTGGCCTTTAACTAATGAAAATTTTAAACCATCCATAAAAAGTTGTCAAATTATCCATTCCATTTCTAAGTCATTTGTTCCACAACAAATGTTTCCATTATAGTTATATTTCTTATAACCAACAAAATATTTCAACGCATTTTGTTTCACATCAATATTTACATTACAAACATATTTGTAATGATCCATGAAACATTGTAAACATACAAAAGATTCCAACCCATCTCTTTCACACCACTGTTTTAATTTTTAAACACGATTGTCGTGATCCAAAAAATATTTTTCTTGGAATAGATTCTTGGATGAGATGAGTCTAACATAGGTTTGATATTTTGATTAATTTTGTATCATGCCTGCTCAAGGAAACAAGAGCTAGTAGATGTAAAAATAGAACTAGTATCTGTTGAAGAAACATTTGATTGCCTCTAGTGCAAGAGCAGAACCACAAATAAGGAATGGCACTTGTTGAAAAAGGATTTTAATTCGGTATGGTGTATTTCTTATTGGACCAACAAGGAATTTATAATTTACAAAGGGAAAATAAATTTACAAAGAAATATCATGAAATTTCAATTGCATAGTTTTAGGATTGAATCTAAGCACGATGGGATCACTATTGCTTTGGCATATTAGTGGGTATAGCTGATCTATCAATTGTAATCTCATGAAGCAATTCCTTCACATTTGTATCGTAATTATTCACTACCTTTCTTCCAAGAGAATCTGCTAAAACTCGAAGCTCATTTATTTTCATCACCCTCACCCCAGATTTACAAAGTGTGTTAATAATATTTAAACCAATTTTCACATGTAAGAGCCTGAATTCAAAACTAGTAATGACTAGTTCCACCATTCGAACAATATCTTTCACTATGTCCAAACTCTTCAATCTATCCTTCTCATAGTCATAGTTATACTTACCTTCCAAATTTTCGATTGTAGCTATGTATTGTATCAACTATAACCCTCAGGTAAGTGTTATACCAACTCCTAAAGCCCTTCCATGGTTGCTACCCCGGGGAGTTACAGCTACATGATCTCTGAAACGAGAAATGCCAAGTATTACCACATTGAGAAAAATGTCCGTGTAATGTTCGAAGTACAAGAGAGCGTTTCTCTTGCACATCGAGGCATCTTGGAAAATTGTAGTGCCATTGTCGAGATCTTCATCTATTATCCTCCAAGTATTATGATGCCCTAAGAATTTGAGTAAAGTGTCTATGACATAAGGCTGGAATGTTTTCTTGTTGCCAACAACATAACCGATGTCGTAATAAAAAATCTGACCATAAATGTTTATAACCATGCTGTCGATTTTTCAATAATCGGAACTAGCAAGGTTATTGACAATGTGTACAATGGCTTTACAGATTTTTCAGGTACTGTCTCTAAATCATCTTTTGTCAATCCGATGATATCGACTATCCTGGAAAGTTCCCAGAACACTTCCCTAGCGTCATCAAATGAAGAAAACCATTCAAATAATGAATCTAGCAAATGCATATCAATCACGCGGAACAAATATCTGTATCCCCTCATTAATAAAAATGAATCCTTGTTGTCTTCCTTGTATTGATAATAAAGGTAGATCAAATTAAGCTTCTGCCACAGGACCTTCTAGTCCTCTTCCTCTGTTTTATCCTTCTTGGAAAAGTAACAACAATAATGGAAAATGAAATCTTTCAACAAATATTTCATGTCAATCTTCTTTAATTTTTTGGTATAATCGGGAATTAATTCAAGGTCGTGGGTTCTATTTTGGGTGGCGTATTGGTGCATTTTTTGTCTCAACTCAATCTTTGGAATGAAATTCTTGATGTGGAAAGGTTGGTGAGTATATGGGTTGATGGCCTTGTGTTTGGTCACCCAAATCATTTCCAGTGTCCTGCGGTTGTATAACATCTGTGCAGGGTCTTCCGCGGGTGACAATCTAACGAGATCATAAGAAAATTATTGGAACACCACATCCATATATTCTTTTAGGAAAACATTTGAAGCCATTTTTGAGGTCAATGAGCTAACAATGCTGCAAATATATTCGCATTTTTTTATTCAACTTGTTATATATATATATATAGAGAGAGAGAGAGAGAGAGAGAGAAATATACACGAAATCTGCTAGAGAAATCCAATCGGCCGATGGTTGTAGCCCCATGCCAATCTCCCAATGAATTCAGAATAATAGAAAATTGTAAACATGATTCCTTGCTAGTGTGGTAAAGAATAATTAGGGGAGACAGGGAAATTAGTACAAGTAAGAAAAAAAAAACTTTTTGCAAACCTGCCCAATTGTGTTTACTAGAGTAGTCTCGATATAAATAATTAAGACATCATATCTGTATTGAAAGTGCTAAGGTCAGTGCTAACTTCGTAGTTAGATAATTTTTAAAAGTCACGTGTTTCAAAAATAATGGTTAATATTAATTTATTTATGAGTCTGAAAATCCATTTCAAACAACTAAGTATTTAAAAAAATTACTATCTAGCCAAAAATTACATTAAAAAATTAATAACTTAAATCTAAATTTACATTACAAAATTAATAACTTAAACCTAAATTCTATTTTGAAAATCAACAAAACTTTGAAATTGGGTTATATTTCCAAATAGAAATATTGCACATATTGTTTTCCCTTGCAAAGCATATTAAAACACAATACTTGTACAACACTAAGCACAAAAACTAGTTCAAACACCCACTTCTAATAAATGCAATATATGAAATCTTGTTAAAGCCTGCAGAGGTGGAAATACATGGAAAATAAATTTAAACAAAGCAAATGCAGAAATCAAGTAAAAAAATCAAGTACTAAAGAGAATCGTTTGGTAAAATATATGGCACAAGGACTTGCAATTCAAAAAATCCCGTGAAATTTTACCACCAGGGACCATTTTGTCAATAGTTGATTTTGCAGAGAACTACACATTTGTTCTAAAAAAAGAAATACACAGTGAATACTATCATTTTTACCAAGTCTCCATGGTTGTGCATATTCTATATAGACACACTGTACAAAATTTTGATCATTTAGAAAGCACCAGTGAAAGTCAACATGTTATTAAAGAATATCACTTTTCTATCAGTGACGATCGTACACATGATACATATTTTGTACAACATTGGTTTGAAAAGATTTATGACTCCTTGAAAATTCATGAAATAAAATTCAATGAACATTGGATATGGTTAGATGGATGCATACGTCAATTCAAATATTCACGATCATTCTTTTGGTTGTGTTGTCTTCATATGAAAACCTACATTAAACATTGTTTGAATTTCTTTTAGGTTGGTCATGGAAAAAGAGAACATGATGGTTTAGGGGCATGTATAAAATGAACAATAAGAAGATATCAAATGGACCACTCTGCAACCAACTTGTTTCAGTTGAACAAGTTGTTCAATGGTGCATCGTTGCACTAAGTGATGAGACTAACTGGTCAAGGGAAGTATATATATATATTAACTTGCATGTCTATATAGATGTAGAAATTTAATATGTACATGATCTAATTTTTATTAGATTTCTAATTTTAAACATTATTTATCACAATGATTATCTTTGATGGTATTTTGAATAACATATTTATATTCTTGTTTGAATTTTCCATATAGATTTTTTTGGCATATTGGGGTCCAAGATGTAGATAGATCGATTGGAAATGAAGTTGAAACAATAAAAGGGACTCGAAAATTGAATTTAATTGAAACAAAGCAGTACCAAAATGTGTTTGCATTTGATAAAAGAAAATATTCTTGTTTTTTTCATGTTTACATAGTCAACACATAATCCAATTATGTTTGTGAAAACAAAATGTATGTAAAATATTGGCAACATACAAAACTTATAAATACAAAGGAGAAAATGTCTGTTGCAAAATTTGAAGAAATGCGATCAGAGGATACTATAGTATCATCTGAAGGTGATAGAGCTTTTGATCTTGTTAGAGAAGGTAATATTTCAATTGCTTTCAAATGATAGAGATCTAGAAATAGATAATAAAATCAAGTACACATGTTAATTTTAAAGTTATTTTTTCATGTTAATCATGATCTAAATTTATGTAAGTTTTTTTTATTGTGCAGGAGATGTTTTTGTTGTTGTTGTGCCTACTACCAATGCAGAAAATGTGAAGTATTATTTGATATGTTGCAATAAAAGAAAGATAAAATTATTGGAAAACTATGATGATAATGGGTTTATATATGACAGAGGGTCTATTATACTGAAATGCTATTTTTTCCAACAAACTCATCAAAGTCGAGATTTTTTTTACTTTCAAGACTATGAACCTGATATCATAAGTTGTCGATATAGTCACTTGGTGTATGTAGCACACATAAAGTTGATAGAAGTTCAATCAAAGAAAATATTGAAAATTAAGAAATGGAAAATGTCAAAAGCCTATCTTGAACGGGTCATTGAAGATGCCATTCCATTAGAATTTTTTTAATTGAATTTCCCAACTATTTCTTCTCCTTGGATTCATATTTTAGAACTTACAAAACTCGACTAGAAATTGTTAGCCTTTTTTTTGTGCATTCTTAAGTTTTACATTATTATATATGTATATTCTATGTTATGTACAAGTGTTTGCACGTGTACATTATTTTGGTAGATGCACATGTGTAACTTATACACATGTACACATACATATAAATTATTTGGTCTTAAGCAATTTCATACATTCTCTGGTACAATTTATGTCATTATGTCATTATTGCAAAATGTACATGTGTATCTAGCATAGTTGATATAATGCAAATTTTAAGTTTTGATTTTTTTACACATATATTAAGCAAATTATAATAATCATTCTCGAATGAAAAATGTGTGGTACGTATTTTCTAGTTTCTAGTTTACTATCAACTGACATCCATAGTAGCTTTTCTATGTACATTAATGAAAAATGTTGTGTATTGGATATGTTTTAATTCAATTTTAAAATTTTATGATTGTTTGACACATCTATGAACACCTAGAATTTTGTGATTGTTTTTAGGTATATATACATCGATATGTATTTCATATTAAAATATTATAAAAACGATTTCAAATGGAAAATGTATGAATTAAATGCAAATTTGCTTTCATTGCTACATATTCATGATTGTTTTAAATGACACATGATCATGTGCAAAATGTACACCTAAATATCACCTTTAATAGATGTAGATGTCTTAACTATATAACATTCATACATGTTCAAATGCATTTAACATGTTCCACATGTGTTTTGTAATTTGAAATTTCAATCTAGATTCATTTTAAATAAAAAATGACAAAACAACTTGAGCTTTAAAAACAAAACATTTAATCTAAGAATGAATCTAAGTTAACATTATAACAACATGTCATCATGTACATGTGCAAAATGTAACAACTAAATGAAAATGTACTTCATTCATTGTTACATATATTCATGAACTTAAATATGTAAAACCACAGATACATGATTATTTTAAATGGCACATGTGATCATGAAAAATGTACCTAAATATCACCTTTAATAGACATCCTAATTATATAACATTCACACATGTTCAAATGCATAACATGTACCACATGTGTTTTGTAATTTGAAATTTACATCTAGATTCATTTTAAATAACAAAACAACTTGAGTTTTAAAAACAAAACATATAATCTAAAATCATCTAAGTTAGTTCTTTAGAACAACATGTGATCATGCATGGAAAATGTAACAGCTTAATTAAATGCATTTATGTACTTCAATCATTGTTACATATTCGTGAACTTAAATATGTATTTAGCCATCTATAATTGTTTTAAATGACTCATGATCATGTGCAAAATGTACACCTAAATATCACTTTTAATAGATGTATGTTCTAATTATATAACATTCATACATGTTCAAATGTATTTAACATGTACCACATGTGTTTTGCAATTTTAAATTTCAATCTAGATTCATTTTAAATAACAAATGACAAAACAACTTGAGTTTAAAAAAAAACATATAATCTAAGATCATCTAAGTTAGTTCATTATAACAAAATGTGATCATGTATGGAAAATCTAACAACTAAATTAAATGCATTTATGTACTTCAATCATTGTTACATATTCATGAACTTCAATATGTATTTAACAATCTATAATTGTTTTAAATGACACATGATCATGTGCAAAATGTACCTAAATATCACCTTTAATAGACATCCTAATTATATAACATTCCCACATGTTCAAATTTTTAACATGTACCACATGCATTTTGTAATTTGCAATTTCAATCTAGATTCATTTTGAATAACAAGTGACAAAACAACAAGTTTAAAAAACAAAAAATTTAATCTAGGATCATATTTAAGTTATCATTATATAACAACCCGTGATCACATGCAAAATCTAACAACTATCCAAAATGTAAAATATGTCCAAAATTTATATCATGAACAATAAAAGTAAACATAACAATGTATAGTGTTACAAGTATCAAGTTATATAGAAAAATAAATATAACTGCAGAAATAAGACTATCTATATAGGAAAGTAAATGTAAGGCTATCTATCAAATAAAATGTTGCATGTACATCATCAATCAAATAGAGATGGATGCAGTGTATTTTATAGCAGCATCCTGAGCCTCCTTGTGCTATCATCTGAAGAATGGGAAACCTACACAATGTGTAAAAATTAAAATTTAATGAGAATGTAGAACTTCATTAAAAAAAAAAAATGGAAAAAAAAAATCATGCAATACCGCATGTTCTTCCCTCTCCATTTTCCTGTGTTGGTCGTCCATCAATGCATCCTCCATGGTAAACTGTACAATATGTTAGTGCCAGTGTTTGCATACTTCCACCAGGGATCAAAACACATTTTTCATGTGCATCTTATGTGTCCCACTCTAAAGAATTTTAAATCATTCCATTAGGTCATGATATAAAATTGTTCCACTGGTGGTTGTCCTTGTCAAGTGCCCCATTTTCCTTCACAAGTATATGTCTGCTGACCCTCTTCCATGTCTTCATCATGCTGAAAAAAAGTCTATTCTCATTCCCCTTTTAGTCAAAGTCACTCATTGAGTCAGTTTCTTTCATTTCTCATTAGGTCACTAGGGTTTCATTAGGTCAAATCATTGCATTGTCTCATTTTCAATAAAGGGCAGCAAAAGGTGTGAAGGTGACCCAAAATAAACTCATGATTTTTTTCAATCAGGTTTCCCATGTAAATTTACATTTCATCTTTATAAGTTTTCATCTCAAAAATCACATTTTTGATAAAAACAGAGTTATTTTATTATTCCTAATTTTATGTAATTTTAAGTCATTATACGTAATAAAACCCTAAAAAAGCTCTGTATTCCTAGATAAAGATATTTGATGAAGAAATACAAAGGCCATGTTAGTCATCCAAAGCATCAAAAAGTTATTTTGAAAGGATAAATACAAGAAATAAGTGTGGGTCTCAATCATTAAAATCCAAATTTCATTCATAGTATAAAAAGCTTATTTTCCAAAGAGATGTCCTCATTTGTTCATGTGTCAAAGAGAAAACGCGATTTTGGAGCAAAGGACGTTTGAACAAGGAAGAAACTGGAAAAATTGGATGACGCTGCGCATAGAGCTCTGGCGCTACGCATAGAGCTCTAGCGTTGTGCATAGAGCATTTTTTCCAGTGCAAAATTACATAGCACATAGAGAGAGGGTGAAGCACACCTGGGTAAGGCGCTGCGTATAGGTCCAAAACCCTCCCAAATTTCTCCAAACACCTCAAGGTTGCTTCTCCATCTCCAAAAAAATTAAGTGAGCCCTTGTAACTCCCTCTTTCTCCATTTTATACTTGTGTGTGAGTTTTATGTTGGCAAAAATTACAAAGAAACCCTAGTTTTTCTTTGCCACTCCCAAAATCCCCATCCCCCTCACAAACTTCCCAAAACCCCCTTGTCCCAAATTCATTGTCCCTAGGCCCTACCACATCACCCCATACTTCTAAAAAACACTAAAACTACCCCTACATCCTCATTCCTAAGTCCCTTTACCCTTTTCCATTAAAACCCCAATTTCTAGGAATTTCACTATTGTTTCCTAGATTTCCCCCCTACATTTGACTTTTAATTAAATTCTCATTTTCATCTCCCTTCATATTTTTACCTCCCATCACCTCACAAGGTTTCTTAACCCTTTTCCCCATCTCCCTTAATTTTTGTGACCCTATCCCTATTCCCTAAAGCCCTCATTTAATCATTTCCTTTCCTACTCCCATTTCCTTCACTCCTTTATTCACTATCCCTTTCTTCCCCCTTCCCTAGGGTTTCCAAAGTGCCAAAGAAATAAGCCTGGAGAGAGAGGGCAGAGATTATAGAGAGGAGGAACACAGTGATGATGATTTTGAGGAATATGAGATTGTACAGCAAAGAAGGCCACACAAGGGAGGCATAATCATTAGAGTAGAGGCAACAAACCTTAGAGAGCTAGAGGCTTCACCTTTAGCTGTGTCATGTTTCAGATATGTCAGGTGCTATGAGTTTTTGGAGAAGATGGAAAGAGTTCAGCATCACCCTGAGTTGACTTAGCTTTTCATACTGAACCTCCATGATAACAGTGTAACTCTCCCCAATGTAACTTTTTCCATTTCCACTTCTATTTTTGCTGATACTACAGGGATTCGAAATGTAGGGGAGAGATGGTATAAAGTAAAGGACCTGGGTGATCACTTTTTTTACCCTTACCTCAAGACCAAGTACAATAATGAAAACATAAATTTTTTCCCCTTCATTTTCCTCCTCAGAAATTATGCATCGATGACGAATATTATCATGAGATACTTCACTTGTGAGGGCAGATTCTCCAGATTGTACACATATCATATCATGCTGCCCATTCATTTCTCTAGAGTGAGGATGCTGAACATCCCATATTTCTTGCCCTAGAACATTGAGAAGATGGCATACTTGGTGGCAAAGAAAGAATATCATCAACAGATGAACAACCTCTATCATCACTCCCTCATTAAACTCATTTTGCTTCATCATCTCAATCTACTCAACATCTCTTGTGATACCTTAATTTCCAATGACATATTCACAAATCCCCAATTTCCTCCACCAATTCCACAGGAGAGTAGAGAGACATCTACTAGCCCTGCAACTGCAAAAACAAGGAAAGATAAAGTCAAATCACCCAGGCAAGTCAAAGAATGTAGTGTGACATATCAAAGAGGGCTTAGAAAATTGTTTGCAACACATAGGAAAATGCTTGCTCCACACGATGTGGAAGGGGCTTTGCCTTCTTCATCAACAAAACAGGTACAACAGACATAGAAGGGAAAGGAAAAAATCATAGAGACATTTAGTCATGTAGAGTCAGGTTAGGAGCATGAAGACGCCCATGGGGTAGAGGTTGATTTTGAGATTTAAACCTTGAAGAGTTTGTTGACACTACCAAATAAAGCATTTCCATCAAAGGAAAGGAAGCATAGATTAGAGAGTTGCAAACCAATATTGGGAGGGAAAAATTCATGATCTCTTCTGTAGAGCAAGAGAACAAACAGTTGACAGACAAACAAACTCTTTTAGAGATGAAGTTGTTGCAGGAGAGGAAGAAAAACATGATTTATCAATAATCCATGGAAGATCCTAAGGAGGCTGAAAACATCAGGAAAAGGCCAAAGACAAGAGGCTTCAAAAGAGCATTGGAGAAAGAAAAGCAAGAAGCCCAAAGTCTGAGTCCTGACTAGCGATTGGCAAAGTAGATTGAAGATAACATAGAAGTGTGGATTGAGAGAGTCAAGATTCACTTGAAGTTTTTGATGAAGTCAAAAAGAGACAATCAGATGCTCAGGCACATGGCCCATCACTATCAGACCTAGAACAAAAATTGCAATATCAAGGTCGAACAGATGAAGGATGAACTAAAGGAGATCCGGAAGGGAAAGAAATGAGGTGAAAAAGTCAAGATACTTGTTGATGCCTCCTTAGCTCAACTTGACATGTGATTGTGGGCCAAGCCCACAAAATTTGAGTAATTTTAAAAAATTTTGGAAATTTTTGAGTTTTTGGGCAAATTTTGAAAAACACAAAAAAACTAGTTCTATGCGCAGCAAAACTAGTCAGACAAAAGGGCCAAAAATACCCAAAAAATCATGTTTCTACCTCTTTTTCAGGTTGGTGATGTGCATAGAGTCAGTCTTGGGAGATTGCACTTTTGAGGCGTCACAACAGCTCCAAATCAAAAACTACAAGAATATATGGAAAGTAGATAAGACATGCTTTCCAATGAGCTATCATTAGCTCAATTTGGACACCGAAAAGTCAGCCAAAAGTGACCTGCCAGAAAGGCTATTTTTTTTCCTTTTTGGCGCTACGCATAGGACAAATTTTTCCTGTTTCGTCAATTTTCTCAGTTTTCAAAATTAACTTTCACTAGTGTAAATTTTACTTTTTACTGATGTAATAAGTGGTTGATGATGTAATTATGGTGTTATAGATGTTACCCAGGGTACATACATTAGGTAAATGGCCTCAATGACATGTAATGAATCAATTTTCTTAAATTAGGAATGAGTCACTTTGACCACCCTATTCTCTAGTTGTCAGTTCAGACATTCTTAGAATAGCTCCTCCTCTCATGGATTCGACCCCCTGAAGCTAGGATGAGTTGGTTTGAGGCCTATATCATGTATTTTCTTAGTAATTATAAGGGGGGGACTCAGTTAGATGCTTTTCCTTTAAAGAGACACACTTTGTATCAGTTTTGAGTAGGAATATTAATCAAATTTGTAGTTATTTTTATGGGATCCCTGCGGTATGGTGTTTAGTTTCAGTTTATCCTTTTTTTCTCATATTTTAGAATTTTTTGTTTATTTTATCCATCATTACATTGCTATTAAGTGAATTTTTTCAAGTTTCATGAACATAATCCATAATTTTATGCTCTGTTTTGGGTAGACATTCACATCCTGTAATTTCTTCAGTTTAGAAAAAACCCATGATTTCACCATTCTCTTTCTAACTCCTCACCTATCTTGATCATCCCATCAATTGAAATCTTAAAGTGTTAAATCACTGTTCCTACCTTGCCCCATAGAACACCCTGCAAATTTAGACCTAATTTCCTTTGCCCTAAACTATTTTTCTCCTTCTGATCCATCACAACCGAATCAAAACAATTAAAACCCTGAGCTACTATACCTAACCTAGTACTTTCATTATCCAGTCATATTGGCTATGATCCTTATGGAGAGAGCCCTCTCCTTGCCTAGTAGGGCAAGCTACTTGGCTAAGCCTAGTTTTTTGTTACCTCGGAATTTCCTTCTTCAGCCTAAGTTTCAATCCAAGTGATAACATATTGGCGACCATACTAGGGAAGAAAAAGATCATATCTTCCCTTGGAAAGAACGACAAAGTTTAGATCTGATTGATGATGGTGGAAAACAATCAAATGCATATGAAGGCTGAACTCTTCACCTGGAAACTCCAACTTGATGTAAAGACTCCACTTGAGGATCGACCTTGCCAACAGGAAAATAGAAGGATCTTAAACAAATGTCAGGTATTCAAAGTGGAATTGTATTCAAGATCTAATATGCTTTCTTGTAAATTACTTCTTTTCTTTTCCTGAAACTATCCTAAAAGTTTTTTGAAGTTTTTTGTATGATAAAGATGATTAAAACCTTGATTCTACCTATTCAAAAAGTGTAAATACCGAGTTTTCCTTTGATCTTGGTCCACATCCTTTTCCTTTTTCTGAATCTTATGATGACCATCTTCAAATTGATGAGCCTAAAGAGATCAAGACTAATCCTACAACTTCTGTACATACTCCTACACCTTGTAAAATTCTAGATCGATACAAACCACTCATCTTACCTCCTATACTCCATGCTTTCCCTGAAAATCATTGCCTATATCTACTAAGGTTTGATAGTGAATATGATAATATCATTGCTGAGAGACATATTTAGAATTTTGAGACTTTCCTAGACCTTTTTGAAATTGACAAAGAGGATGTCAATATCAAGCTATTTGCTCTTTCTTTGCAAGGAAAATCAAGATTTGGTTCAAAAACTTGCATGCCGTGAGCATCTCAGATTTCTCACAGTTCTTCAAAGTTTTCCTTGACAAGAGGGTGGTCAAAAAAAACCCTTTCCTAATTCTAGAAGAGTATGACCAGCTGAAAAGACAGCTAGGGGAGACAATACAATAGTTTTCTACTAGATTCAATGAATTCTATTATTCAATATCTACTGATATAAGACCCCCTCCTATCTTAGCTATTTTACATTACCAAAATGCCTTTGATCCAGAAATGGAGTTTCAAATGAGAGAAAGTAACCTTGCAACACTTGAAGAGATGCAAAATAGTGCAGTAGATGTAGAGGCTAATCTGTTGATCAGAAGGTCAAAGCTGAAGGAAGAAGAGAAGAATAAAATTGCAGAGCACCTGACATCTTCAGAGGTAAAGCTTGACATTTTGGTAATTACAATAGAGGAAATGATGCAAAATATCGGCATGACAGATGTATTTTCTGTTCAAGATCATCATGACCCACTTATCCCAAAAAAAGAATAGATTGCAAGCCCTAAATATTTTCATGCTAATCCCAGCCCCCATAGATCAGAAAATAGATTTGTAGGTCAATCCGAGGAGAAACAATCTTATAATATAATGTGTATCATTGGTGACATTACTTATATTGATGATTTTCCAAAGTTTGATAAGTATGACGATGATTATGTTCTCCAAATAGAAGCTAATATTGCAGAGCAATCAACAATTGGTTTGTGGGAGGAAGTTCAGTTTCAGCAGCTCGAAAATAGTGATCAGTTGATTCATATCAGCTATGAAAATGATGAGGAAAGTATAGAAAATTTGGAAGTGAGTGAAGGATCTTTGCCTCTTTGTTTTACTTCATTTCAGTTCATTAGAGATAGCTTTCATGCGATCATAAATCAACAGTCATTGAGTTTTTATCTTGACAATCAAGAGGATAATGAATTTTTTTATCAGAGCTCCTTACCCTTGTGTTCCTCCTCATTTGAAAAAATAAGAGAAAACTATAAGCAAGCAGATAAGCAAGTGGTCAACACTATAAATGATGAACATTCTTCTAAATTGGTTGAGAAAATCATTTGCGACATAGAATCCTCCTTAGCTCTAGATTTGCAGCCACCGAATGCCATTGAATGTCAGGTTGCATATGAAGACTTGGAAGTTGAAACACATGATAAAATGATGCAAGATGATTCTGTACCACTACTTTTTGAAGCATTTAAAATTTTAAAGAAAAATTTTCATAATATCTCTAAAGAAAAGGATGAGCAGCCTGTAGAGTGTCATGCAGTCTCATTAAGACCGATGGCTATGTTTCAGCAGTATTTTCAAGTTTTTCATGACCCAATAACTGATGTGTTAGATTATATCTACAGTAAAATTCCTTCTCCATTAGCTAACTGTGAGCCTGAAAATAGTGTTGATATAAACTTGATCTGACAACCGACTTCATTGTTTTGTTCAATAGGTGTTTCATTACAAAGCTCATACCAAGATTTGTAGTCATATCAGGAGAGTAATGAAGAATATTCTTGTTTTGTTGATGATCATTAAGAAAAATTAGTCATTCATGAGTTTCAGGATCCTTTTTTCAACTTGCTGCAGTCATCAAAGAAAGAAATCATAGATGTCAGGAAAATTTTAAAACCAAGGTATGAAGACTACCTAGAGAAGAGCAGTAACGTATTAGATGGGCTGGAAATCAATATCTATTCCTATGAATATCCTTTCACAGCATTCTTGAGGTCAGCCGATGGAATCATGCTTTGCAATTTCATCAAGATTCAATATGTTGACAAGTTTTCATGGGAGTTGCCTTTTAGTAGTTCTTTCTTCTTGCTCATAAGAAAGCACTTACGGAGAATTCAAATAGTAGATAGAATTCTTACATGGTTGCATTAGTTGTTCCATTTCACTTGATCAAGTGATGAATGGATCAATTAGAGTAGGTTTTCTTGAATAAGTTCAATTCCGAGCATCTTTTTTAGTCATTATGGAGTCATTCTGGAGTCATTCTTGAGTCAGTTTATTGAGTCAAGTTTTTAGTATTCAGTTAGTCTTTAGCTTTTGGCTCCATTTCCCAATGAATAGGCACTTGATCTATGGTGTTCTTGGCACCTTCCAAGGAGCTACCATCCCCTACTAGAGCTAATGTTAGTGTCAGTATTTGCATACTTCCACCAGGGATCAAAAAGCATTTTGTATGTGCATCCTAAGTGTCCCACTCTAAATAATTTTCAATCATTCCATTAGGTCATGATATAAAATTGTTCCACTAGTGGTTGTGCTTGTCAAGTGTCCCATTTTCTTTCACAAGTATATGCCTGCTGACCCTCTTCCATGTCTTCATCATGCTGAAAACAAGTCTGCTCTCATTCCACTTTTAGTCAAAGTCACTCATTGAGTTCGTTTCTTTCATTTCTATTACTTGAAACATTTCTAAAAATTTAAAGCCCCTAGCTGATTGGATTGCTCTAACACTGAGCCGCTTTCCCTTTCATGAGGTGGGTTAACTGAGTTTCGAACCTGGGCGGGGCCTCAATATTGGTCAGCAAACACTTTCCAATGCAAGTCGTCCACCGTTTGGCCTAGCACAACAGTCTAATTAACAATTGTATGTTACTTGAAACATTTCCGAAAATTTCAAGTCCTTGGTTGGTTGGATTACTCAAACACTGAGCCACTTGGCCCATGCAAACACTTTCCAATGCAGGTCTTCCACCATTTGGTCTAGCACAATAAATTAATTAACAATGTCTGTTACTTGAAACATTTTTGAAACTTTTAAGTCCTTGGCTGGTGGGATTGCTCTAACACTGAGCCACTTGCCCCTTCATGAGGGACGCCCTTAAGGGTTCAACATAGATGTGTGTATTACTATTTCCAATACCCTCATCAGGCCACACTTTGGCTAAGGTCCTCTGGCTAACCTCAAGAAAAACTATCTCTATCCTCGTCTTGAAAATTATACATACTAAGATTTACCCCAGATTTTCCCTTGGCCAGTGTGTTGTTGTACTACTGAGCTACATGCCCCTTCATTGTGGGAATCATTAATGATTCTACCTAGATGTACGGATTGATATCTCCAACAAAGAAAACACCTAATTTGAAAGTAAATCATCAAAACTAAACGAAAGAGAATGTATAATGAACAAAGTTTTTATGCCAACATTCTACCATATTCCAAAGTTGTCATGTTTGACTTCTAAGTCATTTATATAGATTTTAATCATTGCTTTACATTTAATTGAGTATAATTGCAAACGAATTCGTTTCATATTTAATCATCCCTAAATTAGGTGTGCTCATGCTCCTAAGTCATGACTTTTGGACCTATGTGTGGAAGTGCGCGTTGGTCTGTTTCCAAAGGTTTTGAAAGTGGTCATTTCAAAAGTCATCCCTGTTTCCAAATGTTGTCCTTACCCTGTTTCAGGCAACTAAGACTTCAAAATATTGTGCTCTTTGGTTAAATTGAAAATTTTATTTGCATATTAAAGAGTGGGAATCCAAAAGGAAAAAATGGTTCCATTTAAAGATATGTGCAAGCTAAATTATCTAAATTATTTTTATTACACTCCATCCATCTATTTCGTTGCAGCATTCCTAGTCCTTTAGTATTGAATTATAACTCTATAAAATCAAGATGACCATCCATATTCAAAGGCTTCTTCTTTTCTTTGCGTTATCTTCTAATAAGGATTTTTATTTCCAAGTAATTCAACTACCAAAGGTAAAGTATAATTAATATAAGAAAATAAGTGACCAATACGTTTGACCATAGGTATATGGAATCCAAGCTATAATCAATGTTCTTCCAAGTTTCTTGGGCAAGGGATCATGTAAAAAGGGAGACACATGTGGGGGGATGTGTCGAAGCACCCCCAAATTTTGGGTAAATTCAGGGGTGGTGTGGGGATGTCGGGGTCCCTAGCATAGCAGTCCTTGTCTCTCAAAATATAAAAATAAAAATAATAATGGAAAAATCCCCAAAATAGTTATTCCCAGGCAAATTTATCATTGTTCATTGTAAATACTAAATAGTAAACAATAAAATTGTACTGAATTCAAAATTTTTTATTATATAAACATGATTCATATTCATGTTTAATAATTGAATAATTGATTCATAAACTATAAATGAATCATAATTGGTAAACACTAATACATTGATTTAAATCCATCATTATAGAATCTAATTAAGTAATTCACATTAAGAAAATAGTAAATACTAATATGAGGTCATTATTATCTAGAGTCAAGGCTAAAAATTCAAAACTAAAAAATAACAATGGGCAATGAACATTGAAAATAAAATGAGAATTAAGGGGTGAAAGTATATAAAAGATAAATAAAAGTTAAAGTGAGGTAGGGTTTTTTTATATGTTTCTTTTTATTTTCTCATTTTTAAGCCTTTATATGAAAAAAATTGATGGAGATGCCAAGAAGCAACCCTTTTTTGGGAGAGTAAGCCCAAAAGCCCTCATTTTGGGGAAACATGCCCCCACCTTGGGAAAGCATTTCCCTCGTGTTTCATAATTGTTCCCTGTTGCTACAAAATCTAGCAAGGCCTTGTGGTGGTGTTCACAAGGTGAGGAATAGACTTTGTAGAAACAACGAGGAAAAAAATTCAGATTCAAAGTTCATAGATATAAAATATAAAAATAAATCTCAATGTTTTCATTTGATTATTACTTGAATCTGGTGTGGGCAGGTTACAGTAAATGTGATTCGAAAAAGGATGGGGAGACAATGTAGAGCATGTATTGGGTATGATTCATTTGATGTTGGAGATCCTTTGGGCACTTGAGCCATCGACTTTGGAAATGTTTCTATTAGGGACCTATGGTTTCTAATGTTGTGATTCTTTCACCTCATGCTTATTTTGGGCAAGAAAATGTTTTAGGAATGCAAGACAAGATACCGATGGACAGGGAAATAATTTTTTTACAATTGCAATGTCAATTCCATGATATCCTCTCTTTATTGTTTGATTGTATTTTGAACATTTCTTTTTATTTTGTTTTGTCTTTTAACTATGAAATTGAAAATACTTGGTATCATGTCCATTTAAAAAACCATCAAATCTTGAAGATGAAATTAGTATTAAATGATATTGACTGAAATTCTTTTAGTTGTTTTGTGTTAAAATATTTTCATGACAATTAGAAAAGTTTACTTTCATGTTGTTATTTGAGCACATGTTGTTTATATACTTGAACAAGGTCATGCGTTACAGAATGAAATTTTGTTGTGAATAAAATGACAAGGATTAAACATCATACCTTAGATGATTTGTTCTCACAAGTTATCTACAACTTGAGTTTTCTAGCATGTAACTTAGTTGACATGATTGTGCCTAAGCTTTACTTGAAGGTTGAATACTAAGTTACTAAGGTATTTTTTTCTATGGCGATGTTCTATTTCCTTTGTTTATACAGGTCATCTGGCCACATAGTGACCACTATCGCTCACCTGAAGAAAACTTGTTCGAGTTTTTTTCTTTTATGGGAAAAATGGCTTTGACAATGATGTTGTTGAGGTATATGTCGTATAAATCTTTTATAGTCTACTTTAGTTTGTATTCTAGAGGTCATTATATTTCATGTCTTACATTGCATTGTAACTTCTTTTGTTTTTAGAAAAGGAACTCAGTATTGATGGTAAGAAGCAAGAATTGAAGAAAGAGGAGAGCAATAACATTGGAGAGACAAATGCAAAAAGAGAGAGAGAATATTACCGGTATAGTGATACCCTTCGAGCCAATATCCCGCATATTAAACCCACATAGAGACTGATGGTCAAGTATTCAGAGTTTGTGAATTCACCTGCATGCCTTGGGAACACAATGATAATCTTTTGAATTGCTGAAACAATATTTCATGTGTAAATTGTAATCCAACAAAGATTAAGTTGGAAACTCATATTGTAATATTTGACAATTCATATAATATAAATTATGTGGTTGAAATTATTTATAATTTCACTTGATATTGTTTAGTATTGTAAATAACATGTGTAATTTTGTGTTTTCATATTAGGTGAACATGCACATTGTATAAAAAAAAAATTTATTTTGTCGCAAAATCATATTAATTAATTTATGTTAATTAATAATGAACACATAAAATCAATCTAAAACTACTAAATTAGTAGTTTATATTGATTAATGATTAACATAAATAAAATTAATATACGAATAAATTAGTCGTTTATAATGAATCATTATTAATGAAAATAAATGAAATGAATATCAGCTATTAGATTAGTCATTTATATAATAAATATGAAACTACAAAAAAAAATGACTACTGCAGATGATAAATTTGTGATTACAAATGATGACTATTTGCATATATACGACTACTAGTAGCTAATTTATAGTATCTTATAACACGACCAAAATTTAGTCATATCTATTTGGTCATTAATTGGTTTCAAACGATGACTAAAATTTGCATATATATATATAACATGACCAAAATTTAGTCATATTTCTTTACTCATTATTTGGTTTCAAAAGATGACTAAAATTTGCATATATATGACTATTAGTAGCTAATTTACAGTATCTTATAGCACGACTAACATTTTGTTCAATTTTTTTTGGTCATTAATTGTGACAATTAATGACTAAATCAATGACTAAATTAATTATCAAATTTATGATTAAATATACTACTAGACGATAAAATTGAGACAACCAATTAATGACTAAGCTAAAACCAACTAAAATTTGGTCACGTATTGTAAATTAGCTACTACTGGTCACCAACTGAAAAATAGTCGTTTATATGGAAATTTTAGTCGTTTTTTTAGTAACTAATTAGCCATTTTCTACTTGTGATTAGTATCTTGCATACAAAATGCTTTATCTTGGTTATGTAGTGAGTGTAAAGTGTCAGTGAACTAAATTAATCGCTCTATTCTTGTGTTGAATGATATTAAAAAAAAGAAGTGTATGAAAACAATTTTGATGATGTTTGCATGGTACCTGTAATTGTTTGTCCTTCTCTTATCTTTATGAGACTTCTTATGCAGAAAAAAAAAATCTAATTTGGCTGATTACAATAAGATTCTATGGTTTGGTTGATGAGGCTTATATGTTTCACTTCATGGTCATATTATAAAGAAATAATTTGATGCATTGAGCTATGTTTATAAGGGGACATGCTTTAGTTGATTTAAGGACCTTATGGCTTCATGTGCTATGAGAATCTGAAGGCTATTCTACAATATTTGGGCCGATATATTTCATCATTGATGTGTTTTAGATCTATATGATAGGTTGGTGATTGTGACATAGTTTTACAAAGATCCATATAGGTTGTTGTCTTCTATTGGTTCCTCTCTAGGCCTATGAATATGACAATGAATTAGAGCCTTTGGATGGTGCAAGACAAAGGATAAGCTCTAATGAATCTAATAATTTTGATGTATGTCTTCCATATCTATCGAATGTCCTTCCACATTTTTCTCGTGATATTGAAATGTATTTAGAGTGATTGGTTGATATATTTGTAAGAAGGGCTTAATAGTGATAGAAGTATTAGATCTACATAATATTATGATTGATGCATGGTAGCTTATATGTTGTTTCTTGCTATGATTTGGTAGTATTGGTATTTACAGTATTGTTGAGAGGGTTTTTTATTGATTTTATCTTGATTATGTTGGAATATTTTCTTGGTTAGTACTTGGCACATTGTGATATTGGCTTGGCCAGTACTTGGAACATTCGTATTGGTATATTGGTTGTAGTTATGATCCATTATTGATATTCAATGATTAGTTTACTTCAGTGATTCAATATTGATATTAAATGGATGACATATTGGAATTATGTATTAGTATTGGCATCATTGGTATAATTGGTTGGCACATTGATATTCAATTGATATTTAGCCTTCAATGATTCAATGGTTGGCATATTGGTATTGGTATTGGTCTTCAGTATTGGTTCAATGATTCACTTGTATCAAATGATTTAGCTATGCAATTTTATTTAATGATTCAATTTGTTATATTGGTTTGAGCTTATTATATGGTGTGGGTTCAAATTTGACTATATGATGAAAGGTGGCCTACAGGTTTTGATGGTTGAATGAGACAGGTGGATCTAGTGTGAAATATTGTGAAACATGGTCCACGAGGAGATGAGGGTTGTAGCCTTCAGTAAGGGAGTCGAAGTTTCGCTCTAGTAGAAGCCAATAAACTAGATCAGGGGGTAGTAGTTCCCTTCTAGTGCTTGTTAGAGAACGAATGGAGGTTGTAGCCTTTTATAGGTAGGAGCTTGCATGCTAGAAAGTGTCTGCACCAATAAAATGCCATGATGTAATGAATAATTTTTCTTTTTATAATAATAAATAATACAAAGAAAACAACAACGATGTTTTTCTCCCACATTGGGTTTCCACCTAAAATCTTAGCGTCCATATGTGTTTGATCTATTGATGTGCTTTATTATTTACATGTTTTATTCTTAATGTTGATCATGGTTTATTGAATCATTTATATATAACATTGTGATATTCTAAATGAAGTAATGGTTTTAAGATAGTTGTAAATTAAAAGAATAAGAAAAGTGAAGTATAATTTGGAAATGAAATATTGATTCAAACCCCCTCTCAGTATTTCTAACAATTTCTATCAGAGGATGTCTCTCCTGTAGAATCTTAACCAGTTGAGAGTGGATCAGGGACAATGGGAAAGAAGCACAAGAAGAAGGAAACACAAAGGAAGAGGTCAACCTAGGAAATTGGTGACAATGATGTATCTAATATCGTAGCAATATCAACAACAATAGATCAAGGACAAAAAATACTGAATCAAGTCAAAAATTTCTTAGATGATGAAGTTAGTGATAAATAATTACCAAGTATTGATTCTTGTCTTAATTGGGGACGTAATTACCGTTGTACAAATTATTGCACATTTTCCTTCTCATGTAGTGATTATGATAATGAATCAACTGATATTTCCCCTTTGGGTAAAAATTAAGATAATCATTATGTAGAGAAATTGGAGTGTAAAAACTCTGGTAAACTTGAATAAGTATATATTATTTTTGATAAAAAATGAGATATGAGATATTTTTACAATGGGGAATCACCAAGGCTTTAAATATAGCCTCATGGTGTCCCTTGGTGAAGAGGCATGATCTTTGATCATGCCCTTTCACTTAATAAAGCCTAATATAACTATATCTAACTAATAATTAATAAAATATACATAACATTGCCCCTCTCATAAAGATGCTTTGTCCTCAAAGCATACGTAATGATGGACAATGCTGACGAACGCCTGGGTTTCTTAAGAAGCGGGCTCTTGCTTCCCATATTTTAAAAATATTGTGGAGCATATTCTCGAGTTCAATATTTTGTTGATGTGGATAGTGAAAAGATCTGATATCGACAGGGTCGGATCCTACCTTGACTTGTATTGGATGTTTGATTTTCCTATCTGGAAGCACTTTTTTGGGTATATCTTGGAATACTTTTTCGTTTTTCCAAACTATTCCTTGTTCTTCTGGTGTCTCTTCATGGCTCCTTTTTGAAGATAACATTTCTAACTGATGACATTGTACTGTAGATGCTGGCGCTCCTGTTTGAATCATCTTCATCATCAAAGATGAAGATACGACTTGATTCCCTGGAACTTGGAATCCATACAACATGTGTTTCTGCCCTTTCCACTTAAAACTTATAAACTTCTTCTGATGGTTGGCAGAATAAGCACCTAAAGTTTGTAGCCATTGAATTCCTAAGACCACATCTACTCCTCGTAATGGAACGGTGTAGAATGGAGATTCTAAATGAAAGTTTTTTATCTGTAGTTTGACTTTATGGCATTTCTCTACTTTCTCAATCTTCTTACCATCAACCACCATTACCTTCATATTAGGCATGGGGAAGGTAAATATGTTAAGTATTTTTGCCATGTTTGAATCTAGAAAATTGTGGGTACTTCCAGTGTCGACGAGAACCATTATGTTGTTGTTTTTGATATGTCCTCTTAACCTTAGGGTTTGAGGTTGTAATATGCCTGTCATAGCTGATAATGAAACTTGTGGAATAGTTTCCCCATCCACTTCTAGAGAGAACTCTAAGTTGTCTTCTAATCCTTCTATATATGAATCCTCATTGTTAGCGTCATTAGTTGCTTCACAACTGTATAGATTTTTCGCTTTTCCATTAGCACATCTGTGCTTAGGGTCCCAGTTTTCACCGCAATGCTTGCACTTGCCCTCTCTCATTATTCGTTTTTCCACATTATATTTTTCTTCTTCACGAACATGGGGTGGGACATATTTTGTGTCATCTACATTTTCAGATTGAGGAAATATTTGTCTCGAATATACTTTTTCTAGTTTTGATAACCTTTCAAATTTCTTTTCAGTAGCTTTTGCTTTTTGCCTTGCTACTTCTACGGATGTAATTTCATGCAGTTCGAGCTCTTCTTGTATATGGATTTTAAGTCCTGAGATGTAAGACTGAATTAGACGAGATTCTGACAATCCCAGTACTCGTGTTGCCAAGGTCTCCCATTCTCGAGTGTACTCATCCACATCTCCTTTTTGGCGTAATTTGATAAACGTTGAAAAAAAAAATTCTTCTTTTATGCCTTGAAACCTTTTGAAGAATGCATCCTTAAATTTCCTCCAACTGATAGCGAGCGTCATCTTTTTCCACCACATATACCAATTATATGCTTCTCCTTCAATTTTCATGGAAGCATGTTTAATTTTTTTGTCATCACTAGTAATGTCATAAATCTCAAAATATTCTTCCGCTTTATTAAGCCATGCAACGCTATTTTTTTCATTACCATCAAATTTGGGTAGCTCGATTTTGGCTCTTCGCTGATATGCTACTGGTGGAACAAGAAGGGGATATTGATTAGCAAATGCATTCCAGAGCTGCTTATTTTGAAAATATGCATTACTATCTTCTTGATGATGTGGGGAATCGGTATTTTCTTGATGCTCTTCTAACTTTCCTGAATCTGCGGAATTGTTTTGTTGATTTTGTTCCATGTTAGGAAATATTGGGGATTGTGTCTGACTTAACTTATCTATCTTATCATTTAGCTTATTGAAGAGTTTTGTCATATTGCTCATTGCTTCGCTATGCTCTGTCATCTTGTTCATTGCTTCGCTATACTTTTCTGTGGCCTCGTGATGATTTAGCCACATTTGTCTTTCTATTCGATTTTTCGTATCATGAATCTTTTTGATGTCATTGGAGTGCCCTGCAACTGTACCTTCAAGATCGACTAACTTTTTCCGAATTCTTCGGAGTTATTATTAATTTGTTTCTCAAGATCTCCCAATTTCTTCTGGAATTCAGCCATCGACATCGATGAAGACATTGAACGTGTATGAGGTGGGGAATATTTTTCTGCCAGTTTTCCCCTTTTTTTTAAATTAATTAATTAAACTATTTTTTTTTGAAATAATAATAATAATTTCTATTATTATTATTATATATATATATATATATATTTTTAAATAATAATAATAATTATTATTATTATTATTTTATTATTTGAATTATATATATATAATATTGTTTTTAAAAGTCACTTTGTTTTGAAAAGGCACGTTGTTTTGAAAAGGGGAAATGGGTTTTAATACAATGGGCCCAAAAACCACGAGCTTGTAAACCACGAGCAATTACTCTTCCTTTTTAATTTTACTTTGTCTTCACATGTAAGTATATCTCTCTTTTTACTTTTTCTTTTTTCTTTTAATTTATTTCCCCCTTTATGTTAACTTTCCTTCTCTCTTTTGATTATATATATATATATATATATTTCTTCCTTCTTCTTTTTTAAAAAACAAATGTTGCTACCCACAAGCACTTGGTTTTAAAAAAATCTGCAATTTTGGAATTTTCTTGTAATTCCTTAATTCTGGGTGATCACACAGATCCCTAAGAGTGATGGCTCTGATACCAATGGAGTGTAAAAACTCTGGTAAACTTGAATAAGTATATATTATTGTTGATAAAAAAATGAGATATGAGATATTTTTACAATGGGGAATCGTCGAGGCTTTAAATATAGCCTCATGATGTCCCTTGGTGAAGAGGTATGATCTTTGATCATGCCCTTTCACTTAATAAAACCTAATATAACTATATCTAACTAATAATTAATAAAATATACATAACAGAAATCATATTAAAAAATAATGGCCCTAGAAGTTTGATCACATCCTATTGAAATTACATTCTACACATAATGCATTGACTATGTCCCTAATATTATCCCTTTAATTGAATGGGAATTCATCATTCCACCCACTAAATTTGTGGCACTTACATATGCTTTTGGCACTCTAATGAAAGAAGTGGATTTATTTCTCTACATTCCTTTAGCACAACTTATTGGTAATAGACCTATACTTTTTAAAATCCTCACATATTTTTCATCGCTATGATGCCTCACTCCATGTGAAATAAAACCCTTCCTTATTAGAATCCTACCTGAAACCATCATTTCTTATTTTACTTCCTTTGGATTCAAAATCATAGAATTACTTTATCATGGCGTGCATACTATTGCAATGCAATCACTTGTTGGTTGGAGTCCAACTTGCAGCCATATTTATTAATTTTACTTCCTTTGGATTCACTATAATTGGTTTAGTTTAACATTCCATTAGAACTACTGGAGTAAAAATCACCTCTTGGAGTCATCCATACTTCTTATCCCAACATAATTAGTTGTTTTCACATAGTAACCACCTACAAAGGTCTGGATCCTATGAAATCTTGTTCGTATGCAATCATATTCCACACTTTTGCAAAGTATTCTCCTTAAAATAGAGTAGTCATTTCTAATATCCAAAATTGGTATGCATTTTCATATGTGTAATCATTTCTTGCGCCTTAACATTATAGTTATCTTAGAATGACAAAGTCATTCTCTATCCTTTGTATTTAGTCTAAGTTGCACTTACCTAGTTGAAAGGATGTATTCTATCTATGCATTATTTTCCCTTTTGTCCATGCACTTGTATGGAACCTACTATAGCCTATTGTATGGAAATTAACTCATTATGGAGAGATTATAGCCTATTGTGTGAAACTTAGCACATTTCCAGGAGCTTATAGCCTATTGTGTGGAACTTAGTTCATTGTGCAGAGCTTAGGGTCATTGTGTGGAGTTATTTATTTTATTTTGTTATTGGGAAATGAATACATCATTATGAAGAAAACAACTAATAACTTTTTTGCCACAAAATTAGCCTAATGGAAGTGAGAAACTAGCTTATTATGTTGAACTTATCTCATAGTGTGGAACTTAGCACACTTTAGAGAGCTTATAGTCTATTGTGTGGAACTCTTATTGTATGGAACTTAGCTCATTGTACAGAGCTATTTATTTTATTTTATTACTGGAAAATCAATGAGTCATTACATTTATTATTGGAAAATTAATACATTACCTTTATTATTGGAAAACAAATACATTATTACCAAAAAAATAACTAATAACTTTTGTGTAACAAACTTATCCTATTGTGTGGAACCCAACTCATTGTGATGAGCTTATAGCCTATTGTGTGGAACTTAGTTCATTTTGCAGAGCTTATAGCCTATAGTGCAGAACATAGCTCATTATGGGGAGCTTATATCATATTGTGTAGAACTTAGCTCATTGTACATAGCATATAGCCTACTTCCTAGAACTTAGCTAGTTGTGCGAATTTATTTACTTAATTTTAGTATTATAAAATGAATACAACATTACCTAGAAAACATAATCGTTTGGTAAAATATATGGCACAAGGACTTGCAATTCAAAAAATGCAGCGTAATTTTTCCACCATGGACCATTTTGTCAATAGTTTATTTTGCAAAGAACTACACATTCGTTCCAAAAAAAGAAATACAAAGTGAATACTATCATTCTGACCAAGTCTCCATGCTTGTCCATATTCTTTATAGACAAGCTAAACAAAATTTTGATCATATAGAAATCACCAATGAAAATCGACATGTTATTAAAGAATATCACTTCTATATCAGTGACGATCGTACACATGATACATATTTTGTACAACATTATTTTGAAAAGATTATGACTCCTTGAAAATTCATGAAATAAAATTCAATGAACATTGAATATGGTCATATGGATGCATATTTCAATTCAAAACTTCACAAATTTACCTATAACGGCACAGTGTGGACATATAGGTCAGATGGATGCATAGGTCAATTCAATGAACATTAGATATGGTCAAATGGATGCATAGGTCAATTCAATGAACATTGGATATGTTCAAATGTATGCATAGGTCATTTCAAATCTAGACGAGTCCAAGTGGTATTATGTGGAGAATTGGAAGTGTTAGGAGATATGAAGTTCTAAGGATATTTGTGACGAGTAATAGGAGAAGAGAGCATATCTTGACTATGGAGAATTTACTTATAATGGCACACTGTGGACATGGTATAAGATGGGGAGGACATAGAGAAGTAGACCTCACTATGATGGAAATGTTAAAAGATATAACATCCAATCTTGAATCTATTGAAACAATGCAGTGTATGTGTATCAATATTGAAGATATTACTGATGAAGAAGAAGAACAAGTTGAAGCAGCAGATTGAAGAAATTGATCCAAAATTGACAAGGGGGGCGAATGGTTCATTTGATGGATAACCAAAGTAAACATCATACATCTTTTTTATTCTCCAAATTATAATGGTAACTTGAATCTCGATAAATTGCTAGACTAGAGCTATGAGATGGAGGAATGCTTTGAATTTGAACATAGAGAAGAAGACAAAAAGGTAAGATATGCATGCAAAAAGTTGAAAAGTCATGTGTCCCTATGGTGGGAGAATATGTAAGAAAACAAACAACAAAGAGGTAAGGAGAACATAAAATCATGGGAAAGAATGGTCAGAAGGTTGAAGGAAAAGTTTTTCCTAAGTAACTATCACATACACTTCTTCTCAATATTGCAAAATTTGAAGCAAAGTGAAGCTAGTGTTAAGGAATGAACATATGAGTATATGAGTAGGCCACCCTGAAGATATAATAGAGCAAGTATAAAGGTATTTAAATGGATTTCGTATACAAATTGAGCATGAAGTAAGTATTTTTATATTGCGCAATATAGAGTAGGCCAATTAATGTGCTTTGAAGGCTAAAGAAAAATTGAATAAGAATAAAAAAAACTAATAATAGAAGAAGAGGTAGAAATGTCCACAGTAGAGTAAAAATTAGTATTGGAAGAGGAAATTCTACCAAGGAAGATGAAGTTGATACCTCTCACAAAATTTCTTCCACTCATGAAGTGGGAAGTAGAGGAAATTACCTTGGGAGAGGTGAGTCCTTTATAGGATGAGGAAATTATTGAAGAGGAAGAGGTTGTAGTTTCAATGGAACATGCTATCGATGTGGAGAAGTTGGGAATAGAGCTTTTGAATGTCCACATATTGAAGGGGGGTGGTAATGACATAATGACAGAGGATTGATCACAACCATTGAATCCATCACCTAATCAAGGATCATTGAGCTCTCAAGGAAAGATATTCTAGGGTATCACTTTGCATTCGATGAGCCCTTAGGTTCCACATATTGCCCATCCAACCCAAGGGAAGCTAATAAGATTGAAATCATGTTGATAGCAAATGATTCAATTTCCATTGATATTTTTAAGCAACCATGATTGTGAATTGTCGCATTTGGAAGCCCCTCTTTAAATTAAAGTGTTTGTTAACTAAGCATGCATGTAACCACAACTCAAAGACGACAGTATGCACATGAAAACAAAGGCATTAAAGCGTTGAAAATGAAGGGGAGTTGTCCAAGCTACTAATAATCCACATGGATATCTATGTATGTCTAGATGGTGTTTCAAAAGAATATTTGGATGTGGTGTTCAAATAATTTACTTACAATCCCATTTGACTCCCACTTGTAGAAGAACCTGCTCAGGTGCTATACAACCGCATGACACTTGAGACAATTTGGGGGACCAAACATGACAAAAATTTGGGTGACCAAAAGTGGTTGGAATCTCAACAAAATATTTTTAAGAAATATTGCAGTAGTAGTGTTTGAATCATGTTTTTTAGGGTGGAAATGGATTCAACACCATCAAAAACCTAAAAGGCACCCAAAATATTGAAGTTTGATAGTTATAACCTAGATTTACAAAAATCACTCACAAAATTTCTTAAAATCTTACCAGAATTTCCATGATTTTCAATTTTCAGGGCAAAAAAACAGTCTAGTTAGATTACGACACGGTAGAGCACTTGACCGAGGGTTGGACTAATTGAAGCACTAGTTAAGGCTCTTATGGAGCTTTGAACTTTTTGAAGAAGTTGGAACAATTGGACATAGTGAAAGATATTGTTGGAATGTTGGAGCTTGTTGGACATAGTGAAAGATATTGTTGGAATGTGGGAGCTTGTTCTTGCGGGTGTCAAATTCGAACCATCTCACGTATGTTTCGGTTTAATTATTATGGTGGAAATCCATATCATGTTCGTTTAGGTTTAATTATTAGGGCGGAAATCCTTAAAAGTCGTCGCAAAAAGCTAAGACGAAAAGGGATTGAAGTTTTTACTATTAGTGAATTATTTTGGTATTAGTGAATGTTATTGAGTTGGTATTATCTTTTATAAATACTTAGCAATTACCATTCATAACCCATCTATTCCTAAGTAATTGCCTAATGTACCCTCTGGCCACCTCAACTTGGAGGTAAAATTCACGAGGCTAGTATTATGATATTGTTCATCTTATGAAATTTAGTTTGGTATACTGTGTTTTCAGCCACAACCCATATAAAGCCATCATGAAATGATGTTATACCAAGTATTTGGCCTTTAAATAATGCAAATTTTAAACCATCCATAAAAGTTTGTCGAATTAACCATTCTATTTATAAGTCATTTGTTCCACAAAAAAATGTTTCCATTATAGTTATGTTTCTTATAACCAACAAAATATTTCAATAAATTTTGTTTCACAACAATATTTTCATTACAAACATATTTGTAATGATCCATGAAACATTGTAAACATACAAAATATTCCAACCCATCTCTTTCACACCATTGCTTTAATTTGCAAACACGATTGTCATAATCCAACAAATATTTTGTTTGGAATAGTTTCTTAGATGAGATGAGTATAACATAGGTTTGATATTTTCATTAATTTTGTATCATGCCTGCTCAAGGAAACAAGAGCTAGCAGACGTAAAAATAGAACTGATATCTGTTGAAGAAACATTTGATTGCCTCTAGTGCGAGAGCAGAACCACAAATAAGGAAGGGAACTTCTTGAAAAAGGATTTTAATTCGGTATGGTGTATTTCTCCTTGGACCGACAAGGATTTTATCATTTACAAAGAGAAAATGAATTTACAAAGAAATTATATCATGAAATTTCAATGGCATAGTTTCAGGATTGAATCTAAGCACGAGGGGATCACTGTTGCTTTGGCATATTAGTGGATATAGTTGATCTATTAGTGGTAATCTCATGAAGCAATTCCTTCACATTTGTATCGTAATTATTCACTACCTCGCTTGCAAGAAAATCTACTAAAACTCGAAGCTCGTTTCTTTTCATCACCCTAACCCTAGATTTACAAAGTGTGTTAATAATATTTAAACCAATTTTCAAGTGTAAGAGCCTGAATTCAAAACCAGAAACAACTAGATCCACCATTCGAACAATATCTTTAACTATGTCCAAACTCTTCAATCTATCCTTCTCGTAGTCATAGTTATACTTACCTTCCAAATTTTCAGCGATAGCTATGTATTGTATCAACTGCAGCCCCCGGGTAAGTGCTATACCAACTCCTAAAGCCCTTCCATGGCTGCTACCCCGGGGAGCTACAGCTACATGGTCTCTGAAACGAGAAATGCATAGTATTACCACATCGACAACAATGTCCACGCAATTTTTGAAGTACAGGAGAGTGTTTCTCTTGCACATCTAGGCAGCTTGGAAAATTGCAATGCCATTATCGAGGTCTTCATCTGTTATCTCCCGAGTATTATGGTGCCCTAAAAATTTGAGCACAGTGTCTATGACACAAGGCCGGAACATTTTCTTGTTGCCAACAGCATAACCGATGCTGTAATAAAAAACCTGACCATAAATGTTTAAAACCATGCTGTCTATTTTCAAATAATCGGAACCAACAATGTTATTGACAATGTGTACAAATGGCTTTACAGATTTTTCGAGTACTGTCTCTAAATCATCGTGTGTCAATTTGATTATATCTACTATCCGGAAAGTTCCCAGCACACTTCCCTATGAAGAAAACCATTCACATAATGAATCCAGCGGATGCGTGTCAATCAGGCGGAACAAATATCTGTATCCCCTCATTAATAAAAACGAATCTCTGTTGTCTTCCTTGTATTGACAATAAAGGCGGATCAAATTGAGCTTCTGCCATAGGACCTTTCAGTGCTCTTCCTTTTTTTCCTCCTTTTGGGAAAAGTAACAACAATAATGGAAAACGAAATCTTTCAACAGATATTTCATGTCAATCTTCTTTAATTTTTTGGTATAATCGAGAATTACTTCAAGGCCTTGGGTTCTGTTTTGGGTGGCGTATTTGTTGAAAATGTTAATTTCACCTGCAAATCCCGTGCAGGAGAATGAATGAACAGTACAAATAGGGGCAGAATGGGTTGAGTGCACACCACTGTGCATTAAACAAAAGTATGGAGAAACTGTAAGGATGAATTTATGTTTATGGTGACAGCCGTCTTTTGCAGAGGAATTGAAGAAATCGTGGTTTCAACCACGTAACAGCAACAGAGCCTTTAAACATAGTCAAATCGGGTCTTTACACTCGCACCTACCCAAATGGCGGATTGAAGTTTATTCACACACTAAGTTACTTGAATTGAGCCGATCCCATTGGCCACAGCGCAACGACGTGGACCAATCAACGTCCATCGATGTATCGCTACTTAGCCGTCTACTCGTCTGCAACAAAGGATCATCTCCCAGCCTGGGATGTGATGTGGTCCCCACCAGCCATTGCACATTGCACATCACTCTGCACCACTGCAAGTTCCATCGCTCACTTGCAATGTGATGAGCTGATATCGCAATATCATATATCGCAACATCGCATGTTACAAGCACCAAATATTTGAAGTTTTTGCACTACACCGGGCTGCCGATGCGCCAATGTGAAGCCAGTCCCACATGCCAACTCACCACAGTCGACCAATCGTGTTGTTTCGCGTTCATTTTTTCCCTGACGTCACATATCATTTTTTTTATGCAAAATTTTTATAAAAGATAGTTCGATTTTGATTTGAGTTCCAGCGAGCCCCAACACTAGTCAATAGGAAAGCGATCTCATTGGTTTGAGACCTGCTTACGTAGGGCTCATTTGAACACAAAAAGAATGCAATTTGGTTTTATTTCTTTGAATTATGGGTTCATTGGTCTAATTTTATATGCGGCGGATATATTATTAAGGTTTCAACCTTATAATATACGTTAATTTTGTTATGAATTCTTTGTATTAAACACCGCACGACAAAGTCTTTTGACTTTGGTTATAACTTATACATCGGGTTATAATATATATTATAAACTGTGTGAGTTTATAATATATATATTCAATAGTTTTATTTTAATTTTGTTGAAGTCAACAATTGCACCATATAAAACAAAAAGTCTGTTGGCTTATTATATATATACAGACAGAGAGAGTGTAACTGTGTGAGTCCGCAGACAAATAAAAACACAATGAAGATTTGTAAAGTACTGTATGTGCGTATTGAGACAGAGAGACATTTTTTTTTAGAGCACTGTGTTTTGTAGCATTCTAGTTTATTTTGTAAATCCCTCTAATAAAGGAAGAACAAATTTTGTAATAGCTTTTCGTAGTAATGAAATAGTTTTAAGTTTGCCATCTCTATCCAGCAAGAAACTTTTTTAAATCTCTGTGTTGCAGAGAAGACTCTTCATTCTCCCTGTGTGTTCTGGAATCATAAAAAATTCCAACATGGTATCAGAGCTAGTCCAGGCCATTTGAAGGTGTCAAAGAATCTAAAGGAAGGATTTGTTGCAGCAGTTCTCCAGCAAAGTGAAGGCTCAGCAAAATTCCAGGTATTTCTCAAAAAAAGATTTTTGTTTTGTTTAAAATAGTGCAGTCCTCAGAGACAGAGTTTGTCTTTTAAATAAGGAAAGACAATTTGTTTAAAAAAAAAACATAGTCAAGTTTATTGCATAGTTCAGTGTGCTAAGTCATGGCAGGAGCCAGCACAAGCATGAGTAGCTCCCACAATTCAAGGGGAAGAACTATGATTATTGAGAAAGCACCATGAGAGCTATGTTTGCCTCTCAAGACTTATGGGAGCTTATTGAAGATGGTTTTGAAGAACCAGCAGATGAAAATGTCTTTAATGCCTTGACACAGACAGAGAAGATTTTGTTGAAGAGCAATAGGAAGAAGGACTCAAAAGCCCTCTTCTATCTCTATCAAATAGTACATGAGAGTGTGTTTCCAAGGATAGCAGTAGCTAAGAGATCCAAGGATGCATGGGAAACCCTCCATATTGCCTATCAAGGTATGGAGAAGGTGAAGACAATAAAGCTACAATTGCTGAGGAGAGATTTTGAAACTCTTTGTATGAAAGAGTCTGATAACATAGACTCATTCTTCACACATGTGATTGGAATGGTCACACAAATAAGGTCACATGGAGAAACACTTGAAGAAATAAAGAGAGTGGAGAAAGTGTTGAGGAGCTTACCCTTAAGGTTTGATGTGATAGTCACAACCCTTAAAGACACAAAGGATCTCTCAAATTTTTCAGTTGATGAACTTCATGCATCACTGATGACTCATGAACAAAGATTGGATAGAAATGCAAACTCATCTTTGGAGCATGCCTTCAAGACCCAAATTTCCTTTGGAAGAGGAAGAGGTCAAGGGAGAGGAAGCTACAGAGGAAAAGGAAGAGGTAGAAGCCAAAACAGAGGAGGAAGAAACAACCCTGCAAGTGGAAGGGGCAGAAATCAAAATCAGAACCAAGGCCAAGGCAGCAGCCAGCAAGGTGGACAAAATGAAGCACATGGATAAAGGTATGATAAATCCCAAGTCCAATGTCATTACTGTAAGAAGTATGGTCATTATGAAAATGAATGTAGAAAGAAACAGAGTGACATGGGTAATAGACCCAATGCTAATTTTACAAAATAAAATATCAGCCAAGATAAGTTGTTTTTAGCATGTAATATGTTTGAGGAAAAGAATGAAGATATATGGTTTCTAGATTCAGGATGTAGCAACCATATGACTGGAAACATTGCCATGTTTTCCATGTTAGATGAAAATGTAAAGTCTCAAGTTACATTGGGGACAGATAGTAAGGTCTCTGTCATGGGAAAAGGCAGAGTAGGTGTATTGACAAAGAAATGAGAAAAGAAGAGCATATCTTATGTATATTATGTACCAGGTATGAAATGTAATTTGTTAAGCATTGGGCAGCTCATTCAAAAGGGTTACAATGTTTTCTTTAAAGATGATGTATGCACCATCATGGATAAACCACCAAGCAAACAATGTATTGCACAAGTGAAGATGACAAGGAACAAAATGTTCCCTCTCAAAATGAGAGCAGATTTGAAGAAAGGAGATGAAATGGCAGCAATGTCACAAGAGACATTCCAAAGAGAAGCAAAAGATGAAAACTGGTTATGGCACTTGAGATTTGGACATCTCAACTTTGGAGGACTAAATTTGTTGCATAGGAAAGGAATGGTAAAGGGATTAACATTTATTGAGAAACCAGACATCCTATGTGAAGGCTATATCTTGGGTAAACAACATAGAGAAAGCATTCCATCAGGAAAGAGCATAAGGGAAAAGGCACCCTTAGAAATTGTCCATTCAGATTTGTGTGGACCAACGCAAACACCATCACTAGCAAGCAGCCACTATATGCTGAGTTTTATTGATGATTACACAAGGAAAACTTGGGTGTATTTCTTTAAATATAAAAGTGAGGTGTTTGAGAAATTCTGCCACTTTAAGGCACTTGTTGAGAACCAAAGTGGGCAGCACATAAAAGTTTTAAGAACTGATAGAGGAGGTGAGTATATCTCAAAATAATTTCTTATTTTTTGCAAATAAAATGGGATACACGAGCAATTTACAACAAGGTACACACTGTAGCAAAATGGAGTTGCTGAAAGGAAAAATAGAACAATCATGGATATAGTAAGAAGTATGTTGAAGGCAAAACACTTGCCAAATGAGTATTGGGTTGAAGTTGTACATTGTACAGCATACATCTTGAATAGATGCCTAACCAAAGCAGTAATGAACAGAGTTCTTGAAGAAGCATGGAGTGGCATAAAACAAGCTGTTACCCACATAAAAAATTTTGGTTGTGTGGCTTATGCACACATTCCAGATCAGATAAGAAAGAAGTTGGGTAGCAAGGGGGAGAAGTGTATTTTTATTGGATATAGTGAAGAATCCAAAGCTTATAGGTTGTATAACCCATCCACCAAGAAATTTATTGTGAGTAGAGATGTTCAGTTTATTGAAGAAGAAGCTTGGGATGGAAGCACTGAGAAAACAGTAAATGTAAAGAATTGTTTGTCTCATGGTGAAAATGAGGATGAGATGGCTGAAATACATCCATCATTAGCACCACTACCTCCACCAACACAAGGACAGGACACCACAAGCTAGAGTAAGAACACACTTGAGAAGAAATGAGAGTGCTTCTCCAAGCACACCACAAGAAGCAAATTCGAGTGCTTCTTCAAGCACAAGTACACCAAATGAAAGAGGAACCAGATTCAGAAATTTGAATGATATTTATGAGCAAGAGGCAGCAAATGAAGGTATGAACTCTTTATTTTCATTATATTGTCATGTTTATGATCCTATTCATTTTGAAGAAGCTATAAAAGATAAGAAATGGATAAATGCTATGGATGAAGAAATGAATGCAATAGAGAAAAATAAAACATGGGAATTGGTTGAACTCCCAAAAGGTAAGGAATTCATTGGAGTAAAATGGGTTTATAAAACCAAGAGCAATGTTGAAGGTAAGATTGAAAGGCACAAGGCCAGACTTGTTGTCAAAGGCCATAAGCAGCAACATGGAAGAGATTATGAAGAAACTTTTGCACCGGTTTCAAGAATGGAAACAGTGAGAGCAGTTTTGTCCATAGTAGCACAAAACAAATTGAAGGTTTACCAAATGGATATAAAATCAGCATTCCTAAATGGAGTATTGATGGAAGAGGTTTCACTACAAGAAAAAATCACATTGGTGAGGGTCATGCTTGTGATGGACCTTTAAGGTCCATCACCAATGTCACATATGGTGACGGTCATTAAAAAACCGTCATTGTAAATGTATATCGTGATGGTCCTTTATGGTCCATTACCAAAGACATTTTCAATGACACTTTTGGTGAGGGTCGTTAAAGGCCCATCGCTAATTCTCTCTTTGGTGACACTTCTAGTGACGAACTTTTAATGACCCTCACCAATGCTCTTTTTGTTACTTTTGGTGACGGTCAAAAAATGTCCATCATCATTAATCACTAAAAACCGTCACTGTAAGTGTATATAGTGATGGTACTTTATGGTCCGTCACCAAAGACATTTCACTTTTGGTGAGGGTCGTTAAAGGCCCATCACTAATTCTCTCTTTGGTGACACTTCTAGTGACGAACTTTTAATGACCCTCACTAATGCTCTTTTCGTTACTTTTGGTGATGATCAAAAAATGTTCGTCATCATTGATCATTCCAATGAGTTTTTGATGACGTTATATGCTTGTTAATATATTTTTTGTCAAAAGATAACAATTTAATACCATTACTCTGGAGAATTTTTTATAATATGTCCAAGGCCATAGTGGTTAGGGTTAGTCAATTTTTTAAGAAGTAATAAGCATGTATCATTTCCCTCAAGTAATGACTAGTCAAATAGATATTTCCTATGAGTCAACACATGATTCATATCTATTAAGTTTATTATCTATAAAATTCCATTTAGATAAAGTTCCGCTATTGTGTGTAGGAAATATATTATTTAATACATAATCGAGCTTTGACAATTCTATTAATGAGAAAGACCTAACAATCCTCAACAATCTGGGCACACCTTAAATTAATGCTTTGGCACACACTAACATTTCTTAGCACCCCACATGTCTTGGAACATCATTGTACCTAGAACATCTTGTGATGACACTGATGCCCAAGCACATGGTGGCATGCGCTAGCACAACATGGAACTCTCCTAGCATGTGTTGGCATGATGCATATAGCCCCTAGCATGCCCTAGAACACCTTGGTTGAATGCATTGACATACATTAGCACTTGGCACACAATGCCACTTGGCATGTATTGGGACCTATTATTAGTGTGCCTAGCATGCCCCTTTTCAAAAAGATAAAGTTCTGACTTATTAAACCTCTTATTGGTTCTTCCTTTTGTTGTCTTGACACATATTGACATACCCTGGCACCCTGCGCCACATCCTTAGCACCTAGCATGTATTGGAATATCTTGGCACTATTAATTAGCACATGATATAATTAGCACACCCTGGAACTCCCAAGCACACTTTGGGAATTATTAACATGCCTATATTCCCTAGCATGCCTTACCAATGCTTAGCATACCTTGTCACTCCCTCCTTGGCATGACAACTAACACTAACCATTAACACTAGTCTCTGGCAGTACACGTTCCTCGTATTCATTAACTTCCATGAATTTTTACCTAGTTCTCCCTTAATGTTTTTCCTAGTACTCCTTAACACTCATCAACATGCATTATCACTCTCTAGCACACCTTAGCACTCTTCAACATTCCCTTCCACTTCATAACATGCATAACACTAGTCCCTGACACATAATGGCGCTTGGCATGTGTTGGCGCTTGGAAAGTCTTAGCATGTATGGAATATGTTGAGATGCCTTGGTATGATTTAGCATGGTTTAATATTAAATTTATTTGTGATGATCAATTGTTGGAAAGTAGATGAGAAGCAAAAAAGGAATACTTGGCACTTAGAATGCATTCAGACTTTGCACTTGGCACCAATTGTCGCCTAGTGTTAGTGTGCCTAGCATGCCCCTCTTGGAAAAGGTAAATTGATGACTTATTAACCCTCTTATATGTTCATTTCCTTGTAGTTTAACTTTTTTCTCCCTTTTGTTGTCTTGACAGTCCCTAACACGCATTGATACACCTTTTCACATCTTGGCATGCCTTATCACTTGGCACATCTTAGCATGTTTGACATGTATTCCCACTATCTGGCACATTAAGGGGGTGAAGAGAGATGTAGTCCTAAATTAGGTCGAGTATGAGGGCCGAGTAAGGGTTGCTAAAGGGAGGTCATGATCATCCTCCAAAAGCAAGATCATCATGTGAGGGTTTAGAAGAATGTTGCATACCTTAATGGTTGGTTTGCGCTAGGAAGTAGGATGGCATATTGTTGGTTCTCTTCTGGTAGATCAAGCTTAAGAGAGGTTTCTCATGAGAATCTGGGCATGTGATTTCAATGGTGTCTTTGTGTGAAGGCCGCATCAAATTTTGAAACGTTGAAATTTGCAACAAGAAATAGTGAGATTGGAAACCAGAAAGGACAAAAAAAAAATGCACCCACACTGGTGAGGAATTTTGATGCACCAGAAGTGAGGAATGTGGGGCGTCTAATTTATTTTTACCTTAAATAAATTGGACAATAAATTGTAATTTCATCTCATAACAACTTGTGTCAGTTAATTAAGTCATGATGACCAAGTTAGCTCAATAAATTCGAGTTGAGGGTCTAATATGAGGCATCTAGAGGGATTCTAATATTTTTGGGGTCCAGTTGAAGTTGATGCATTAGTGGGGTGCAAGTGTAATTAGCTCAATTAAATGAGTTAAAATCAGTTTAACTAGTTCTAACTGAGTGATGAGCTAGTGAGAGGTCCAGTGAATTAAATTAGATTTAATTCACAATGAGTGATCAATCAGATAACTGATAATTCGCTATTAATAGTTGCATATGTCAGTTTCGAGGAATACCCAGTTGAGATAGAGGTTAAAGGGAACATAACTATCAGTTGTATTCAGAGAAAATTTCCCATGTGCAATTATAAAGTCATTGGGATGCCATGATGGATTGCGCAATCAAGGAAGACAGATTTTCCTAATTAATGAAGAGTTAATTCCCTAGGAATTGCACGAGCAAGGTAGGCTGAAGTAAGGATGAGAATTGGCTAAGTACTAGACCGAGTTTGCCTAGATCAACGGGAGACAATTCATAGAGTGCTGGAGAATCTCATGAGAGATTAAGCATTGTATTGTTTCATGATTCCTTAACTTAATACACAATAGAGATAAAGGGGTTTTGATTAGTTGCTTTCCCCAAATACATCATGTTGTTGTGCGATTGATAATTTATTTCTCTTACTTATATGTGATTGTGTGATCAATTTTTGTTTCCGTAAATTGTAGGAAGGATTCAATATCTTGTTTTAGAAGATTACAGGATCAGATTGAATCTTGTTGGTTAGATTTTCTACATGGTATCAGAGCAGGAATTTTTTGGGCAGCAAGTTTGTAGAGAATATCTAAAGATTTTGGTGTAAAATTTTCGAAAACAAATCGAATATTTGGATTCCTTGCAAAAATCTACCCAAATGGAAAAAAAAATCGGTCAAATCGGAGCTCGGATGAGGGAGATATCATCGATTTAAAATCAACTCTTTTTTAGAAAATTTTTGTAACTTCGGGACAATTACACTGTGCGCGAGTCAAAAACCTATATGCACTTGAGGTACTAGATGCATGTAAAGCTTTCAGGACAAAGGCAGAAGTTAGAGAGTTGGTGGTTTAGAGGGAGCATAAATTACCTCTCAACATGCATCCTCATGAGAAGCAGTCTCAGAAGGTTGTGGAGTAGCTGCCACAATTGGAGAAGTAGAGAGGAGACTGAGTGGAAGCACCCACTCAAGCAGAGACCTCCATGACGGGGAAATTTCAAGCCAGATGGGAAGAGGGAGTAGCCATACCTCGAGGTGTACGGTGGGGTTATGTGTAGACATAATCCCAAGATAAGAAATTTGGGAAAGGTCCATTGAGATGGTGTGTCCCATGGATCAAACCTGGCTACGAGGAGCCCACAGTACAACAGTAGTAGGAAGGATCAGTTAGATTGATGTAGTCAGATGTCAGCAAGAAAAAAATCAAAGTGACAGATGTCAAATATTGGAGCACGCAACAGTTCAAAGGGCACAGATGCAGATGTCAGCAGCAGTGCAGAGAATCCAGTACTAGACAGGTGTGGTAGCAGGCAGCAGTCAGAGGACTCTGATGACATATGCATTATAATGATTCAGTTGTTCAGAGGCTATTCAGTTTCAGGATTTGCAGGTGCAAACAACACTAGATAAGTGTAGCATGTAGAACATTCCAAAGGTACCGGATGGGGATAGATTGAATTCCTTTGTTTTTGAGAGGGAGTGTTGAAATTTGCAACAAGAAGCAGTGAAATTGGCGACTAGAAAGGACAAAAAAAAATTCACGCACACTGGTGAGGAATTTTGATGTACCAGGAGTGAGGAATGTGAGGCGTCTAATTTATTTTTCCCTTAAATAAATTGTAATTTCGTCTCATAAAAACTTGTGTCAATTAACTAAGTCATGATGATTGAGTTAGCTCAAGAAATTTGACTTAAGGTGATCGAGGTGGATATTTGTAGCCACCCACCTATTCCACTTGGGCCCTCGCCATTATCTCTTTCATTTTTTCAGTTTCCTTAATTATAGCACAATTTACTATTTTTGTCTATTTTTCAGGTCCTGAACTTTCGAAGCCGTTTTGAGGCCCCAAACGATGATTTTTGGGCATGAAAGGTTTGTTGATTTCATAAAAATCATATTAGTAGTTGTAGTCCTCGGAGAGATCTTTCTAATGAGATATCATGTGCGTCAAACGAAGATCATATGACCACGTTACGGCCCCGAGAAGTTGGCTGCCCAACTAACCCCAATGGGGCCCATAAACTCTTGGTGTTACATCTCCTCAGGATAGGGTTTTGGTTGTTTAGGGTTTTATCTTATTTTAAATAATAAAAATACCCTTCATCCTTATTGTAACTTAGTTCAGAGGAACATAACTATCAGTTTTATTTATAGAAAATTTCCCATGTGCAATTATAAATTCATTGGGATGCCATGATGGATTGCGCAATCAAGGAAGGTTGATTTTCCTAATTAATATGGAGATAATTCCATAGGAATTGTGTGAGCAAGGCAGGCTGAAGGAAGGCTGAGAATTGGCTAAGTACTAGACCGATTTTTCCTAGATCAGCAAGAGACAATTGGCAGAGTGCTGGAGAATCTCAAGAGAGATTAAGCATTGTGTTGTTTCATGATTCCTTGACTTAATATAGAATAGAGATAGAGGGTTTTGAGTAGTTTCTTCCCCAGATACATCTTGTGTTGTGTGATTGATAACTTTTTTCTCTTACTTATATGTGATTGTGCGATTGTGTTTTGTTTACACAAATTGTAGGAAGGATTCAGTATATTGTTTTAGTACATGATTACAAGATCAGATTGAATCTCGTTGGTTAGATTTTCTACATGAAATAGAAGAGAGGGTTGATACCATCTTTCCTTGTGGTGGTTAGTAGGCCGCAAGGTTTGTGATAAAGACCAACATAAATGGAGGAGGGTTTGCACTGTAATTTAGAGACATAACAGAAGTCGACGCAGGCATAATATTGACTGAGTTAACCCTAGTTTGAGGGTCGACATTGAGATCTGAAGTTCATGTCAAGATTCAGTCAAAGAAATGCCCAGAATATATGGATCCATATGAGCTAGGTCGAGTCTCTTATGGAGGCAAGAGTTGTGTTTCTTCTATGTGTGGATAGGATTTGTTCTACAACAATTAGAAGTGCATAAATATAATGCCCTAGTTAGGACAGTTTCCTAGCATGTTTAGTTCATAAGGTATGACCTTAAGACTGTGAAAAATTTGCTTAGAAGAAGATGGGTTGTGACCCTTAGAGCGAGGTTTATTTCTGCAATAAAGACCGCAGATCTAGAAGATGGTCTACAGATTCAGTATGTGTGGAGACAACATATCCAAAGGAGCGTGGAACCTGAGCAAGAGATTGAGCATGCAGAAGAAATGTGCCATATGAAGAATGGATTGACATGTAGAGGAGTTGATTTTGGTGGACTTTCCATAAATTTTTAGACAAAGATCTGAAGAAACCTATAAAAAATTAGTAAATGGACTGTTAGTGGCTGATTTGTGACCCTAGTTCAGTCATCTACAGATTGTTAGAAGTATGATAAGAGGAGTAGTTCATATTTGTTCATATATTTGAAAACAAAGATATAATTGTCGATACACAAGAACAATGATCTTGAGAGGACTCAAACCATTGTTAGGTGGCAGATTTTAAGAGCCCTAGATGAAGACAATATTGCGGGCCCTAGATCAGTAAAAAGAATTGACTGTGGTTGGGCAGATTGATGGTAGGCCAAGTACAGTTGGAGGGTTGTTAGGTTACTATCAAAGAAGAGCCCTGACTCTTGTTCTGGTGAAGGACAACAAAATTGGTAGAAGAGCAGGTGTATAGGGCCTAAGGATGTGCATACTTTGAAGGACTAAAGTAACAGTCAAGTGGGCCAACCAACTAGCCCTAGTTCACTATATTGTAGAGGATTGATTCAGTGAGAAGAAGGGCAACCTCCATAGCCTTGGACTTCTCATCTTGGAGCTGTAGTATGGAAAAAGTGGGCATACCAAAGAGTTGTTCACAAATGGAATTGTGAACAACTTGTTACCACTCAAACTAGTAGTGGATCTAAAAGGGGTTCCTAAGAGGGCAACTGCTAGGACAAGGGAAACGATGGAGGCTTAGCCCATTGTCACCACAGCTAAGGCTCCTTGATCTTCATGGACTTTCACCGATGGGTGGAGTCCCGGTAGTTTAGGAAGTCACTTGTAGAGTATAGGTCAATGAATAGGTGGGAAGTGACCCTCGAAACCCTTTCCCTAAGATAAAATAAAGAGTGGGACTTTCTTTCCTTTTAAGCAAGGGAATTATCTTCTAGGGAGAGAGGAGGGGGATTGAAGGGTTGAGGGAGAAGAATAAGACTTATGAAGGAAGTTATCAATCCCTAAAATCCTTTGGGAACTTGGATTCCCAAATGGTCCTTGATGAAAGACCTTTGACACCAAATGGGACCACACGGGGCCAAGTGGACCTAGCCCAGGTTCAGTGATGGAATTTAGCAACCAATGATGTTCCTATCCTATACAAGGTGATGAGAAAGGATCAGACAAGTGTTTTTACTTCAATAGGTCAAATTGATCCTACTAGGTTCTATCCTTGGGAACACCTAGGAAAAACTTGATCCTAGAGCTAGGGCTTGAGATATCTGGAGATTCCATCGTCGGAATTAGCCCAAGTTATAAGGAGAGTGAGGGCACCCAGCAACGTAGCTACCTCTAGGAGATAGAAGCTTTCCTCTAGCTAGATTCCTGGGAAATTGTTTCCCTAGGTGACCTAATGGGGCTAGACCTAGGGAATGTGATTTTTTCTTAATCTAAGAAACTCTATTGTAGTATCTTTATTTACTTCTCCTACTTGAATTAAGTTACAAGTTAATTTCTGAAATATTCAATAAATTAGCGAAGTAAATAGTAAATACAACTAGCAACCTACACATACAGATCAAATAGTGAATAGCATGCTCATAGACAAAGTGACACATGATTTTTTTGGACAACTATCCCCAGAAAAAACCCAATGTGGGAAAACCGGTGCAGCTAACTCTGGAGGGTTTTCATTATTATGCCGAATCTAAGTACAACAATTCTGGGCACCAAAATTGGTTCACCCAACATAGGAATAAAAATGACAGTAATACGCTGCTCTGAATCCCTTTACGTCAGCCTAACTGGCCCGCGTCGGACTCTGCGCTGCTCAGTAAGGTCTTGCATCACACCTGAAGGGCTTACACTTCCCCTGCACTGCCCTGACTAGGCCTGCGTCAGCCCTGTGTGGCTCCTGCTGCCTCTGCGCTGCCCCTGCTGGGCTCTGGCTAGACTGTGTGGCTCCTGCTGCCCCTGTTGCTCTAGCTGGCTGGAATGCTTAAGCACAAAAAACATAGGTAAGAAATAAGGCACTGGCCAAATGTAACACATAACAGTCAAAAAAATTGAAGAAATGAAATGAAAATAGATAAATGTCCACAAATAAATGAAATAGCTCAATGGGACTAGAGAGTAAAAGATTTGACGACAACAATAAGTGCTTATAGAATCAGCTAAGAGAACAAGGGAGACTAATTCATGAGTTTAAAATGTTGTATAAATGTTGGCACAAGAAAACTGTAGAATTGTTGGAGTAAATCTCTGTAGGTACCATTAGTTGGTGATCATCGATAATCATTTCATTTCATCAAATACCCTGATGAATGGGCCTTACAAGTTATTTGAGTAGACAAACCCCACAGAAGCTGTGTGATGGAAAAATATTCACACTATATTGAAGAAAACACCTACCAAATAAGGATGACATTTCAAATGGGGCAAGACACAATAAAGAGATAGACATCGAAAAAGTTAAAATGCTAGGGAAACAGTAAAGCAACTAGGTAGCATGGTAGAAAGCACAACAAATAAAATTATAAAAATGGAAAACTCTACAAATTAGCACCCATCCAAACATCACCACAATTTTTCTTTAACTCTAAATCTCCAAATTCATCAAATTATATCCTGTATTCAAACCTGATCCTCTTGGTTAGCCATTCTGAAGATAAGGCTGAGAACTTACTACAGAACCATCACCTACATGTAGTGATCTTATTCTGTGACCAGACAACCTACTTTCATGAAGAAATGGAAAGGTAAACACTCTCTACCAATATTTTCCATACAGCCTAGGTGGAGCAACCACATATACATCACCAGTTTTTTCTCTTCAAATTTGTAACTTAGAAGAGCTTTGTCTGACCACCTCTGGGTTGCTCCTAAAGTTCCCAGGCAAGCCCCCTCAACATCATCCTCTTTTTGTAGTACCTAATTACTAATTTAATTAACCATAACAATTTCCTAATCATGCAAGTATTTAAAATATATTTCCAATAAGCATAAAGCTTTCATGTTAAACAATTATGTCAAAAGACTTTAGACTATGATGCAAAAAATACAAAGAAACCTCACCAACACTCAAAGGACAAACAAAGTCTCACCTCAGCCTTGAGAAGTTGAGAAACACCAGGATTGCAGAGCTAGATTGTGGTACACCAGTCAGAAATATTCTTAAATACATCTAGAAGCTTATAACGACACCTTCGAGGATAGACGAATTAGTTGTTGGGTCACACCCACCAAGTATGGCACACTGGTTGAGGAGATTAACACCATCATCTCAGGTGCATTCATGAGTGCACACTTATGGAATGAGGCACCTTCAGGAGAGGAGTTATATCTACTATGATAATGCACTACTCTAAAATAAAAGCATTGCATACAAGGCAAAGTTATGAGGGAGTTGCTCATGCTCAAGGGAGATGCACCACTAACGCTATCATTAGCCTATTTTCTAACAGCACTTTCTCTTAACTTATAAATGAAAAGGATGGGCACACTAGTTAGACATTTGTAGAAATAGATAATAAGAGTGAGTATTGTTAGCTTGTAGGTTGTAGTAGGAGCTTTTGTGAGATGACAACTTGTTGTGACATTCTTCTATTTGAGTAATAAATGCTTCTATGCAATTGTTGTTGGAGCCTGCTCTTTTTATCCTGAAATCTCAGGTTGCAGATTTGTGTAGAGTGGGCCTAATATATTTGTTGTTTTAATCCATTGTACATTCTGTGTTTGCACTCTTGAATTTACATCCTTCAATTTCTGCTTAAACAAAACTGAAATTTTGATAGGCAGATACTAAAGTTCAGTCCTGTTGTTAGGATTTTTTAATTCTCTGAGGGTATTCTCTTGTTTTCAATAGTATTTTCATATTTCTGCATCACAGCTCATCTCTTCCATTTCATTCGACTATAATACAAAAATCATTTCTAGTATAGTTTAGTTTATATCTTCTTTTTAATTAATTGATCTTTTATTTTATTTTATAGGAGCAGTGCTTAGCAATCTCAATTCACACTCCCTTTGTATTCACACTGTTGTATATGTGTGGTCATTGGAAATGGTTAGGTTCGGTACTTGTTTTTTGCATATCATGCATTAAAAATCTAGTGCCTCCTCATAAAATCCTCTCCTTGTATAATCGACCACCATTACAAACGTTTACACCACATTTGGTTTAGACATTTAGTAGGTAGGTAGGGCGCCCCTATCTCCCATCTCCATATAGAGTAATTTGGTCACATATTCTTTCTTCTATGATACTGGTTCCTCTCTCTTAAGTCCTATCTCTTGTCCTTCTTCTCTCTCCCTTTCTATCCTCTCTCTCTCTCTCTCTCTCTCTCTCTCTACCCTCCAATCCTCTCACTATATCCCTCCAAGACGAAAACATGCTTCCTCATTCTTCATGCTTTGTTTCTAAGCTCTAATCTTGCTCAAGCTTTCCTGATACAGGTTGTTCAATTTTAGAAACATGTTGTGATGAAGGTGCTTGTAGGTCATGAATGCATAGTTTGTTCATTGTTTATGTTAGTTTCATCATATTTTTTAACATAAAAGAAAGAGCCCTAGAGGTTTAAAACCGTAACCCTAGAATCAACTTCCTAGTGGTGCAACTTTTGCATAAAATCTTTGTTTTGGGAACACAATTAGTCCATCCGAAAGAACTATATTTAGGATTACAAATTTTTGTTAACCCTAGGGAATGACATAAAAACCTCTGGACCCATAAATGGCCAAAAAACATCATTTAGGGCCTACAAATGACCATAGAAGTTCAAGACCCAAAAAACCATAGAAAAACTGATAAGAATATAAAGAACCATTGAGTTAGTGGAAGATGTGGGTGGCCACCAAATATCCACCTGGATTAGAGTGCCACATAAGTTTAGGGTGGGAGATAAGGTATAGTTGCATTTGTATAAAGAATAACTTTTAAGATCCCATTGGGATTCTCCCCCCCCCCCCCCCCCCGACTCTCCATTATGATATAGGCCTTACACCAACACAAAGGTTGTGGGTGAAGATGCTTCTAAATAAAAAATTCCATTTTCTTTGGATTGAACCTTATACTTAATGTGGAGATACTTCAACCATATTTTCCACCTCTCATAGGCACCTCATGTTCCTACTTTGGCGCACATGTCTCACTAGGAGCCATATTCAACAAAACTTTCCCCACTTGATGAAGGAACTTGACACAAATGGACCACTTATTCATAAGGGGGGACAATTGATTCAATATAATACTAGTGACCACCCACTTGTTACATTGATTCAACATTATTCCATGTCTTGGTAGTTATATTATAATGTTTTACGTCTCAAACTTCTGGTGCCCTTTTTGGGCATTTCCCTTGCATTTTTGGCATTTTTCATAGGCTAAAGACACATAGTATGGATTGTATTGGTGCAACAAATTTCCTAAATGGAGTTTGCATGCAAATGTTGTAGCCCCACGAAGTTGATATATCAATTAGTCTCTTTGGGCCCACGTTATTTTTGGCACACAATTTCTTAGGGCTAGGGTTTTGGATTTTAGAGTTTTTGGATCTTAGGACATCATAATTTATGTTCAAAGGTATTTTTGACATCTTGTAATGTTTTCTTTTGATTAAGAGTAGTTGACACATCTCTCTTCATAAAGAAGCTACCTCCATTCCGCTTAGTGTGTATCACTTTGCAATTTATAGTTATTTTCTATTTCATCCATTAATAGAATTTGGATTTTGTTCTACTACTCTACTCTTTGCAATATCTTTTCTATGTTTCCATTTATTTATTTTCATAATAAAATCCCCTTCAAACCTCAGGTCTATCTATGGATTTTTTTTTAGTAGAAGCTTCTACCTTTTGATGACCGTGGATCCTAATATTTGAATATTGGAGAAAATTGTCAACTTTTTTATGGTTAAGAACATGTGCTTCCTCATAAGATGTCATAGGTTCAAATTTAAAGGGGTAGAGTATGTACACCTTTGTAGAGTTTAGCGGACTCAAGTCCTTTGTCCTACAAACAATAAGATCACAATAAAAGTTCTACAAACAATGAGATCACAATAAAGTAAGATCACAATAAGAGTCCTACAAACAATTAAGGTCTCACTAAGGTCTTAAAAATATATTATTACTACTATATTACAAATATTAGCTCTATTTACCCTAGATTAACCTCAATAGCTATTTTTTTAATGAGAAAAAAAATATGCTTAAAAAATATAGAGTAATGCTCTAACATTTTTAAGTAATAAAATTTTACAACTTGTTGTATTTATTTTTAATATGACGAAACATATGTCAAAAAATTTTAACATTTGAACTTTGTCGGGTGTGTTAACCATTTGAACTTTGGTGGCTTATCAATTGGAGGGAAAGCTAAGGCACGAGCACAGGGTTACTGGAGATTTGAGGGTTCAACAGTTTTGGCCATTAAACAATTTTGCGAAAACAAAGCTTTCAGAGATTCTGTGTAGTGATGGTTTCTAGGGACCTTTAAACAGGCAAAAAGGAGGGATTTTAGGCCACCATAAGTGTGAATTTAGGCATTCTGTTGTGGTTCATCGTGTTCTCAACTATCTCCATTTACTGAAATGCGGTCTCGTTCATCTGAGATTTTGGGGATAGTGATATTATTTTGACTGGTTTTTTGTTTTGATCTTCTGTTATATTTTGGAACTTAGATTGCCATGTTAGATATTGGAAGGTCCTTCAAACTAGGGCTGGCATGCCAAAAGCAGCAATGTCACATGACCAACCGGTGAGGTGCTTCAGACTGTGGTTGGAATTATAGTACTCATTATTTTTTCTTCTGAATTTTATCCAGAAGTTATAATATGCTTGCAGGAACCAGGGTTGTATTACGTATGGCAAGAACCATAACTAAAGTTTCAGAGTGTGCTTCTAAATTTTTTTATTATGTAATGCTTCGTATGCAGGTTCTCTGCTTGACATGGAAGCTCGACATGGAAGGATGATGGAACTGCTATTTTCTCTGTTGGCTGTGATAAACAAGCTAAAATGTCGCCATTGCTGACTAGGGGCCAGCCAGTGACTGTGGCTATGCATGATGCACCTATTAAGGAAATTTCATGGATTCCAGCAATGAACTTGCTTACAACTGGAAGCTGCGACAAGACACTTAAGTATGTATATGATGGTTTTCTTTGATTATGTTTCTCTTTGCTTATTTATGTTATGAGGTTGCTTGTAAATGTTAGTGGAGTTGTGACCTTATGAATTTTAAACCCATTTGAGCATAGTGCCAAAAAATTAATATCTTTTAGGCTTTGAGTGAAATAAAAACTTCTCATCTTGCCAATTTTTTTATAAAATTATATGAAATTATTTTTATAAAAATATATGAGATAAAGGGAAAAAAAATTTGTTAGATTAACCCAGGTCCTAGATTAACTACTCAACATTCTTCGCTTACTGCCATAGCCTCGTACCTATGCAAACCTTGTTAGAAACAGAGACACCTTCCTTTTAATTTGGATCAGCATTGTATTATGAAAATCTTCATATAAATTGTGTTGTCCCTGGTGATAAATTTTAATGCCTGGATCTCCTGCTTGCCTGCTTGCAGCTGTCTATCACTCTCTCCTTTTATTCTATGCACTGCTCCACACGTACAGGACCAAAGGTTGACTGGAACATCAGCAACTTGAAGTTATTTAAGACTGCATCAACCTCTCCTCCAAACTTGAAGCAAATTTTGAAAGCTTCCTCAGCCTTTTCCTCTAAGGCTCTAGCCCCGTCGAGACATTTACAAGCTTCAGAAAAACAGATTATTTTCTCCAAGTCACAGAGCTGAGGAATGCCTACCCCCTCATCAGGATACTGTATTTGCCATTGAATGATGTCATCTAGCATATTTAGAATATTCTCCAATTCTTCCTTGACAGGCACCATCCTCTTTATATAATCATAAAACTTAGGAGTTTTATCTTTGATGCCCTGAATGCTCCTGTAGAATTATTTCTGAACCGTACTCAGTTCCTCTTGGATCTCAAGTGATTTCCCTTTGAACTCTTTAACTGAGTCTAGTTCACCTTGCTGCTGGAATTCTAGCTCTGTAATTCTTTGCTTAGCAGCACTGAGTTCCAACTGAGCAACATAGACCTTTCTCTTCAGCATGGAAACATTATCACCTGTTGCTTGGGCCATGGTAATACTGGCACCTGTAGTCATCTCTGGATCAGCTGTTGTTTCATGAATGGGAACCTCCTCAGTGAAAATCGCTCTCCCAACCTTATCATTTTGGAAACTCTCCTGCTGACTTTTTTCTTCTTGTATTCATAATTGAATGTTTTCAATACTACTACTGGGTCGTAGACAAGGTGTTCAATCCTTTTATCTTTCCACATAGCTTATTCCTTCTTCTTTTGGAGTTCCTCATCTATTTTCCTCCGAAGCTCTTCATCTCTTTTCCTTTGTTTTTCCTACTGCTTGATTCTTTGTTCATTTTCCAAAGCCAATTGTTTCACCAGGTCATCTTGTTCTGCTTTCCTTCTCAGTTCTTCTGCCTCCTTCGCTGCTTGCTCTTCTTCAATCCTCCTCTTGAGTCTCTCTGCTTCTTTCTCCAATGCTTCCTTCATCTCCTTCACCTATTCCAACACCCTCTGGAGCTTTTCAACTTCTTCCTGGAGGTTGACAATAGGTGAAGCATCAGTCTGTTCGGCCTTCTTCTGAGGTCCTTGATTTAGCTTTTCTTTAACCTCAATGGATAAATAAGTCTCTTGAATATTTCCTCATTAGTATCCCTCTCATGAGTATAAGGCCACATCTGGTTGACAGCAACACAATGACTAATAACCAAATCTTCAGGATCATGTTTCCTAAATCTTATCTCTCCAAAATGATATGATTCAATTTCACTGGCCTCTTTCATGGCTTGGTTGGTGCGATCAAATACATAGTATCTGATCCTGATAGGAAACTTAGGCCATATTGACCACTTTTCCCTCTTAAGAGTACTTGTCACTCGATGAGAAAATGTCTGATATAATATTTCCAACATAACCACTATGTCTGGAGCATATAAAGGTAGTAGATGAGGAGCTCTCGATGCACCATCTCCATTACACCATTACACCATACACCATGGGGCTCACAAGAGGAGAGATGAAAAAAAAACAATACACCATCAATCTACTCTCAGAAGAGATGAAAACAATGCACCATCAATCTCCTCTTAGGAGAGATTAACATAGTACACCATCAATCTCCTCTGAAGAGATATGAAAATAGTACACCATCAATCTCCTCGTAGGGAGAGATGAAATTTGTACACAATTAATCTCTTCTTAGGGAGAGATGAAATTTGTACACCGTCAATATCCTCTCAAGGAGAGATGAAATTTGTACCTCATGATTGCAAGCTTTAGAACCAAATTCCCTGACCACATAGGTCTTACGATAACCCGATGATGCTATCAAACCAATGCTCCCTCTCAAAGGGATCCTTAGCCATTCTAGGTTTCTTACATAATCTTCAACCTACTCAAAAGAAGAAAGGTAGCCATGGTGGATTTCAATACTTCTTTTATTAGTAACATCTAGCTATTCGTCCAACTTTAAACAAAAGAAAACACCAACAACCTATCAATGCTATTTCTTTGCTCAACAGCATATTCTTGCAACTTTTTCTTCATCAAGGAAGTAGCCATGGGCTCATAATCCATCATGTCACGTTCTCAACAAGTATTTTATCAGGCTCATGTAACACTTTCAATCAACTCCCTCTTACACTAAAGAGGTTCTCATCCTTTGTGAGAAATATATCATCAACACAAAGAGAATTTCACAAATTTGTCTTCAGTAGATCAACTTATTCCTTCAGGACTTCACCCTCATCAAAACAAAAAGTAGTACGTGGTGAGCCCTTGGGGAGAGGTGGGGTGAGAATGGGGGGGTTGTCAGCATGGAGAGAGAAAGAAAGAAGAGCATGGTCAGCTAAGGGGATGGGGGAAACAAAAAAGTGATGAATGAAGGGGAGGAAGTTCTGGCTAGAGAGGACATAATCAACAACACTTGCTCCTCTACCATGAGGCCTGTTGTACCTTGAGAAACAATTCCTTGCTGTGTAAAGGAACCCGTGCTCAAGACATTATCTGATGATGTCAAAAAGTTATTATATATCTGTCTCTATATTAAAAACCCTTAAACATTGATTCTGTAACCTTCAAATATCAAACCTATACATGTTTCTGCAATGCCATATTCCACTTATGCTGAAATGAATGAATGGAAGAAAATGAGAAGAGGATTTCAAACTGATATGCTGTTTAAAACAGAATCTACCATTTTAAAACCTAGAAGAATTATGTAAAGATAAAGTTAAAATAGAGGAGCGCACATTAAGGTTTGTTTAACTGTTAAATACACATGTATAAAGAGACCCACTGCTCAAATTACTCTATTTCATTCATAGATATGAAAACATTATGTAAACTGGATAAACTTTCACATAAACAGAATAATAGAAACTTGCATACTTCTTTCATTGATTTGAAATTCTCAGTACAAAATTTTGCTTCAAGGTTCAAAAACTCGGAACCTTCATCTTTCTTGAAATTGTCTTTAAATACAGTATCACAAGACAGTTTCCAGTAATGAAACTGATTCTAACTGCCCTAACTAATTCTAACTGCTTGAACTACTGACTGTTACGGAGGCACATGCCTCAAAAAGGTTCTATTACATTTACATGATTTTGAGAAATAACATAATGAGAATTTGAAAACTTCTAATCTATGAGAACAACTGCTCCTGAAGTGGTTGTTGAATCAAAGGCTACTTTTGGTTGAGCCGTTGGGACCTCTTTTGTTGAGTCCATTGAAAACTTCTTGCACTTCTTCCATAGCTCATTTTGAGTTGTCGAGGAATTTTTGAAACTTTGATATTCTATCCTGAACGCCACAATTTGACCATGTGTAGGTTTTCCTGTAAAGAGAGTCTTCACCATCCATATAAAATTGAATTGCCTATGCAAGAAGTTAAACACAGTTTCCCCTTTTAAGATCTGTGTCTTTTCGTGCCTATTATCTGCCTTACTTTTTGCTAATGTTAACTGATCTTCATAAAACTTCCATGACATGACATTTCCTTTCTCAGTCCAGCATGAAGGTAAACCTGTTCTGGTCAATTTTTCAAATGATATATCAAACTTCTTTACTGTCTCCTTGATTCCCAGTAACCTTTTCTCTGCAACCTTCCGAAGATCATTCTTAATTATCATCTTATTAACTTCCTCGGCATAAAAGTATCTGTCTTGTATTCCAATATCTTCTAATTCTTCGTCTGATTTGGAATTGATAAAATTTATAAACTTTCTAGCCCTATTTTCTCTTTTAATGGCCGTCTACTTTTCAGATAATATCTCCTCTTCATGTTCTGAGATGAGGCTTTTCTCTTTAGCAACTATATTCAAGGAATTCCAATTTGACTTCATTTCTGAAATAATCTCGCCCCAAATGATATCTTTAGCTTTTATAAGTGAGATATTACCTTTTAACTTCTCCTTGAGATCTTTAATTTCATCTTCATCCTTCTGTAATTTCTGCTTATTCTCACTCGCTTTATCTTCTAGTGCCCGCATGATCTTGGCGGCCATTTCTAACTCTGATTGAGCCTGCTTTCGATCTCGTTCTACCATATTCAATTTTGTGCTGAGCTGAACAATCTGTGCTTGAGGGTCTGCATCACCTGTAGGAAAAACAAATGTACAAGTATGATTTTCAATATGGTTTTGTAATGAAATAGCAGTCTGCTTTACTTTAGTCAACTCTTCATCTTTTTGTAACAATTGCTGACGCAATTCTTCTTTCTCTTTTTCCACCTCTGCTACTTCTGCAGCCATTGAATGTTCCGTAGCAGGTAACTTCAGTTTTCTTCTTAGGCTGGATATCTCTATTTCTGCACTCTTCATGAGCTTCTGCACCGCAGCTTTGTCATTCGGATCCACACCAATCTTCATGATAATCTTTTTTAACTCTTCGTTTTGAACTGATAAGGCCCTTGAATTGGCCTTTTCCATTCTGAACTGTTTGATAACTTTTGCAAGCATGTTTTCAGCTTTAACCGCTGTGGCATTAGTCTTGGTTAAATCATTAACAATTAACTGTCCAGTCTGCATATGAAGGTTCATCTTATCCCACAGTGGGATCTTCTTAACATCCATAGTTATATTTACCTCATTGAAACTGCTTGAAGATCCAAGGGACATCCCTGTTGGATGTGTTAGAGCCATTCTGAATTGATCATTTTCAAGGTCCATTACAGTCAACAACCTAGTCTGATCAGCAGCTATATGATGCTCCGCCTGAGCCTCTACATTAGCTTTTATTCTCTTATTTCTTTCTTCAATCTATGTAAATATTTGTTTGACTGAAGGCATCTTCTCTGAGTGAAGTTCATGGCCTCTGGGAGAAGATGGGACATTTTGTTCTTCATTGATATGGAAGGTAAAACCAGGTGAGTTTGAAGAATGATCTTCAGCCAATTTAGTTCTCTTTTCCTCTCTCGGCTCTTCATCATCTACTTTAACATCATCCCTACCTCTTTTATTTGCCCTTTCAATTATAATAGGTGTTTGAATACTCGTTTTTGATGCACTTAATTCGCCTGGGTTTGCCAGCTTCTCCTGATCAGGTCTACTTACGTGAGAAAATGCAGAATATCCATTCTCAATTCTTCTCTGGGAAATCACTCTATGCGGATCATATGACCATTTTTCTCCTAGTAGCAAATGTGTCTCTTCCAACATTTTAGAAACTTCATCAAAAGCTTGCCTCATATTGACCACGAAAGGTCCCACACTCATAGGCAATTTATACATAAAACCTTTCTTCATGGGAAGAAAGTGCACCTGATCCACATTAAGGCTCTATCTTATGAATTCCAAGGCAAAAAGCCTCATAGGTACAAAATTCGGGAACCTATAAGGCTCAATACTAGCTCCATACAATCTTATCTCTGAATATTCTTCAAACACAAACCAGTCTCTGAATCTGCAACTAGGTCCTAACTGTAGAAACTCCCGGGCTTTTGGTAGAAAACATGGAGGAGGGACTCCATTCAAAATTATATAAGCAATAGACATATAATGACTAGCAAACTCAAATAACCCTGCTTCATTTCCTTCTTTTCTAGTCATGTCAGTCCAAAATAGAACTGATTGCTTTTGCATGTTAACATCAACTATATTCAACCCCAAACTCATAAATTCTTCGACATTTTGATATAAAAATAAATACACAATCAATGACAGGAATTTAAAGAAACCTGTAAGAGGAAATTTCATCAACTAATAATTTACAATCTCCTGCCAGAAAGATGGAATGTCGAGAACAACCCCTGGTTTCATCATCAGCGCGTACATTCCAATACTGATTTATCAAATGTATGGTCATTGTCTTTGCCCAAAATCTCTGCAATGCAACTCAGAATTGGTCTATACTCAGCATCGAACACTTCCAAACTAAATTCTTCTCCTTCTAGTTTAGCTTCCTTTGAATTTGATCTCAAGTAGGACATACATTGATCAAATTCTTCATTTGAAAGGTCCTCAAAATAACGAGCCAATGAATCTTTAGAGAATTGCAGTGGTGACTCGTTTTCAGGAAAGCATAATGCTTGGCGAATTAACTGCGTCGATCCCTGCAAAACGTTTTCTCCCTGCGAATTCGTTATGAAGCACTTACCAGGATACATTAAAGAGACCAGCCATGAGATAAACTCAGGAAAGAAATGGGCTTTTGGGATACAGGCGGACAGTATACCAGAATTATTCATGGCGGAAAAAACTGGGGATTTCTCAGCATTTAGGGTCACTTGATGATACAATAAGGGATGATTTATAGAAGACATGGTATCCTGGACATCTTTTTCACTGTCCATGAGGGAATTTAGGCTTGACGAACCAGATAGAGAGACTCATTTTTCCATGGCTTAACGGACAACGGATGGCGAACGGAAAGGTGACGACGACACGGCTCAAAAGGAAAAGGACTGCAAGTGATTTGAAAACGGGATATGAAAGTATTTAATAGCTGCGGAAAACCCATATCAAATGACCAAGATGACGCGTAAAGTCGCTGACGTGGGGTACAGCTGTCTTCCACCTCGCTTTATGACATCACTGCGGGGGCTCTTGGAGTGTGGCGCTGAACTTCGACTTGCACCCCCCGCAATGAATCCAAGTTGTTGATCACGGCTCATCCGCGGTCAAACCAGTCAACTACGGGGGCATTGTATTTGGTAATTAACGAGCTCTTTTCACCCCCGCATTGACTCATCCGATTTCAATATTAAACGATCACTACTCCCGCTCGAAGAGTTGATCGAGCCTTAAACATGAAGTAACATACATTCAAATAAAGCTTAACGATAAACTTTAATCTGCAGTGAGCTCGAAGAAACATTTCATTTTTTATGATACAGTATAAATACATTATACTATAGCATATGCTTTTCGAAATTTCAGATTTTTCTCACTATTTTTCGATTTTCAAAATAAAATAAAAAAAAGGATATGCAGATGATCCACAACATCTGGCTCCACCTGGGGATAGTTTTTTTGCCACGAAACACTAAGAACCTGCAAATCAGTGCCTTCACTTCGGGCATGGAGTCAAACATTGCTTGATGGAAAATGTACAATGATCACACCGGATATATACAATGATGGTGAAATAGCTTTTAATGTTGGAAATAATGTTTTAGATATTTCCCATTCACAGGCATATCCATCACTTCTCCTTCAAGATTCTCCAGCATGAAAGTATTATTCGTCCTGGCCTCACTAATTCTGAACGGACCATACCACAGAGGATCAAACTTGCCATGTTTCCCTTTGTCTTCCCTTCGGGTATCCCACCTCAATACCATGTCTCCCTTCTGAAACATAATTTCTTTTGCTTTCCTGTCAAATATTGTATTCATTTTTTGCTGATAAGTAAGCAAATTCTCCCGAACTTTATTTCTGTTTTCATTTAGCTCCATTACATTATTCATTCTTCTAATCATGGCATTAGGTTCTGCTTGAGCATCTTGCAGGAAAGAAATCACAGGTTTCACCAACTGGGTGGGAAACAAAGCTTGAGTACCATATACGAGTTCGTAAGGTGATTTACCAGTGGATCTCCTAGTGGTCATCCTTGTTGCCCACAGAGAAAAAACCAGCTTTGAATCCCAATTCTTTTGGTTTTCATTTATTGTCTTCTTCAAAATTTTTACTAATGTTTTGTTGGAAGATTCTACCAGTCTGTTTCCCTGTGGATGATAGGCTGTAGAATGAGAAAATATCACATTATAAGTCTGGCAAAAATTAATAAACCTGAGTGAGCTAAAAACTTGGGCATTATCTGTAACAATCTTTACTGGACATCCAAACCTACTAACGATATTTTCCTCTGGAAACTTCATAACAACCAAATCATTTTCCTTCCTTGTATTGATTTCTTCGATAAAATCCAATCCCCATTGTCTGAAAGGCTCTTCAATAAAAACAGGGAGAAGAGGTAAAGGGGCTAACTTTTTCTTTTCTGCAAACACCTGGCATTTTTGACAACTTCTGACTGCTTTATATACATCAGCAAACACAGATGGCCAATAGAAACCTGATTTAAAAACTTTATGAGCAGTTACCTTCCAACTGTAGTGACCCCCGCACAAGCATTCATGATATTCTTTGGTTACTTTTGGAACCTCCTCCTCTATCAAACATAACAATAAAACTCCAGCAGGATCTTTCCAATATAGCTTTGCTTCAATTATAACATAAGATTGAGCCTTAAGTTTCAAAGCTCTGTATTTAGTTCTGTCTATTGAAGGAGGACAAGAAAGAAAGAATAAATAATGAACAATATCCTTGTACCAATTTGAGCAGAGGAATTTATATTTAATTGCTGGCTTGACTGAATATCACCTGTTTCTCCATCGACCTCCTCTACAGGTGCTAATAATTTAATTCCCAGTGCTTGGAAATTTGATTCTGTTAATAATTTGGCTAGTCCCAATCCTTTGATCAATTTTTTTGGTTTAATATCCAGGTCGTATTCTTGGATTTTAGCAATCCATTTGCCTCTTTTCCCTTCCACATCACTCTGTACTAAAACATCCTTTACAGCAGAATTGGGAACATATGCTAAGATTTGAGAATGAAGGATATAATTTCTGAATGCTTTCAATGCTTTCACCAGAGCATATACTTTTTTCTCCAATATATTATATTCTAATTCTGCATCTCGGAGTACCTTACTAAAATACGCTATAGGCTTCTCACACTTTTCTTTATTTCTCTGCAATAACACAGCTGCAATCGTTGAGGGAGATGCAAATGAGAAAATTTGAAATGGCTTCAAATAATCTGGACTGATTAGAACAGGTGCTTCCTTTAAATCTTCTTTAATTCTTTGGAAATACTCCCTTGCTTCTTTGTCCCACTTTACTTCAACATCCTTTTTCAACATGTCCGTTATCTTCTTGACGATCTCTGCGTAATTGGGAACAAATCTCCTTAGAAAATTAATTTTTCCAAGAAATATTTGAATATCTTTCTTACTTCGGGACAGTGGAATTGACTGTATTGCTTCGACCCTTGCTGGATCAATATTCACTCCTTGTTTGGAAACAATATGGCCCAGCAGTTTATCCTCCTCTAGAGAAAACAGAGATTTTTTAGGATTCAACGATAATCCATACTTTCTACACTTTAGGAAGGCTTTATGCAAGTGTTGTAGATGCTCCTCATCAGAATTTGAAAAAATTGTGACATCATCCAGATAAACAACCACAAATTCATCTCCTACAAATGCGATATCCATTGCTCTTTGGAATGTGGCTCCTGCATTCATTAGTCCAAACGACATCCTGGCATACATAAATGTCCCCCAGGGTGTAGTGAAAGAAGTTTTCTTTTGATCTCCCTTCTCCACAGCAACCTGATTATACCCTGAAAAACCATCCACCATAGATAATATGTAAGCTCCAGTCACTTTTTTTAAGACAAAATCCATCTTCGGCAAAGGATAATTATCTTTCAATGAGGCCCTATTCAGGTTCCTGAAATCTACGCACAGCCTTATCTCTCCATTTTTCTTTCTAACTGGTACAAGATTGGAAACCCAATCTAAATATCTGAGAGGAACAATTATTTTGGCCTGCAGCAATTTCTTTACCTCCTTTTCAATCGGAGCCAAAAATAATGGATTGATTTGTCTGAGCTTCTGTTTATGCGGTTTGACTCCATCTTTCAGTGGGATTTTATGTTGTATAATACTCTTATCATACGTCTTAAAATCATTATAAGACCAAGCAAATACATCTTTGAATTGTTTGAACAGATCTGTGTACCTCTCTTTATAGTCCTTTGGGACTCCTTTGAACAATTTGATCATTTTAGGCTCATGTTGAGTTCCTAAATTACAATCTTCCACATTCTCATCTTGGTTTTATTTCTTCTGATTCACTGCCACGTCATTTGCACCAAACAGACTTTCGAGAGGCACCAAGCCTCTTGGCAAAACATTGTCTTTCAACTGAATAATCTCCGGACCACCAATCTTCTTTTTCAGAGTCTTACCAGCCAACTCATCTTCATCAGTTTCCAAATCAATCTGATGATCTTCAAAATCTTCAATCATCAACAAAAATTGCTTAATCTGTTCATCGTCTTCAAAAACCTGCCAATGTTTGATATTGTCAGGGATTTAAGGTCTATATCTCATCTCAATTTCATATCTTAGTCTCAGATTGATCGGAGGCTTGAATGTACTGGTTGCAACTGCTAAAGAATCAGCCATTCTATTCTCTTCCCTTGGAACAAACTATAAATTGAAAGCTTCAAAGTAGTTTTCAATTAAATCCCAGACCTCATTCCTATATGCTCTTAATCTGGGATGTTTAGTTTGACACAAATTCTTTACTTGTCTTATGATTAATTCAGAATCCCCAAACACGGTCATAGACTGAATTCCCATTTGCTTAGCTGTCTGCAGACTAATGATTAACGCTTCATATTCCGCTACATTATTAGTGGACTCAAACTCCAATTTGAAAGAAAAAGGCATAAGGTTACCTTCCGGAGATAAAAAAATGAAATCAACTCTAGTGCCTTATTTAGAAGACGCACCATCAAAATAACACTTCCAAAGCCTATTTGAATGCAGCTCCTTATGTACAATAGCTAAAGGGAGCTGCCCTTGTGTTTCTTCAGCAAATTCTACATCTTCATGCAGCATGAAATAAGAGAGGTCATCCTTCTCTTGGCCATAAATAGGTGAATTACCTGCATATTTCTTGGTAGCAGTTTTTTGAAATCTAGTTTCTCTATACAACCTCATTTCTTCCCCATTAAAAACAGGAATGATGGCATATGTAAAATTTAGCTTTAAAACTCCTCCAAGCTTTGCCCCCCAAGATCTAGATAATAGCATACCAAATCTGGCTGGAATATCTGCCACTACCACGTCCATCATAATGCTCTTGGCTGGGATTTGAGCCAATGTAACAACCATATCCTTAATAATACCCACACACTTCACCATTTTTGAATCAAAAGAATAAAGATCTCTGTATAGCTTAGTGATTTGTAGATTCAACTCTTTCATCACACACAATGGCATCAAATTGTGGGATGCACCAGAATCTAGCATACAATTATGTAAAACAAAATCATGTAACAGAAGTGATATATAAAAAGGAGGAACAGATAAATCTACCTCTTCAACATGAGGCCCAAAAGTAACCACTGGTTTTTCTTCTTGCAGATTTACAGTATCACCCACTTCATCAGACTGAGATAAATTGATAAATTCTGCAATCTCCTTTTGGTAACCAAGTGTTTTGATTAATTCAAGAAGAGGTATTTGAATTTTCACTTTCTCCAACTCTTTCGACAAACTGAAAGTTTGATTTTGTTTTGTCAACTTTTCTTCTTGATCTTTCTTGGAATTTAGAGCTTGATTAGAAACAGTAACAACTTTATCCGAAATATTAGGATCTTTAATCCTTGTTTGAGAAGCCTCAACTTGTTGTTTTCCCTTTTCTTTGTCTTCATTCATGGGATGCTTCCCCTTATCTATTTTCTTAATCTGATTTTTCTGTAGTGGAGTCGCCATTGGAGCAGGTACTGATTCAGGTTCTTTTTCCTCACTGTCTTGAGTTCTTAGCCTCTTTTTTGACCTCAAATTATATTTTTTATGCAACTTGGATTGCATGAAGTCTGTGAACTGTCTGCAGTAATCATCCATCTCTTCTTGATCAAACGAAAGATCATTTTCTTCCACTCCTTCTTCCTCAGCTTCTTCTTCTATTTCATCTTCTTCCATGTAGACAGCAGAAATTCGAACATCATCCTCTTTCTCATCATCATCATCTGTTGAACGAGAGGGAGCTGCCTCTATATACAAAGGTGCTTGCACCTGGTCTTGATCTTTTCTTTCTCTTTGTAAAATCTGCAAGGGCTGTTTTTTAAATTGGGGATTAAAAACCCCTCTGTTTTGTTTTGCAGGCTTATTACTATCTATTTCCAACTTCACTAATTTGTTAGAAAAAAAATTTATGACTTTAGTCATATCATCAATTCTCTGATCTTGTGATGAAGCTTCTTCTTTAGCTTTTCCTTTATCTTGAACTTTACCAGCAGCGGACATGTTAGCCTCAATCTCCAGAGCATTAGTTTGAATCTGCTCCAAAGTAGGAGACCTTCTTTCTCTCAATGTGAAACTGAACTCTGGCTCAAATGCACCAACGAAAACAACCCTTGCTCCAATAGGAGGAGGCTTCATTTCCGCAAGAAAACTATTATACAATTTGTTCAATCTTTTCACAAAATCACTCATATTTTCATTGGATTTCTTCTTTATTGCATTAAATTCTGTCAAAGAATAACCGTGGTCCCTCTTTTCGCCCCATCTCTCGATGAAACATCTTTCTAGGGCATCCCAATCATTTATGGTACCATTAGGAAATCCTTTAAACCATTTCCTTGCCTCTCCACTTAGAGACTGAACAAAAAGTCTCATTACAACGTCCAAATGTTCAACATTTAAATTCTCAGCAAATGTGCAGAACAGGGGCAAGTGCTGCTCTGCAGTTATTTCATCTTCACCGGCAAATCTAGAGAGTAGCTTGAGATACTCATGAGGCATATCATGCAGTGGTTGGGGTAGATTTAATGGTGCATATCTATTCATCAAGAAAGCAGGGGCTGCCATGTTTATTCCCGGGTTAACTTCTCCTTAAGCGGGGGTGAAATGAATACCAGTTGTAAATGGGGGTGAATGAGGTGAAACAACTAATATAGGAGTTGGTGTAAGAACGACTGCAGAAGAGCTGGCGACTGTATGAGGTTGAGTTTCTGTAAATGGGAAAGACACAAACTCTAAATATTTCTCTTCTAATGTGGGTTCTTGGAAATGAATGGGTGATGGTGAGGAATCTTTTTCCAAGAAAATGAGTTTCCTGGAAATATTCTTGGATGAGGGAGTACGTGAACTGCTGCCTGGTGCGAGCAGTGTAACTTCTGGTGTATCAAATTTTTTTGGTTTCCGGTCCTTCTTGGAAACAAGCTTCTCATGATCAGACAAAATAGGAGCTTTTTGCTAAGAAGTATCCGACCTCGTGTGAGGTTTCTTGGGAGCCAGAGCTATTTTAAAACAAACACAGCTTACTATTTCCTCCTCTTTGAACAACCAGAGGAAATGTAAAACAAAACCCAGGTAAAATCTTCGAATCTTCGTCCCCAGCAACAACACTAATTTATGTTGTACCTTGAGAAACAATTCCTTGCTGTGTAAAGGAATCTGTGCTCAAGACATTCTCTGATGATGTCACAAAGTTATTATATATCTATCTCTGTATTAAAAACCCTTAAAGATTGATTCTGTAACCTTCAAATATCAAACCTATACATGTTTCTGCAATGCCATATTCCACTTATGCTGAAATGAATGAATGGAAGAAAATGAGAAGAGGATTTCAAACTGATATGAAGTTTAAAACAGAATCTACCATTTTAAAACCCAGAAGAATTATGTAAAGATAAAGTTAAAATAGAGGAGCGCACATTAAGGTTTGTTTAACTCTTAAATACACATGTATAAAGAGACCCGCTGCTCAAATTACTATATTTCATTCATAGATATGAAAAAATTATGTCAACTGGATAAACTTTCAACATAAACAAAATAATAGAAACTTGCATACTTCTTTCATTGATTTGCAATTTTCAGTACAAAATTTTGCTTCAAGGTTCAAAAACTCGGAACCTTCATCTTTCTTGAAATTGTCTTTAAATACAGTATCACAAGACAATTTCCAGTAATGAAACTGATTCTAACTGCCCTAACTAATTCTAACTGCTTGAACTACTGAATGTTACGGAGGCACATGCCTCAAAAAGGTTCTATTACATTTACATGATTTTGAGAAATAACATAATGAGAATTTGAAAACTTCTAATCTATGAGAACAGCTGCTCCTGAAGCGGTTGTTGAATCAACGACTACTTTTGGTTGAGCTGTTGGGACCTCTTTTGTTGAGTCCATTGAAAATTTCTTGCACTTCTTCCATAACTCATTTTGAGTTGTCGAGGAATTTTTGAAACTTTAATATTCTATCTTGAACGCCACAATTTGACTGTGTGTAAGTTTTCCTGTAAAGAGAGTCTCCACCATCCATAGCAAATTGAAATACCTATGCAAGAAGTTAAACACAGTTTCCCCTTTTAAGATCTGTGTCTTTTCGTGCCTATTATCTGCCTTACTTTTTGCTAATGTTAACTAATCTTCATAAAACTTCCATGACATGATATTTCCTTTCTCAGTCCAATATGAAGGTAAACCTGTTCTGGTCAATTTGTCAAATGATATATCAAACTTATTTACTGTCTCCTTGATTCCCAGTAACCTTTTCTCTGCAACCTTCCGAAGATCATTCTTAATTATCATCTTATTAACTTCCTCAGCATAAAAATATATGTCTTGTATTCCAATATATTCTAATTCTTCGTCTGATTTGGAATTGATAAAATTTATAAATTTCCTAGCCCAATTTGCTCTTTTAATGTCTGTCTGCTTTTCAGATAATATCTCCTCTTCATGTTCTGAGATGAGGCTTTTCTCTTTAGCAACTATATTCAGGGAATTCCAATTTGACTTCATTTCTAAAATAATCTCACCCCAAATGATATATTTAGCTTTTATAAGTGAGATATTACCTTTTAACTTCTCCTTGAGATCTTTAATTTCATCTTTAGCCTTCTGTAATTTCTACTTATTCTCATCCGCTTTATCTTCTAGTGCCCGCATGATCTTGGTGGCCGTTTCTAACTCTGATTGAGCCTGCTTTCGATCTCGTTCTTCCATCTTCAATTCTGTGCTGAGCTGAACAATCTGTGCTTGAGGGTCTGCATTACCTGTAGGAAAAACAAATGTACAAGTATGATTTTAAATATGGTTTTGTAATGAAATAGCAGTCTGCTTTACTTTAGTCAACTCTTCATCTTTCTGCAACAATTGCTGACGCAATTCTTCTTTCTCTTTTTCCACCTCTGCTACTTCTGCAGCCATTGAATGTTCTGCAGCAGGTAACTTCAGCTTTCTTCTTAGGGTGGATATCTATATTTCTGCACTCTTCATGAGCTTCTGCACTGCAGCCTTGTCATTCAGATCCACACCAATCTTCATGATAATCTTTTTTAACTCTTTGTTTTGAACTGATAAGGCCCTTGAATTGGACTTTTCCATTCTGAACTGTTTGATAACTTTTGCAAGCATTTTTTCAGCTTTAACCGTTGTGGCATTAGTCTTGGTTAAATCATTAACAATTGACTGTCCAGTCTGCATATGAAGGTTCATCTTATCCCACAGTAGGATCTTCTTAACATCCATATTTATATTTACCTCATTGAAACTGCTTGAAGATCCAAGGGACATCCCTGTTGGATGTGTTAGAGCCATTCTGAATTGATCCTTTTCAAGGTCCATTATAGTCAACAACCTAGTCTGATCAGCAGCTATATGATGCTCCGCCTGAGCCTCTACATTAGTTTTTATTCTCTGATTTCTTTCTTCAATCTGTGTAAATATTTGTTTTACTAAAGGCATCTTCTCTGAGTAAATTTCATGGCCTCTAGGAGAAGAGGGGACATTTTGTTCTTCGTTGATATGGAAGGTAAAACCAGGTGAGTTTGAAGAATGATCTTCAGCCAATTTAGTTCTCTTTTCCTCTCTCGTCTCTTCATCATCTACTTCAACAACATCATCCCTACCTCTTTTATTTTCCCTTTCAGTTATAACAGGTGTTTGAATACTCGTTTTTGATGTATTTAATTCGCCTGGGTTTTCCAGCTTCTCCTGATCAGGTCTGCTTACGTGAGAAAACGCAGAATATCCATTCTCAATTCTTCTCTGGGAAATCACTCTATGTGGATCATATGACAATTTTTCTCCTAGTAGCAAATGTGTCTCTTCCAACATTTTAGAAACTTCATCAAAAGCTTGCCTCATATTGACCACGAAAGGTCCCACACTCATAGGAAATTTATACATAAAACCTTTCTTCATGGGAAGAAAGTGCACCTGATCCACATTAAGGCTTTGTCTTATGAATTCCAAGGCGAAAAGCCGCATAGGTACAAAAGTTGGGAGCCTATAAGGCTCAATACTAGCTCCATACAATCTTATCTCTGAATATTCTTCAAACACAAACCAATCTCCGAATCTGCAACTAGGTCCTAACTGTAGAAACTCCCGGGCTTTTGGTAGAAAACATGGAGGAGGGACTCCATTCAAAATTCTATAAGCAATAGACATATAATGACTAGAAAACTCAAATAACCCTGCTTCATTTCCTTCTTTTCTAGTCATGTCAGTCCAAAATAAAACTGATTGCTTTTGCTTGTTAACATCAACTATATTCAACCCCAAACTCATAAATTCTTCGACATTTTGATATAAAAATAAGTACACAATCAATGACAGGAATTTAAAGAAACCTGTAAGAGGAAAGGTCATCAACTGAGAATTTACAATCTCCTTCCAGAAAGATGGAATGTCGAGAAAAACCCCTAGTTTCATCATCAGCGCGTACATTCCCAATACTGATTTATCAATTGTATGGTCATTGTCTTTGCCCAAAATCTCTGCAATGCAACTCAAAATTGGTCTATATTCAGCATCGAACACTTCAAAACTAAATTCTTCTCCTTTTAGTTGAGCTTCCTTTGAATTTGATTTCAAGTAGGACATACATTGATCAAATTCTTCATTTGAAAGTTCCTCAAAATAACGAGCCAATGAATCTTCAGAGAATTGCAGTAGTGACTCGTTTTCAGGAAAGCATAATGCTTGGCGAATTAACTACGTCGATACCTGCAAAACGTTTTCTCCTTGTGAATTCATTATGAAGCACTTGCCAGGATACATTGAAGAGACCAGCCATGAGATAAACTCGGGAAAGAAATGGGCTTTTGGGATACAGGTGGACAGTATATCAGAATTCTTCATGGTGGAAAAATTTGGGGATTTCTCATCGTTTAGGGTCACTTGATGATACAATAAGGGATGATTTACAGAAGACATGGTATCCTTGACGTCTTTTTCACTGTCCATGAGGGAATTGAGGCTTGACGAACCAGATAGAGAGACTCGTTTGGCCATGGCTTAATGGACAACAGATGGCGAAAAGAAAGGTGACAGCGACACGGCTCAAAAGTAAAAGGACTGCAAGTGATTTGAAAACGGGATACGAAATTATTTAATAGCTGCGGAAAACCCATATTAAGTGACCAAGATGACGCGTAAAGCCATTGACGTGGGGTACGACTGTCTTCCACCTCGCTTTATGACATCACTACAGGGGCTCCTGGAGTATGGCGGTGAACTTCAACTTGCACCCCCCGCAATGAATCCAAGTTGTTGATCACGGCTCATCCGCGGTCAAACCAGTCAACTGCGGGGGCATTGTATTTGGTAATTAACGAGCTCTTTGCACCCCCGCATTGACTCATCCGATTTCAATATTAAACGATCACTACTCCCGCTCAGAGAGTTGCTTGAGCCTTAAACATGAAGTAACATACATTCAAATAAAGCCTAACAATAAACTTTAATCTGCAGTGAGCTCGAAGAAACATTTCATTTTTTATGATACAGTATAAATACATTATACTATAGCATATGCTTTTTGAAATTTCATATTTTTTTCACTATTTTTCAATTTTCAAAATAAAATTAAAAAAAGGATATACAGATGATCCACAACAAGGCCTACATGTGAGAAAGCGGGAGTTTGGAAAACACAAGAGGCCATTATTAATCCACAGCTCCTAAAATTCGTCCAAGTATAAAAGATGTCAACCATAGGCAGTAAGGGGCCCCAACGCATCATCAGACATCCTGTGAAATCCCACTAACTCTTGATCGATCTCTTGGATGCAGTACACGTCCTCAAACTGATTGTGAAGAGGGATCTGGAGGGCTCTAGTGTGGTAGTTGAAGTCACCTAGAAGAATAACCTCCCCAACTGCTGAACACTGGGCTATGTCGACATACAAATCAACAAAGGGGTCCCCGCTAGGTCCATTATGAATGGCATATGATGAAGAATCAGGAGGGAAGTAACAAACAACAATGTAAATGTCCTTGGGGAGAGGAGAGACCCCTCGAACCCATAGTATTAAAAACCGGAACTGGTGACTGGACCGGTGGACCTAATGAACCGGTAATCAGACCGGTGGACCCAATGAATTGGTAACAGGACTGAAACCAGTCTAACCAGTACTGGTCAGGTCTAAACGAATGAGTTTTTAAAAAAATACATTAAATAATTATTTTTTAATAAAAAAAACTATTTTTAAGATTTGCAACCATGATTCCAAGCCAATAAAAACAAAATATGCAAAGTTTGCTCATTTATATACCATGTAAAGGTGAATATATCAAAATCGCATTATGGCACCGAGTGAAATACATATCATCGAAAAAATACACAAGCAATGAGGCTCCAAATGACCCATAAAGTCCAAAAACAATGCTACAAGCTATGAGCATTGAGGCCATTGGCCTACATAGTACAGTGACAATCTACTACAAATCTACATATATGATATTACTAAATTCTAATTAATGATCAACATTATCACTTGAAATTTGAAACTTCTAATCATGATCAAAGTTCAAACTTAGTTGGTTGAACTTGAGTCTCCCGACTCTCGACTGCCAAACTTTGCAATTGCTCCAGTCACAAACTTCTCTATTGGTTCAGTGACTTGAGTCTCAAACTTCTGAAGGTATTCTACCCTAATATGCCCTATTACTTCATTTGGTGCTCCACATGGCTTTACATGGCCTCCTATCCCAGCCAAGTGTTGCTTGAACCTGTAAATACCCCTTCCTACAATAGATTTTTGGCAATATTTGCAAATCATTTTGCCATCAATCATATCACAATGAGCCCATGCAGTATCCTTTCCTTTTGGAGGCATGATGGCTACTACTTAGCTCAAGCAGCAAGCCTCAAACTCTATGCTGTTCCACTACTCCAGCAAAAACTCAACTCTCCAAGCTCTCAATCAAACACACAAAATCTCCAAATGAGATGGTGTGAGACAAATGAGAGGTTGTCGCTTCTTATAAAGGATTTGAGAGGGTCTCCAAGATAGCTCCAACTCCAACTCCAAGCCTCAAAGATCACTTCTCCAACAAACACTCAACACTCTCCAAGCTCTCCATCAAACTCACAAACTGCAAATGAGATGGTGTGAGACAAAGGAGAGGTTGCCCCTGCTTATAAAGGATTGGGGAGGGTGTTTTTGGAGGGAAAAAAACCCTCCCCTTCCCTCCAAATCAGCCCTAAACATCCTTGCTGGCCGTCCGTGGGTCCCTATAGCAACTTAGGTGTTGATCGATTGGTTAAGGATGGAACCGGCCGGTCAGCACCGGTTAACAGGATTTTCAGGCTATATGCAGTTGCTGACCGGGTTTTTCAACCGGTTTGGACTACCCAATGGTTTGACCGGTTTCCGGTTTGAACCGACTGGTTTTTAACACTGTGCTCGAACCTGAACCCACATTAACCTCGCAAACTCATCCCCAACCACCGAATAAATCTTGCTCTAAAAGGAATCTCTGATGAAGCAAGCAACTCCCCCAGAACCTTTGATACCACCAGAACCCCTCGTCTCCTGCCTACAAGTTGAGAACTTATGGTAACCTGTAATGTCTGGGAGAGGTCGAACATGGCTCTCATGCATCTTGGTGATGAATAATATATCCAACAGTCGAAGAGAATCATATAATAGACATGGCGATGCCAAAAATGACCCATTCCCATTCCAAAAATTGACGGAAATGGATGCCCCTTGTTGCCTCCCCCAACAAGCCAGTCATTTGGAGGACCCAAAATGGGGCTTCCATCCAGGTGGAAAAGTGTCGCGAATCACTGCTTTGAGGTTCCTGATAACTGCCCATTTCCCTGCCTGACGTGATGCTGTAACCAAATCCCTAGAGCGTTTGAGCTCAGCAACTTATGTTTTAGTGAGATCTTCATCAAGGAATATCTTACTAGGAAGTGAGAATATATTTCTCTTAGCTCTAAGAATCCAAAGGCGATCAACTGCCAACCTGAACCGGAGAAAGAGAGTGGAATCGTACCCAAGCCAAGCTCTATCAATGGTCACGTATTGAAGATCTAGTTTTTCATTGAGGAACAGGGTCCCAACCACCATGGGGTCTAAGGATGTGAGAGGAAAAGGAATTCCTCTCACTTTGAGGTTTAATTCTCGTGCTTTTCTAGTGCATTCTTCCATGAGTTTAGATTGTACCACCTCCTCAACTACTGCTATAGGGGGAGCGAGGGGGGTATCCCTCCCTCTAGCAACCCGTGCCCATGAGCTGATGTGTGTTTTTGTTTCTTGTTTAAAGGCCACTTGCTGAGCTTTGATCTCCTCCTGTTAGTTTTTCAGATCGAGAAGTTCAGCGTGTAGATTGTCATTAGAGGGGTGGTGGTGAACTGCTTGCTCCTTGTTGTCCCTCAACAGCTGCTTCAATGAACCATTCTCGCCTTCTATTACAACAACTCTGTTCCTAAGTTCATCAGCCTCTCTTATTAGTGCCTGGTTAGAGGATTCAAGGGTTTCCAATCTCCTAAATAGTTCCTGAAAATATCTTTTGTCGCTTCGAAATCAGGTGAGGGTTCTGACAAGATTTGAAAGAAGTCTTTGACACCTGTGTCTATGTCGGTAGGAAGTCCTAACGACGTCGTCACCTGCAGTTGATCCTGAGAAAGAAGCATGGAATCTTCTGAGAGCCACTGTTGTGAATTATTGTGGAAGCCCAATTGCAGGCACCCCAAAATTTTTTGCGGGCACCCCAAAAATTAAGGCACCCCAAAATTTTTCAACTTCTCTGTGCTAAACTTGGCTGCGAGTGGATCAAGATGTGTCCCGCACGAGAAATTGCTGAAAATGAAGGAAGGCCAAATCCGGTATCTAGTACTACTTTTGTAGAGAAAAAAATTTAGCAAATAATACGATCTTATCGGGAGCTAAGATCTTATTAGGAGCTATAAGCGTCCATATTCACCGCAGTGCAGATATCAAAGTGACGGCCCAGCTTTCATCTTCAATAGCGTCTCTTGCTTTCCACCGGCTTCCACCTGGTAAAAATGTGCATCAATTCACCTTTCAAAATATCTACTTTAATGGCTTGTTCTCGCCATAATGTTGTGTGCAATGGGGCCTCAAACAAACAAAGGAACACTCAAACAACTTCAAGATTTGGGTTGATTTCTGAAAGTACTGATGTTTTCCACATGTTTATACAATAGGGAGAGTTGACAACACACCATGTTGTACAAGTTCAGAAATCATGTACAAATCCAAAACAAGCACTGCCTTTCTTCACATGGGCAACTCATAAACCGAAATTCCTGCACCACACAGAGGCATACAATTCTATGCCAGAAATCCTCATCCTTCTCATATGCCATAGGAGAAGGTGAACCACTCATCCTATGCATATCTCATCACTCGTAGGGGAAGGTGAACCACTCACCCTACACACATGTGTCCGCAATCGTAGGGGAAGGTGAACCTCTCACCCTACACACATGTCAACCACCATGGGGTATCACAGGGGAAGGTGAATCAGTCACCCTATGGTCGTTCATGGCTCAATACGTACCCCAAGCCCCCAGGAGCTCCCAGAGCTCAATCTTCAATCAAGGATCACTTCATGTAGGGAATAGTGCTAGACTGCTTTCTGAAAACCAAGAGTAGTTCTTGATGATTGTATTGATGACTGGTACGTTAATAGGAGCCTCATTGCTCCACCCAGCAGCATATAGATGTATATATGAAGGCACACAACTTACTAACAAGCTTCAACAGACATATTGACTTACAACTCGATATTCGAGCAACAGATATCTTAGCAGCACTGAGCAATCCTTGGACTTTTGCATTTTAGGATTCCAAATCTTGGTAAAGAAAATACTCAACTGCTCTTACTCCCTCTTACTCAGGGAGACCATAATCCTAAGCTTGTCTTCCCATAGATGATTCTACAATATTTCATATGATTAGACTTTCCCCCAAAGTATCCATCTGGCAATTTTCTCAGCATGAGATCCATTTAAATTTGAAGATAATTTATTAATGCAATCGAGCATGGTATGATTTTGGAAATGCACTTCGAAAAACAGAAATGTATTTTTCTATACTTGCGGGGAGGGATAAGACATACCTTTACTCAAAATGTAATCATTAGTATCTTATTTATTTTCTTTAAATCCCTAAGGTAGCTTTAAAAGAGCTTCATCATCAGTAACCAACAATTCATGAGAGGATCATATCATGGACATATCCTTGTAGTAAATCAGGGAATCTTCCAATCTTACTCCAAAGTCTAGGCTTTTTCTTTTATTCCAATCTGGCTGATCTGTATTATTTATGTTTTCTTTAACACAATGATTCAATTAATTATATGGGCTATACTATAGCTGTACCAACATCTGAGTATTGTATTGAATATAAGGATTCAGTATAAGATCTGCATCCTGTTAATCTTATACGGTAAAACATCCTTAGACTTGTCACCGTCAGAAAAGTTTTTGTATGAAGATTCTCAGCAAGACATATTTTCAATGAGGCATGGTATGCTGATTACAACTATAGTATATACCTCATCTAGTGAAGGGTCTCGATGAGCTGATTCATACATACCCTTATTTTAGTTATCATTCTGGGTATGTTTAACCTTGTTAAAGTTTGTATTTAGATCTTCGTTAAGCCTATGGTTAGGGCTTGTCTTTAGTAAATAAGTTAGGGTATGCAAACTCCTTAACAAAGGCTTCATATTGTGTCTTTTACCATGCTTGAGTAGCAAGCCTGTGCATCACTACAATCTTGGATTGCAGATCAAAGTGTCATCAACATTTAAAGAAAGCAACCTACAATAATGTAAGACATTTCACCTTGGAACAAGTATTTTTTCCAGAAAAGGTATTCATCATTAGTCCAATACTAGAGGTGACGTTGTGATTTGTGTGATGTGATAGTGTTGTAACTTGAAGATATGGTTTTTTCATACAATCTGGCTGATCTGTATTATTTATGTTGTCTTTAACACAATGATTCAATTAATTATCCGGGCTATACTATAGTTGTACCAACATCTGAGTACTATATTGAATATAAGGATTCAGTATAATATTTGCATCCTGTTAATCTTATATAGTAAAACATCCTTGGACTTGTCACCATCAGACATGTTTTAGTATGAAGATTCTCAGCAAGACATATTTTAAATGAGGCATGGTATGCTGATTTCAACTATAGTATATACCTCATCTCGTGAAGGGTCTCAGTGAGCTGATTCATACATACCCTTATTTTAGTTATCATACCTTAACCTATAACCATAACTTCAGCATATTGTATTTCTTTCGATTCATTCAAACTATGAACAATCTCAGCAGAATAGATTTCGATCTCCTGTAGCATTTCGATAAAATATCCTTAGTACATCTCAAAATATCCTCAGATGTCATACTATAACTTAGGATGGCACATATTACGATAATTCAATCACCTGTAAATTTAGTAATATGTAGAGTAGCTCTTGGACTACTTAGATCAAGATCATCAACCAATTGATGTAATCCTTTTAAATCTCATCATCTGACAACCTACCTTAGCCAAGAATAATTTAAGTTACCTCTTTATTGCAATCCTGGTTAGAAAGCCTTAGAACGGTGCCATAACATGTCTTCTTAGATTCGTCAGAGATATTATTTGGATACGAGTCTCAGCTCAACTTGGATAGGTGACACAATAGGATTGTTCTCATTGTATGATTTCACAAAGGAATGAATCCTCTAAGAATCTTTCAACACATGCTCTCGACCTTATTACCAATCAACACATTCAGGACCTTTTCTTCAAGGAGAAGCAATAAGATCGGCCTATATAGGTTGGTTTCTTTAGAAGATAGGGATAGGATACATATATGAGACCAGGTCGTAGCTGCTCAACTTTTCTACCACATAAATGTATTAGCAGTGGCTTCTTCTTCTAATGGTTCTTCATGAATGAGCACTTCAAGAGTGCTATAGCCCTTGTCCAAGACACCAAATTCAAAAGGAGCTACATTCTATTTTACTGATAGATCAAAAGCTTTCAAAAGGTTACAATTCTGCTATTCTTGTTATGTCCTTCTTGCTTTAGAATATTTCTCGAGATAGGACTTTGATTTGCTCAAAAAAAGACTCATTGATCAGGGCCTTCAGTTATTTTGGAAGTAGCTTTGTATAGTCTCAGGAAATCACCCTCGTTAAACACTTCAGAGAGGTTGATCTGTGGTACTTGGTAGCTTCATCACTTTATGCTTTCAAGGCTTTTCATTTCTATTATTGCAATTACCTCAGAGAATTGTCATAGGACCCCACAATATAGGGCACAGTTCTTCAAGAGATAGAGACAGCACACATATCAATATCTTCAGAGGATCAACATCACTCTGTTACTGAAATGATATCTCAACCAAACCTTAAATGTAAGAGATAAAAATTTGAAATGAAGGGCCGAAAAAGTAATCAAACCTTTGTTCTAAGGAATACCGAGTGATGTTTAAATCATCATCAGCAGATCCATTTCAAGAGTACAGAACACTGGTTGAAATGGTGCTTCAACTACAACTGGTTGGAGAGGACTTGTTGCTAACTTCTATTGTCCTATGAAAAAATGTCATGGCTAGCATTCTCTGACAAATCTGTGCACGTTTGTCAATATAGTTGGCCAATCGTAGCCATCCCTAAGGATCTTATGCACAATTTTCTTTGCTATGTGATGTTCTCTCTCAAACCTAGATGGATCTCATTGGTCAAGCTTGTTTCTTCATTCAGGCTAACAGATCCAAAACAAAACCATTGTGATTTATCCATCCCAAAACTTGCTCTATTAAGCAGTATCTTGAATCTTTTAACCTCAAGGCCCTTTTCTTGTGCTCGGGAAGGTGTCTGGGTCTAGTCACATTCTTAAGGTAGTAGATGATCTCTGTATGCCAGTTGATGTAACTGCATTAACCAAGTTGATTCCAAGAGCTTCTTCATTGCCCTTGTTCAAAAGCTTTGTTAATCTCTGACCCTTACTGTTTTTTGTGGGTCTTATCTCTAAATCATATTCTCGAATCTTAGCAACCCACTTACCCCTTGATCCCAAGCAAACATGTTGTGACAAGATATCCTTCACTGTTGGATGAGGAACAAATGCCATAATCTTTGAAAACCCAATGTAGGTTCTAAAATGCTTTAGTGATTTTACCAAAGAATAGGCCTGCTTCTCCATGATGGCATAGTTCAATTTTGCACCCCTTAGCATTTTACTCACAAACGCAATTGGCAGTTCATTTCCCTGTTCATTATTTTGAAGCAAAACTCCTGCAATAGTATAATTAGAAGCAAAAGAAAAAACAAGAATTTTTTTTTCAAAGTTAGGGCTCCTCAAAACTGGAGAATTGACTATAACATCTTTGACATTATGGAATGTTGTATGGATTGCATCATCCCATATAAAAACTGCATCTTTCTTTATCAACTCTTTAAGGGGTTTTGTGATCTTTGCTACATTCGGAATGAATCTTCAGATGAAGTTTACTTTACCAAAGAAAAACTACAACTCTTTCTAATTTCTTGTCATGTCTTTTAACGTCCTTGTATATTTTGATGAAAGAACCAATCTTCTCATTCTCTTTCGAAGTGATTACTTTTCCAATCTTGATCAAGATTGGATTTGTCTCTATCCCTACATTTGTATCTTCATACTCATTTTTTTGTATTGTCTCAATTCTACTTGTAAATGAATTTTCTCTGTTGAAGCTTGCTCAAGATTGGATTTGTCTCTATCCCTGCATTGGTGTCTTCATACTCATTTGGTTTTATTGTCTCAATTCTACCTGTAAACATGTTGTCTTTGTTGAAGCTTGCTTCCAAAGGAACCACACCTGAAGGGATTTTGTTGGTTGGTCGTTGTTCTATTGAATCATCTTCCCTCATGTCAATCTCATACATTTCAAATTCTTTTGTGTTGTCGAGGAACCCAACTATTTCTGCATCACCTTCAAAAACTTACCAATGCTTGATTTTTTCTAGAATTGAAGGTGTGTAAATCGTCTCAATTCAACCACCTTGGTCTAGCTTTGGACAAGGTTGAATAAGATGGTTGAAACTACTAAAGCATCAGCTTTTTCAGTCATGGCCTTGGGCACCACTTCTAATCCCAAGATATCAAATTTTTCTATCGAAATTGGTACTGCTTGTCCATATCTTTTCAGCCGTTCATTTTTCCAAGCATGCAACCCTTTCACTTGGCATACAATGAGGTAAAAACCACCTATTACTTCTAAAATTTTATTTCCTAGATCTCTAGATGTAGTTATACCAAGCAAAAGTGCCTCATACTTGGCAATGTTGTTAGTAGCTAAATAAATCAATACCTTATCAAGAGAGGTTAGGATTATACTTGCTCCATTACCTTGTTTTAAACTTTCAAAATCGAAGTTCATCTTCCACATTCTTCCCGTGTTTGTCCTTGGTGCTAGCTCTGCTGCAAGTATAGTGTATGATCTCATGCTTTCCTCCAAACAAGTGAATAGTTCTCAAGTTTCCTTGGGCTTCAGCATGGTTTTCACTGAAATGTTATTTGTACAATATAATTGTCTCAACAAAAGGATTTAGGATGGTAGTATATGATAAATTAATTTGTATGTGTCCATATTTGATGCCCATTTGCGTGACAACAACATTCCCTTGTTGCATGAATGTCCAACACTACTATGTCTATAATGATGAAGACATTAGGGTAAGCTGTTGGATGGACTTGGAGGTTCTTGATCAAACCCACTGAAGGAATCTCTTGGGAATCAAATTCACATACATTTTGATAGGTTCTTGAACTTCAAATCCATTTTCTTTGGAACTTCAAGTGCCATTACATTCATGGTGTCTTCAGAGTATAGCTTACAATTGTGCAAAATCCAAACTGTTACCACCAATGAAATGAAGAAGGGCTCATACAAAGGGTTCATATTTGATCTTCAATAGGTTGATGCGAGGATAATATGAGGATCCTCTTTCCCATATAATTTTGATCTTTGAGATTTTGTAACTTCAAATCATAATGTCTATCCAATTTTTTTCTTGCATGTTGGAAACTTCACAAGTTCAACCAAAGGCATTGAAACGTTCACAATTGTTGTCTAGCATGAAATACCATAATCTGAACTTTTCAAAGTTGATGTTTCTATACATGTTTAGAAGTGTGTCAAGGGGGCTAATTCTAAGCTTGAATCTCAAATACAAGCAAGGAAGTCTGCTGAAGTAGAAAACACAGGTTTGGAGATGACATCGAATCACTTAATGGCCATTCCAGACATTATTTGCAAGTAGGAATTAATGGAAGCCTCTCCAGAAAATTTTGAACCTGAATTTGGAAGCCAAGCCATGATGGCATGTAAAATGGCAAAGGTAGATTCAAGGACAATCTTTAGAAGCAGTCCATACATTCTTAATGTGGGGGAGTTAACGGTCACATTGACAAACATTTCCACTATAGCCTCTGCAGAAAAATTTAAGGTGGATATTTTGGAACCTGAATCAGGATGTCAAGCAAGGATGGGAGGTGAAATGGAAAAGGTGTATTTAGGGACTTCATTTAAATGCTCGAAGGTGATTGCATATGAAGAAATCAGTAAAAGTGGTGAATTTCCAAGGGAAATGAATGACATATTCATTCTAAACAGACAAACATGGAGAGTAGAAACAAAAGTTGTTGAACAATTAAATGAAACATTAAACTTGAAGGAACTTGCAATTATAAAATGGGAGACAGTACTTAAGAACCCCATTTTGGAGCTTGAGTCTGAAAGACAAGCAAAGAATGTTGCAGAAACAGAAAAATATGGTTCCAAGAGGACATTAAATCACATAAGATCTATTCCAGACATTCACTATAGGAGGGTTTTAATGGCCATTCAAGTCGTATCACCGAATGTTTTTTCTGAAGCCTATGCAAAAAAAATTAAGACAGATATTGTGGAATCTGAATGTGAAATGCAAGAAAGTATTGTAAGAGAAATGGAAAAGTCGGATATAGAGATATTTTTTACAAGGAGTCCAGACTTCTTTTACAAACAGGAATTAATGGCCATTCAAGTCATATTTCCAAACATTTCTTTTGAAACATCTGTAGAAATTATTAAGGGACGTATATTGGAACTTCAATCTATAATACAAGTGAGGATGGCAGGTGAAATGGAAAAGGCATACCCAGATATTTAATTTAAGTACTTGAAGATGGTTGCAGATAAAGAAATCAATCGAAGTGGTGAAATTGCAAGGGAACAGGAAGAGGCCCTCCATCAAATCTCAGAGACTTGGAGGGTAGAAACAAATATTGCAAAATAATTAGATGAATCTTTAAGCTTGAAACAATCAGATGAAGGAATTAAGAGAAAACATAAACGACTGAAGGAGGCTATCTTGGAGCTTGAAAGTGAAAGGCAAGCAAGAAAGGCAGCTCAAACAGAAAAATCATGTTTGGAGACAACGTTAAATCACTTGAAGGTGATTTTAAATTGAGAACTAAAGAAAAGTGACGAATTCAAGAGGCAAAGAGATGAGGTTCTTTGTCAACTGGCAGAAGCTTGCAGAGAAATAGAAAACATTTCCAAGCAATTAGATGAAGTATCTAGGGAAAGGAATGATGCACTCAATCAAAATGAAGAAACTTGGAAAGAAAATAGAAGGGTTGCAATACAATTAGCTGAGGTTTTGAGATTGAATGAAATTGCAGTTAGGCAGAAGGATGCAAGACTTTTGGAGGCTCTGTCAGAACTTGAATTTGAAAAGATCAGGCAATTTCATGTTCATGTATTGCAAGATCTTTTCTTGCACATATGCAGCCCACTTTAAAATTTCATGAATATATTTGAAGGCTTCATTCACTGTGCTGCGATTTTGTGCCTTCATTTTCCATATAAACAACTTATGGCTACTAAGAGATGTATATAGATCCTTGAATTTCATTGCCACATAATAGTAAGCTTGATGGCCTAGTGACTGATTGTTGTGGTGTGCTTCCACTGGACTGAAATCCTTAATATACTCACACACAGTAAGTGGCACTCTGTTAATTTTATCTTCAAAAATGTCATATTTATTTAGTAATAGAATGAATGGTGTATCTCTGAAACATGAATTCTCCACAACATTCTCAAAAAGTTATTTACTGAAGGTCATCTTATTTCTCAACCCACTTTTGGTCATATTCACTTATAGAAACACAGAAGATTATAGCTCGTACATTCTCAAATATTTCCAGCCACTTACAGCCTTCATTTAATCCTTTATTATTTAATCTAATAAGCTGATACTTCAAAGTTGGAGTTGGACAATCAAAGTTTTCATTATAAGGTTCTGAAATTGGACTGCGATCATCAGTTGAAAATTCTATAAATGCTAACCCATTACTTTGAGTCACTCCAGCATATAAAATGTGAGATTCTGAAGAATTGTATGCATTACTTGATACCTCAACAGCCCGTTCCTAGAAGTGACCAGCAACATCAGGGAGGACATGCAGTTCATTTCTTCTTGCATACGTATCCTGAATTGAAGGGTCCCTCAACATTTCATCAACTATTGGGGCATACTCACGTGTTGCAGCTGGGAAAAAACCATCTAAATCCCCCATTGTCATAATTTCCAGAAGCCAATTGGAAAAATGTTTCAATTTTGGATTGAGAGAGTAAGTACATTAAGAAACTTCTTTATCATCACTTTCATCTGAGACAGAGACTTGTTCATGTACACTGGAACCATCCATATCTGCTAAGATTTCCTCCTCAAAATGCTCACGCCCCTCAAGAAATTTGCAAAGGTATTTATACAGGTTGCTCTGTATCATCAGTTCGATGTTTTGCATCTCCTCTTGTGAAAAATTCTCACCCTTGTAGAGAAATTGTTCCTGCTTGAAAATTGTACTAGCACCGGAGCCTTCATATCGAAGTAACAAGACCTTTTGAATCTTCTTCTGCTTCAAGCATTCTTGGACAGAACTGCTGGAATGATTATATGTATTTTCCCTCGAGCCCTCATAGTTACTCTAAGGGGTAGGTAACAATAGTAAAGAGCATATCAACCTTGTTGAGAAATTAGGGCGTTTAATTCAATTTCTCTATCATGATAATTAATTGTGAACTTGTTATGCTTCTTTTACTTAGATCTTATCTTTGTTAGCTTATTATGTCTTTCATCAAGTCAATTATCAAAACACAAGGGACACAAAGTTTAGGCTCTTCAAGCCAGGGCCAAAACCTCTCCCTCCTAGGGAGGAAAACCCAAAACAAATTCTTCTTATAGATCTTCCATTGATGAGTAACATAACCATGAAATAGACCCTTGACACCAATATGCCTCCAAGACCCTTGTCACTCCTCTTCTCGGCTTCTCTAGCTAATCTCTTCTTTCTACACTGCACTGCACCTTTACTAGGGAAGCTTGGTCCCTAGTCTAGCAGCCCCAAACTGTGTGCTTCTTCTTGGCTTCCTTTGATCTTATCCTTAGCTTCCTAAAGTATTCTTCTTGGCCTACTTCCAACATCCTTTGGACATCTTTGAAACTCAAGACTGAGCCTTTCTTCATGATGTTGTAGCCTTCCTCTTTATTGTGATTACCTTTGGCCTCCCTGAGATATGCGAGATAAACTTGCAGACCAAAACAGAGATATGATAAGACTTTCTTCCTTCGATAGCACACCTCCTTTCTTGAACTAATCACAGATCCTTTCATCGTTGTATTACCTTCTTCACGCATTGTTCTATGCACTAGAAGAGAGACTTATCTTTTTCTTTGATAGCCTTCTGTCTGAAATGTGCGAGGTGGTATAGACCCAGAACAAAGGTAATTATACCTCTTCCTTTCTTCCCAGACTAGCCTCCTATTCTCGCATCAATGTAGACCCAAACTTTGCTCTTCTATCACAGAAATGATCCAAAATTTCTTACACCATAATGAGGCTGCATCATCCTTTATATAGTGTCTAGCTTTATCTTGTAGGCCGACATGAGGTTTGTGCGTAAGCCGACTTCATCAAGGAGAATATTCACCATCTTTAACTAAATCCAGGCACTATCTTTGTCTTCTTCATTACATAAATTCATAATTACAAGTCATTATGAAGAACGAACTTAGTTACACGTTCCAACATTCCCTCTTAACTAGGGAGGTATTCATAATGGTACATAGTCACTCTCAATCTGAAGAATCTCATAAGAAAATTTTGATTGGTAATCCATCTGTTATAGCATCTTAGTAACCAACATTGTCACAGTGCAAGGCCTTGATTAACAACTCCATCTCTTCATGATACCATGAACTACAATGCTGGCAAGACCAATGATTATAGACATCTTCATCATTGTCTCCAAGGTACATACTCCACCCGCGTGTTCACTGAGTATGACCTCATAGGACTATTATTTTGGGGATAGCTAATCCTCAAAGAATACCCATTCTTTCACGACTACTCTTACCTTGGATACCCTAATACATCCCCAAAAGAGTATCAGATGCTAGAGGATTATCCAATCCCACATTATGTCTTCCAGGTGAAGACCAAAATGATACGTCTATCTCTCCCTCTTAATTAGGGAGGACATACCCATTCCTATCAAGGAATTTTCTCAAGCTCCCTCTTATCCAAGGACTTGTCAAGGCTCCCTCTTAGCCAAGGACTTGTCTAGGCTCCTAGGCACTTTCTTCCAAGTTTCTACCAGGTAATAAACTTATTACTAGCCCCCCTCTTAATCAGGGACCTGTAGCAGCAATGATGAAAACATCAAGCTTCTCATGAAGAACTACTTTCTTTGATGTCATGAATTTCTTCGTTGTTGAGGAGTCTTCATCTTTGGGATATCTTCATTAGGGCTCAAATCACCCATCACTTTTTATTTTTGTCTGAAAGTGATCCATCAATTTTTCATCTGGTCTACCTTCATATCATGCTTCTTTCCTTCGAACCATACTTCTTCTAAGGATCTTACATCCTGCAATATGATTATCAACTTGTGGAAGACATATACTTCCCTTTGGCTTCTCTGAATAAGCTCATCATATATTATTCAATTATAAATATGAATACTTAAATCAAAATTTATCTTAGTGATGATCTTTCACCATGAAATCCTTCTTGTAGGCATCGACATCGTATTTTATCTCATAAATATATGTATTGTCAAGGGTCTCTATATTTTCCATAATTCTATTAGAGTCCACATATATTCCCTGGAGATCTCCTAGTCAAGTCTTCTTGGCTTTCTTGGATGTTGATTTCTTCTTTCCATGGTTGTACTTCCCATGATATTCCTTTTTCTTTCTCCACGGTTTTATTTCATTCCCAGGAACTTCCATTACACAGTTCCTTGATAATGTACAACCACCTCATATTCCATATGAGGACATATTATGTCGATTTCATCTAGTGTAGATCATGCCCTTTTGGCAACCTGTGCATCATAAGAGTTTCTGCTTTCTATTTTGATTATACTTCTAAAGATACAAGTATACTACCTGCAACCACATGGCATGAATTCATAGCATCCAATGTCAACATATATATACATGTACCTCATTATTTTCCTTTTGAGTCATCCCGGAGCAGGTTTCCTTAGAATGAAAGAGTTTCATTTTATTGATCTGCTTCATCAATATGTCATCATATTCTAATCCCAAAATTTTGTAAGTTAGAATTCTTGATGAAACCTTTTTCTTCCTTCCTAACTAATGAATCTAAAGAGGATTCCATTAGAAAATGTCAACACCTATTTCCATATTGATTATTGAATGATGACCCTTGATCTAGATGACCGCCTTACATAAATATTATTTTCTGTGAGGCTCCTAGGAGCCACTTCTTTCATGGCACTCTTGTTGACTGTTGTGGTCTTATTCCTTGGAAGGTTCTAAAGGCATTGGAACGTTCACACTTGTTGTGTAGCATGAAATACTTCTAAAGCTTGACACACCAATTTCATTCTACCTCTAGGTCAATACCCACAAGTTGTTCGCAGATGAAGAGCCATGATTCAGAGAAAGGATTAGGGAATATATATCCTGTTGCAAACCTGTATAAGATAAAGACGTCCTATTCTCCTACTGGTTCTTCAATTGGCTTCTCCAAGGTGTCTCCTAAACCATTTTCTGCCCAGGATGGTCAGTCTTATCAGGTTCTCCCAGCTTCTACCATACATACTGGTTATAATTTTGGCCTTTGGAAATTGAGCATGATTCGATGCTCATTCTATTGTGGGTACACTTTCTTCTCCAAGACTATTTTCCAGGTGCTTCTTCTGTGTTTCTCTTCACGCAACTTCTGAATTTTCAATTTCTAACCATTGAATAGATTTTATCTTAATTATGAACTGGCAAACCCCAGGGTTCAAGCTTAACTCCATGCTTAATAACCACCCATGGCTTAAGAAGTCCACACCAGCCACTTAAAAATTCCGAACATCACAATCTATCTACTTACAATTTCACTTATAACAGCCCCAGTGCCTTGAGATGCTATCTTTTACTCTTAAAATGTGGGAACAAAAGATTATAACTTAACGGGGAGGTAGCACCTTCATTAAGAACTGATTAATTTATTAAACCTATCATTAAGGAGTGGAAAGATGGAACCTTAAAAAAATTTCTTTAGATGTTTCTTCCCACGTCAGTCTTGTTGTCGAGTGTGAACTTCATCCATGCTTTTTGTTGAAGTTTTATCAGATTGTATCTCTTTATGATCATGTTTTATCCATGTCGGTTGACATCAGAATAGTTTTTGGCATGCAAGTAAAATTTGACAAGGAAACCCCTAAGTCATCCTGAAGTCAAAGTATTTCTGCATATACATCAAAAAATGTTACGACATGCTAGCGAAAAGTTGGAAACTACTAATTAACTATTGTCTGTTTTCTTTTCGTTTATTTTTTTTATCACGAGAATCGATAATTAACTACTATATTTTTTTTTCTTTCTCAGTATTAGGAGAATTTCTTTCTTTTTCCTTTATTTTTTATTTTTTGGGTATTAGGAGAATTCCTAAACGTACTGCCTGTCTCTGAAGAGGCCCAAGGTCATGTCTGAGGGACTGCCCTTATACTCTTGAACCTAATGCATTATGTAAATTCCCACAGACACACTAGGTGTGTTAACTGAGTTTCAAACCTGGGTGGGGCCTCAATATTGCTCAACAAAAACTTTCTTCCTTGGACTAATCTGGGGGAGGTCCAGGATCAACCTTTGTGGCTACCTTATAACACCAAGAGTATATCCAGCAACTTGTAAGCCAGATATACCAGATATTATGATTTAGCAAGAGCCTTATAACACCAAGAGTATATCCAGCAACCTGAAAGCCAGATATAAGCCAGATATACCAGATCTTATGATTTAGCAAGAGCGGAGACTCTAGGAAATGGGGAGTCTACTCCTTGAGGCGAGATCATAGCAGGCCATATACTCAATGCGATTTGAACTGTGGTCTCGTTAGTTTCACCCAATGAGGCCATATACTCAATGGGATTTGAACTGCGGTCTCGTTAGTTTCACCCAGTGAAACTTACCGTTAAACCACATATCACTGTATAATGAACTATTCTCTATTACTTGAAACATTTCTAAAACTTTAAAGCCCCTGGATGATTGGATTGCTATAACACTGAGCCGCTTGCCCTTTCATGAGGTGGGTTAACTGAGTTTCGAACCTGGGCGGGACCTCAATATTGGTTAGCAAACACTTTCCAATGCAAGTCATCCACCGTTTGGCCTAGCACAACAGGCTAATTAACAATTGTATGTTACTTGAAACATTTCTGAAAATTTTAAGTCCTTGATTAGTTGGATTACTCAAACAATGAGCCACTTGGCCCATGCAAACACTTTCCAATGCAGGTCGTCCACCGTTTGGTCTAGCACAATAGGCTAATTAACAATGTCTGTTACTTGAAACATTTTTGAAACTTTTAAGTCCTTGGCTGGTGGGATTGCTCTAACACTGAGCCACTTGCCCCTTAATGAGGGATGCCCTTAAGGGTTCAACATAGATGTGTGTATTCCTATTTCCAATACCCTCGTTAGGCCACACTTTGGCTAAGGTCCCCTGGATAACCTCAAGAAAAACGAGCTCTATCCCTGTCTTGAAAATTATACATACTAATATTTACCCCAGATTTTCCCTTGGCCAGTGTGCTGCTGTACTACTGAGCTACATGCCCCTTCATTGTGGGAATCATTAATGGTTCGACCTAGATGTATGGATTGCTATCTCCAACAAAGAAAACACCTAATTTGAAAGTAAAGCATCAAAACTGAATGAAAGAGAATGTATAATGAACAAAGTTTTAATGCCAACATTCTACCATATTCCAAAGTTGTCGTGTTTGAATTCTAAGTCATTTATATAGATTTTAATCATTTCTTTACGTTTAATTGAGTATAATTTCAACCGAATTCGTTTCATATCTAATCATCCCTGAATTAGGTGTGCTCATGCTCCTAAGTCATGACTTTTGGACCTGTGTGTGGAAGTGCCCGTTGCTCTATTTCCAAAGGTTTTGAAAGTGGTCATTTCAAAAGTCATCCCTGTTTCCAAATGTTGTCCTTACCCTGTTTCAGGAAACTAAGACTTCAAAATATTGTGCTCTTTGGTTGAATCGAAAATTTTATTTGCATATTAAAGACTAGGAATCCAAAAGGAAAAAGTGGTTCCATTTAAAGATATGTGCAACCTAAATTATCTAATTTCTTTTAATTACACTCCATCCATCTATTTCGTTGCAGCATTCCTAGTCCTTTAGTATTGAATTATAACTCTATAAAATCAAGATGGCCATCTATATTCAAAGGCTTCTGCTTTTCTTTGCGTTATCTTCTAATAAGGATTTTTATTTCCAAGTAATTCAACTACCAAAGGTAGTACATGCGAGTAGAGAAGTAATTCAACTACCAGTTATTCTCCTACATAGTACATGCTTTGATATATTATATCAAAAGTCTTACCAATACAATAACATTGATTGTTGTATGTGGACATTTTTGTTCAGGATGGTCCATTACATAATCAAGATGAGGAGCTGGATCATGCAATTGCACTTTCTCTTTTTGAAGAACTAACCAAACCAGATGGTATATGATGGCAATTTCATTTTTTACAGTTACTTTTAGTTTAATTATATCATTTAGCTCGATGCTTTTCATATATTCAACTAAACTTTTGTTGCTTAACAAGACTTTGTCATTTCCATGTTTTAGTGAAATTGTTTATGGTTTGATACTCTCATACAACCTTTATCAAGTTACATGCACCCTCATTAGAAAAAACAAGAGAATTTTACTTGCCATGACTATCTTTCTTTGTCATTGTTGACTTAAGAAAGTCTTTTAGCTAAGAAACTAGTTTCAAGGTTATGGCATAACTTGTCATATAAATTGAACAGAAGTTATATCCAAAATGTTAACTTGTAAACTACTTCCCTGGTTTTAGGCTTTCCATTTAAAATCTACTTCAGTTTGAACTTTGAATGAGTTGTTCCATAGACTTGAATATTAAGATATTTTGGTGTAAGAATTAAAAATTAGCTCATAAGGCCTCTTAGTTATTCATTTATTTTATATGAATATAACATTTACTATTAAATTAGAACCACTATGCACAAATACATCATAGATCAAGATCATACTTTGTAGAGTGTCATAGAATAAAAATAGGAACAAGGACACTGAATTCTTTCATTTTTCTTGGTTATTATTCCTTTGTGTATCTTTGCACCTTTAGGGGAAATTGCTAGTTTAAAGTCTAATTCTTTAAAGGGTGCTAGCTCAATGGAAGAGCACCTGCTTTACAAGCAGGAGGTTGGTGGTTCGATTCCATCGTGCCCTGATATTCATATATAGGGAATGACGAAGATCGGTTTTTGGTGACGGATGCTCTTTTGACCATCACCAATGAGCTTATGGTGACATTTTTCGACCCTCACCAAAATATGAAATGGTGATGGTCAACGAACGCCACCATATATACGCATCAATAGTGATGACCATTAAAGGTCCGTCACCATAAATCATTGTTGTTGATATGAAATGGTGAGGGTCACTTTTTGTCATTATAGTCATTATTCATGACGGACCTTGATGTCACCAATGAGTTTATGGTGACGGTCAATGAACATCGCCATATATATGCACCAATAGTGACGGCCATGAAAGGTCCATCACAAAAAATCGTTGTTGTTCATATGAAATGGTGACGGTCACTATCCGTCATTATAATCAATATTCGTGACGGACCTTGAATGTCACCACAACACATACTTTCGGTGACGCCACCTTTGGTGACGTTCAGTTTTTTGGTGATGGAGGCTATTGTCCGTCACCATTGCTCATATGAAATGGTGACGGTCACTATCCATCACTATAAATCATTATTGGTGACGAACCTTGAATGTCACCACAACACCTATACTTTTGGCGACACCACCTTTGGTGACGTTCAATTTTTTGGTGACAGAAGCTATTGTCTGTCACCATTGCTCATATGAAATGGTGACGGTCACTATCCGTCACTATAAATCATTATTGGTGACGGACCTTGAATGTCACCACAACACCTATACTTTCGGCGACGCCACCTTTGGTGACTTTTAGTTTTTGGTCACGAAGGATCTTTTGACCCTCACTAATGAGCTTATGGTGACCATTTTCGCCCCTCACCAATGTGCTTTTTTCTTGTAGTGTTTATGTTGAACAACCTCTGGGCTATGAGAAAGAAGGCCAAGAGAACAAAGTTTGCAGATTGAAGAAAGCTCTTTATGGGCTGAAACAAGCACCAAGAGCATGGTACAGTAGGATAGATTCCTATCTACTAGAGAATGGGTTTGAAAAATGTGAAGGAGAACCCACATTATACATCAAGGAGAAAGATGGTAAGATGTTGATTTTTGTTTTATATGTTGATGATGTGATCTTTACGGGTAATGATGACTACCTCATTGAGAATTTTAAATCAGTCATGAAGGATGAACTTGAGATGACTGATATGGGATTGTTGAAATACTTCTTAGGAATAGAAGTAGAGCAAAATGAAAATAAAATTTTTATTTCTCAAGCTAAATATTTTAATGATGTTTTGGAAAGATTTAACATGCAGGATTGCAAGGCAACAATTACTCCCACAGTAATGGGATTGAAACTTAGCAAAGATGATAGCAGCAAGGATTTTGATCCTAGTTTGTACAAGAGCATAGTTAGCAGCCTTATGTATTTGAGTGCAACTAGGCCTGATATTATGCATGTTGTTAGTTTAATTTCCAGATTTATGGAAAGGCCAAAGGAGGCACATTGGCAAGAAGCAAAAATAATTCTGAGGTATGTGAAAGGAACTAAAAGGTATGGAATTCTATATACCACTTCAAAAAATTATGAATTGGTTGGATATACTGACAGTGATTGGGCTGGAAGTATAGATGACTGGAAAAATACATATGGTTATGTTTTTCATATGGGTTCAGGAGCCATTTCATGGGCTTCTAAAAAACAGCCAATTGTGAAATTGTATACAACAGAAGCAGAGTATGTGGCAGCTACAGCAGCAACATGTCAAGAAATTTGGATGAGAAAAATGTTGAGGACTTTATGTCAAGAACAGGTAAAAGGCACAGTAATTTATTGTGACAATAGCTCAGCCATAGTGTTGTCAAAGAATTATGTGTTTCATAAAAGAACAAAACACATAGATGCCAAATTTCCTACATCAGGGAACTAGTGAACAATGGAGAAATTGTTTTACAGCACTGTATAACAGAGGAGAAGTTTTCAGACATTCTGAAAAAGCTATTGGGGAAAAAGAGTTTTGAATATTTGAGGAAATTATTGGGTATTACTGATAACCCAGCAACTGAATTTAAGGGGGAGTGTTGAAAAATTTAAATTCACCTGCAAACCCTGTGCAGGAGAATGAATGAAAAGTACAAACAGGGGTAAAATGGGTTGAGTGCACACCACTGTGCATTAAAAAAAAGTATGGAGAAACTATAAGGATGAATTTATGTTTATGGCAATAGCCATATTTTGCATAGGAATTGAATAAATCATGGTTTCAACCACGTAACAGCAACAAAGCCTTTAAACACAGTCAAATCGGGTCTTTACGCCCGCACCTACCCAAACGACGGATTGAAGTTTATTCACTCATCAAGTTATTTGAATTGGGCCGATCCCATTGGCCACAACGCAGCGACGTGGACCAATAAACGTCTATCATTATATCACAACTTAGTAGTCCGCTCGTCCGCAATAAAGGATCGTCTCCCAGCCTGCGATGCGATGTGGTCCCCACCATCCATTTCACATCACACATCGTTCCACACCACCATACGTTCCACCACTCACTTGCGATGCGATGCAACGATATCTCAATATCGCATATCACAACATCGCATGTCACAAGCACCAAAGGTTTGAAGTTTTTGCACCGCTCCGAGCGGCCGTTGCGATATGCCGATGCGCCGATGTGAAGCCAATCCCACATGCCAACTCACCACAGTCGACCAATCATGTTGTTTCACATTCACTTTTCCCTTACGTCACATATCACTTTTGTTATGTGAACATTTTATAAAAACAGTTCAATTTTGATTTGAGTTCCGTCGCGCCCCAGCACCAGCCAATATGAAAGCGTTCTCGTTGGTTTGAGACCCGCTAACGTAGGGCCCATTTGTAACGCCAAAATAATGCAATTTGTTTTTATTTGTTTGAAGTCCTAGTTCATTGATCTAAGTTTATATGCGACGGATATATTATTAAGGTTTCAACCTTATAATATACGTTAATTTTGTTATGAATTCTTTGTATTAAATGCCACACGACAAAGTATTTTGACTTTGGTTATAAATTATACTGTGTAAGTTTATAATATATATACTCAATAGTTTTATTTTAATTTTGTTGAAGTCAACCATTGCGCCATATAAAACAAAAATTCTGTTGGATTATTATATATATACAGACAGAGAGAGTGTAACTGTGTAAGTCTGCAGATAAAGAAAAACATAGTGAAGATTTGTAAAGCACTGTATGTGCGTATTGAGACAGAGAGACTTTTTTTTTAGAGAATTGTGTTTTGTAGCAGTCTAGTTTATTTTGTAAATCACTCTGACAGAGGAAGAACTAATTTTGTAATAGATTTTCATATTAATGAAATAGTTTTAATTTTTCCATCTCTGTCCAGCAAGAAACTTTTTTGAATCTCTGTGTTGCAGAGGAGACTCTTCATTCTCCCTATGTGTTCTGTAATCATCAGAAATTCCAACAGTATTGGTGCATATGCTGTCTCAACTCAGTCTGGGGAATGGCATTCTTGATGTGGAAAGGCTGGCGAGTATATGGGTTGATGGTCTCATGTTTGGTCACCCAAATCATTTCCAATGTCCTGCGGTTGTATAACATCTGTGCAGGGTCTTCTGCAGGTGATAGTCGAACGGGATCGTAAGAAAATTCTTGGAACACCACCTCTATATATTCTTCAGGGACACCATCTGAAGCCATTTTTTTTAATTCAATGAGTGAACAATGCTGCAAATATATTCGCATTTTTTTATTCAACATTTTATATATAGAGAAATATATGCACGAAATCTGCTAGGGAAATTCGGTCGGCTGATGGTTGTAACCCCATGCCAATCTCCCAATGAATTCAGAATAATAGAAAATTGTAAACACAATTCCTTGCTAGCGTGGTAAAAAATAAGTAGGGGAGACATGGAAATCGGTACGAGTAAGAACAACAAAACTTTGTGCAAACCTGCCCATTTGTGTTTACTCGAGTAGTCTCGGTATAAATAATTAAGACATCATATCTGTATTGAAAGTGCCAAGGCTAGTGCTAACTTCGTAGTTAGATAATTTGTACAAGTCATGTGTTTCAAAAATAATGTTTAAGATTAATTTATTTAGGAGTTTGAAAATCCATTTCAAACAACTAAGTATTTAAAAAAATTACTATCTAACCAAAAATTACATTACAAAATTAATAACTTAAACCTAAATGCTATTTTGAAAATCAACAAAATCTTTAAATTGGGTTATATTTTCAAATAGAAATATTGCACATATTGTTTTCCTTTGACAAGCATATTAAAACACAATACTTGTGCAACACTAAGCACAAAAACTAGTTCAAGCCCCCACTCCTAATAAATACAATATCTAAATCTTGTTAAAGCCTGCAAAGGTGGAAATAGATGGAAAATAAATTTAAACAAAGAAAATCAATACTCACATTCCTTAATAATTTTTAAATAAGATTACAGAGGAAACAAATACTTTTTCCATATAGTATTTAAACAAATATCTATTCACATTGCTAAGTAATTGTTAAATAAGATGAAATAAAAAACAAATATCTTTTCCATACAATATTTAAACAAATATCTAAATAACTAGTCATACAAATCTGAAACAATTTTCTAAAGAAATATAACTTATAAAACATATTGCATTGATACGTAATCCAGAATAGTCCAATATGTTTCTTTGGGTTAACTCTTTAGACGATATTATAATACATAACTTTTGGCACATACTAAATTTCAACCTTTTAGACAATATTATAATACATAACCTTGGGCATATACTGAATTTGAAAATCTATTCAACAAATAGAAAAAAAAAAAAACTAATAACACTTCGTTTATAAATTGGAATTAATTATTGTATTGATCATGTTATCAGAATGGAAAATTGATTCATTTGTTCATTATTTGCAATAACTCTTTTAATTTGTTCAGGATTTGCAATAAGTCTTCTGATACGTTTTTAGGGTATCTAGTTTATCTTTGAGACACCTAGTTATTTGAAGAAGTTATAGTATTTTATGAATTAATATTAAAATATATTTTCTAACCATTAAGATATTTTTTCTCACCATTCAAATATCTTTTTTTCCTCTATTTTTTATCTATTTTTTAATGAAAAAATAATAGACAAATTATAAAAAAATACTTTAAAACATTTAACTGTTTCAAAATAAAATGAACATTAACAAATTAATCCATAAGAAGTAATAAGTCATATAAATCACGAATTGACATTTAAGTTCTAAAATGACATTTAACTACTATCCATTTACATGATATACATTATCAACGTGGATAATACTGATTTGCCTAAATTTTAATAATAAAAAAATTGTTGTAAAATTGATTACTTTAAATCATATATGTTTTACTTAAATTACAATTTGACATAGTGAAGTTGACACAATTGCATTTCATAATTAATTTGCCTTACACACTTTAGAAATCAATGTCTACATGTTATTTTATTAAAATTGTAGATTATATTATATTTTCATTAACTAAAGCTCTTTTTCCAATAAATAAAACTCTTTTCCATAATTATTCAGTGAAGTAACCCATATGTAGCAGATTTATTATGTAGACTCTCCATGTTACAAACCATCTTTTACCTTGCAAAAACACTTTTCGAACCTAGATGTCAATTCACTACTTGAATTCATTTTTTCCTTTCTCACATTATGCAGATATTAAAGGAAATTTGTTCACTAAAATAAATAATGTGTCTCATTTATGTCTCACTGCCACTTTCAACTACCAAAACAAAATCTACAATAATCACATAATAAAATATGTTATAAATACTAATGTTATGCTACACATATAATATTTATAATATGTGATATCAAAATTGATAAATGAAAAATGATAATGCATATTAACTTTGAATTTTTTATACTGCACATTAGTTCCTGTGGAGGAAGTGTGTCCACAAGTGGCATACATGCAAGAATTTGTGCAACTATAAACCTCACTTAATTAAATGGAAAAATAGGTAGATACACATTATTTATGACTAAAGTATGAGAAACATTCATATAATTCCACTGTGGTGTTGCAATTATTTAATACTAAATTAGTAAGTGTGGACGAAGTGTGGACCAAGTGTGGTGATTGGTACATTGAAAGCTTCTTCTAGACCATGGATTTTATTTACACTTCTGCACATATGCTAATTTGAAACATTATTTACAATTGAGATTCACTTAAAAGGTTGTATTATACATTATTTACAATTAAAATATTATCAATAATATGTACGTAAACAATTCTATCATCCCCAACTTCTGCTACAAACAAAGCTCCTATGAAATGCGATTTTGTACACAATGTTTTGGGCAATTAGAACTACTTTTACTCACTTTTGATTTTGAACACAAATTTATGGGCAATTCGAACTACTTTTACTCACTTGAACACTGATATAAATCATTTATAACTAAAGTAATAGTAATAATATTAGAAATAAAAGTGGTTATTTCAAAGTCCATACATCCTCATAGAAGCATTTTCAATACAAGAGCATAAACAAATAGATATTTGAAACATTATTTACAATAAAAATAGTATCAATAATATGAACATAAATTAATATTATTATCTCTAGAAATTTTACTAAATTGACTGCTAATATTTAACACTTAATGTAATGTGTGGATATCCATACATAGAGAATTTCCTCAGAAGAAAATGTTTGAAATATATAACTAGCAATTGCACCACATGTTGCAAAGGAAACGCTGTAAGGTGGTAGCATAGAGAAGAGTATCATTGATGAAAAAAGATGTGATATGTTATGTGATTTAATTGAATATTCACCATCAATCTGAACAACCATTAAAACATTTGAAATAGCACTAGAATCGAGTCTCTTTTGAGTGAAGTGTTTCACAAGAAACCATGGCCTAAGTTTGATTGTCTAGAGTCAAGCTAGAATATGCTTCTCTTTCGCATTCCTGACCTTAGGCCAAACCTTGCAATCCACTGGAAGGTAAATAAATACAGGTCAAGCATGGCCTTATTCTAATACATTTTCTATACTAAGAACTTGTGCACAAAATAGTTGAGATGTCAAGTTACACTATTGATCACAACTAATTCATTTAACACTCAAACAAACTGAAATGAAAGATGATATTAAACTCGAAATGATAGTGAGGGAACTCGATTCATGGCTCTCTAAATGTCACTGTTTTCGTTTTTCTTTGTCTGAGTTGGGATTCAATATCATCATCATATAGAATACGGTTATCCCTAAGTGGCCATAATTTTTTTTCTTATAAAAATATTTTCTACTACATCTACCAAGAGACTGTGAGGCTTCAAGATTGTGTACACACAAATCATTGGCATTGTAAGTAGTTAAAGAAAGCAGAGCACCGACAATATCAAAACAAATTTTATTTATATTTTTTACTCTTTTGCATGAAATGGACTTGAAAGAATCATTCTAACTTTGGTTTTAATATAAGCAAATATTACAACTAAAGAAGTGCCTTATTGTCGAGTGTCATCCCAAGATCTCCAACTATTTCATTACGTGCATTAAATAAAGCTCATCCACCACCTTCAACCAGGAAGCCAATGATAACAGATTTTTCACTGGGTAGTGTGGCTCTGCAATCAAGGTCAACAATTTACTCCGTTTATCGTCTACTCGATCATGGGAAAGTTCTTGAAGGGTTTTCTGCAAGGTGTTTTACTTTACAAAATACATCAAGGGAAACATCGTATGTGCCCTGGTCTGGGATTTGGAAACCTATTTCAAAGGAAAGGAAGGTGGGATGCTAGAATGCACAGAGAATGCAAGATTAATTAACCAAAGAATTTTAGACAAAAAAAAATAGGCTGAAAGAGCTTGATTAAGACATCATTCATATCATCTAAGAATGTTGGGGAGGGTCATTGTGACATTATAAAACTCCATAGCATAGAAAATTCACCTCAGACATTCCTTAATGTAAACTCTAGTCTTGGTTGGCTCAATGATCATATGCATTATAACTTTGTATGTGCATTGGCAAATGTAATAGTTCTTCCTTAACAAACCATAGCATAGAAAATTCACCCCAGTCGCTCCTGAATGTAAAGTCTAGTCTCTGTTGACTCAATGATCATGTGCATTAGAACTTTGTCTGTGCATTAGAAAATGTAATAGTTGTTCTTTAGCAAACCACAGAACAAGTTCCAATAGTTGTTAAGAAAGAGCAAAGGAGTTGAATACATAGCAATTGCAGATTTGTTCATTTGATTGAGCAGTAGGTTGTTTGATTTGTGCCAAGAGGAGATTGGATTTGTTTAAAGGAGATAAATCCTTGACATGGTGATAATCTGGGGCTTTGGGAGGGGATCAAAACCTTTACAAATATAATGGGCCCATCTATTACAAAACAGATGGAAAGGAACAAATATCCTTCCTTTTAATCTCTTTTGGGGACTAATAAGCCCTGTGATGGATGCCAATGGGATCAAGAGATTTCCCAGCATTCATTTTCACATGGATCACCCCTAGTATAGTCACGTCCATGTGCCCTGTTGATCACAATTTATGAACAAGATATCCCTGAGGTATGGCCTTGAGATTGGATTTGTTTAAAGGAGATTTATCCTTGACATGGTGAAAATTTAATGCTTTGGGAGGGGATCAAAACGTTTACAGATATAATGAGGCCCATTTATTACAAAAGAGATGGAAATGAACAAACATCCTTGCTTTTACTCTCTTTAGGGGACTAATAAAACAAACCCTGGTTGACAGCATTAGTACTCTTAAAGGCAGGTTAGGACAAGGCAGGGTCACATGTGAAAGAGAATGAAAGTACCCAATAATTATACCATGACAAACAACAAGAAGTTGATTCCATACGGTCATGTGTAAGAGCACACTGTTCCACCAACAATGGTCTGCAAACAGCTTCTGTGAGCTGGTCCTATCTTGGAAGGTTGGTTGATTATATTATTTTTCATGCAAAATCAGTCCCCTAGGGCGACAACTCTGCTTGGCATTATGGAAGTCCACTTGATGAGAGTACAAAGTTTTCAAATAGATCATACTCTGTAGCTGTGTTTACTGCCACACTCAACAGAAGCACTGGAAACTCAAGCAAGAAATGTATATATGTTTTCATACTTTTATGGTAGTATATGGTAAATTTGTCAGGGTTATATTATTGTTTCATGCAAACTCAGTTCTCGAAGCTGACAGCCAGAGTACCAAGTTTGCTAAAGGTTTGGAATTTGCAATTGAGATAAAAATGTCAATACTATTTTGACCATACTATATTATGTCAATACTATTTGGACCATACAATTTCACTATGTCTGAGCCTTCAATGAGAGTACCATGTTTGCAAAACGTTTGGAATCTCTAATTAAGATAATGATGCCAATACTATTTGGACCATACTATTTAGCTATATATAAGGTCACAGTCAACTGAAACTCAGGCAATTCAAACATGAAAAATCACTGTTTGATCTTGAAAAACCTTTTAGTTTTTTTCTTTTGTTTTTAATGGCTTACAATAAATGGCAGAGAAAAGGCTAAGAAGAGTATTTAAATTATGAATAAATTTTTATTGTATCACGTGAACAGATAAAAATGGCTAATTTTTTAAAATTTACTTATTATTTTGCTCTGCCTGAGATATCTTATGATTTGTTTCCCAGCCTCTAGTTTAGTTGAGAAGTAGAAATTCTGAACACTGCTTTAAAAAACTACATTTGCTCTAGGCCATCAGATGCCCAATATATGTTGTGATTTGTTACACAAGCTACAGGTTATGATTTGTTTCCCAGGCTCTAGTTTATTTGAGAAGTAGAAATTATGAACACTTAAAAAAATTAAATTTGCTCGAGCCCATCAGATGCCCAATATATCTTATGATTTGTTGCACAAGCTACAGGTTATTTGAGAAACAGAGATTCTGCTTAATATATCTTATGATTTATTGCACAGGCCCACAAGTTATTTGAGAAGTAGAAATTAATTAGACCCTCCATAAGCCCATTCTTTCTTACCGATGTAGTTTGTTGTGTGGCTTTAGGGTTGTAACACATTTGCCATTGCTTTGCTCTGGTGACGGAGGAAAAGTTTGAGGTTTTTGCCGAATTTGATAAATCTTTGACATTGCTCTGTCAATATTATTCGGTAGGCAATGATAATTTAGACATTGACTGTCATATGTCAAAGCTATTTTTACCGATTCTGGTTTTCTTCCTTACATTTTCTCTAGTGATTGCTCTGTTTATTGGACACTCTTCATTGACTAAGAGAGTTGCAGGCACATCTTAGCCCCGACAATCATTTTTTTCCTCAATGTTTGACAGCCTTGAAGGCCTTGAAGCCCATGCAGCAGATTCATATTGCATAGTCCCCATCCTTTCAACCTTTTCTTGTGATCATCTAAGTATTTTCTTGAGCTCCCTACAGCCTTAGAAGAGTCACAGGAACAAATATCCTTCCTTTTAATCTCTTTTGGGGACTAATAAGCCCTGTGATGGATGCCAATTGGATCAAGAGATGTCCCAGCATTCATTTTCACATGGATCACCCCTAGTATAGTCACGTCCATGTGCCCTATTGATCACAATTTATGAACAAGATATCCCTGAGGTATGGCCTTGAGATTGGATTTGTTTAAAGGAGATTTATCCTTGACATGGTGAAAATTTAATGCTTTGGGAGGGGATCAAAACGTTTATAGATATAATGAGGCCCATTTATTACAAAAGGGATGGAAAGGAACAAACATCCTTGCAGAGAGGACTAGAGCAGAGAAATTACCTGATCAATCCCCATTAACTTGCTTCTTAATAAATATTTGCATATCAACTGAGAAGGAAGACAAGGCAATGCATACCTCATTCCTCGGGCAATAGCTAAAGGTCCATCATAGATGACTCCAATCAGTTCTATTTTGTATGGCTTTCTTGACTGTCCACTTTCCAACACTGGTTCTTGAGTGTCACTGGCTTTTCCTGACAAAGGGACTTCCATCATGCTCTGTTTAAGACTCTCTCCATCAGACACTGAATCATACTCCTCAACTACTTCCCAGTATTTTTCATGCTCAACACCATTACTGTCTACATGATATCCTGGACCCATCCTATAACGTCTACGGTGCACGTCTCGCACCATTGCAATTGTTTGTTGCACAAATGACTTCCATGACATAGTTCCGTCAAATATGATATTTCGACCTCCATTCAGGGCAGTCACAAGGAGGGATGATGCTGCATCAGTGGAAGCTTTATGTAGCTATTTTATACAAATTTTACTATGTTACAAACAATCTCTACTGACAATTTTCAACTCAATACCCACTCCAATGAACACAATCTTTGCAGCAACAGTTTAGCAAGTTGATACTCACAATTTCTGCAGTTTCCAACATTTCTCTAAAGCCATTAGAACTCAAAGCTTGATATATTGAATCTGTGTCCTTAAATGCATCTGCTTCCACTAGAACTGCCTTTTTTTCTGCATGTGACCAAAATGGACTCTACAAAAATTCAGTTTCGTTACAATGTGACTTTTACAATGAAAATAGAAAATTCATAAATTTCGAAGTGTCACAGTGCAGTCAAATATATAACTCATCAGATATTATTTGATTTAGGTTTTTAGGAATCTAGATTTTTTCCTGAGATACAAATGATGATGATAACTGACATTGTAAACAAGCTCTTTTGTGGAGAACACAGCTACTCTCTAAATTGAATGTTTCATCTAGGGATACTTCTTTAAGGATACAATCAATATGGAATGCATGTAGGAGCTTCACCATTTCACTACGTCTTTGACAACAGAACTCTTGCCAGCACCCATTCCACCTCCAACAAGAAGTATCACCGGACTTCCCATATTGGCATTAGCTAGGTCAACTATGTTGTTTGGCTCATGAAGGGGTGGGTAGCTACCAATGGCCTTCAGCTGTTCCATTAAAGTTGAAAAAACATTCTTTGTCCTCAGAGTCTTCATTGCTCTTTCAAGACGGTGTTTCATGTTCTAATTCAAGGTCAATTTCATATGTTGTATATCAGGCATTGAATTTTAGGCTTTATATCAGATAAAGTTTAAACTATATTCAGACAACTAGATAAGTGCATGTGTTCTGATAACAAAATTCACCTTGTAGCAGAGAGTACAGCATTCCTGAGTTTCTTCCTTGGTTGAGGACTTGCTTGTAGAACCTAATAGTACAATCATGATAAGTTCATAAATATCACTTGTCACTACAAATTAACTATCTAGATACATATGAAGTGATGTACCATATAGCGTATATTATTCAAGAATTCAAGCTATTTGAACTAGATATGGATTTCAATTAAACAAACCCCACTGACCATTCTGAACCAGATATGGCCATATCTGTGAAAAAGGATATGCAGGAAAGCAACCCACTGCATATTACTATCAAATTTCAACCAGAATGATGTACACACATAATCATGAACACCCGCGGATACAGACTCTGATAAACATCAAAACCATGTCCAACATCCTATATGCCTTCCCAACCCTCCCTCTAACACACATATTAAGAGTTACGAATTTATCAATAGGAAATCCATGTTCGCAAGATGGAGATCCAATCACAAATCTGTAGGCATATGAGACCATCAATAAAATATGACAACACATTTACAGAAACAAATAACAAATTCCTGTTTAATACATCATGGATATCAGATATGCTGAATTCGGTAGGCAATGATACTTTAGACATTGACTGTCATATGTCAAAGCTATTTTTACCGATTCTGGTTTTCTTCCTTACATTTGCTCTAGTGATTGCTCTGTTTATTGGACACTCTTCATTGACTAAGAGAGTTGCAGGCACATCTAGGCACATCTCAGCCCCGACAATCATTTTTTTCCTCAATATTTGACAGCCTTGAAGGCCTTGAAGCCCATGCAGCAGATTCATATTGCATAGTCCCCATCCTTTCAACCTTTTCTTGTGATCATCTAAGTATTTTCTTGAGCTCCCTACATCCTTAGAAGAGTCACAGGAACAAATATCCTTCCTTTTAATCTCTTTTGGGGACTAATAAGCCCTGTGATGGATGCCAATGAGATCAAGAGATGTCCCAACATTCATTTTCACATGGATCACCCCTAGTATTGTCACGTCCATGTGCTATAACGTCTACGGTGCACGTCTCGCACCATTGCAATTGTTTGCTGCACAAATGACTTCCATGACATAGTTCCGTCAAATATGATATTTCGACCTCCATTCAGGGTAGTCACAAGGAGGGATGATGCTGCATCAGTGGAAGCTTTATGTAGCTATTTTATACAGATTTTACTATGTTACAAACAATCTCTGCTGACAATTTTCAACTCAATACCCACTCCAACGAACACAATCTTTGCAAGAATCAGCTTAGCAAGTTGATACTCACACTTTTTTGGCGCTTTCCAACATTTATTTATAGCCATTAGAACTCAAAGCTGATATTTTGAATCGTGTCCTTAAATGTGACCGTTTCCACTAGAACTCGCTTTTTTTTTTGCATGTGACCAATGGACTGTGGCTAGTATCTGGGCCATATAATGTGACTTTTACAAAGTTGAAAATAGCAAATTCATAAATTTCAGAAGACACAAAGGCGGGGCCAAATAGGATTTCAATCGTATATTATTTGATTTAGGTTTTAGAATCTAGATTTTTTCCCGAGATACAAATGATGATGATAACCGATACATTGTAAACAAGCTCTTGTGGAGAACACAAATTTAATCTCTAAATTGAATGTTTCATCTAGGGATACTTTAAGGATACAATCAATATGGAATGCATGTAGGAGCTTCACCATTTCACTGTGTCTTTGACAACAGAACTCTTGCCAGCACCCATTCCACCTCCAACAAGAAGTATCACCGGACTTCCCATATTGGCATTAGCTGGGTCAACTATGTTGTTTGGCTCATGAAGGGGTGGGTAGCTACCAATGGCCTTCAGCTGTTCCATTAAAGTTGAAAAAACATTCTTTGTCCTCAGAGTCTTCATTGCTCTTTCAAGACGGTGTTTCCTGTTCTAAGTCAAGGTCAATTTCATATGTTGTATATCAGGCATTGAATTTCAAGCTTTATATCAGATAAAGTTTAAACTATATTCAGAAAACTAGATAAGTGCATGTTTTCTGATAGCAAAATTCACCTTGTAGCAGAGAGTACAGCATTCCTGAGTTTCTTCCTTGGTTGAGGACTTCCTTGTAGAACCTAATAGTACAATCACGATAAGTTCATAAATATCACTATTCACTACAAATTAACTATCTAGATACATATGAAGTGATGTACCATATAGCATATATTATTCAAGAATTCAAGCTATTTGAAACAGATATGGATTTCAATTGAACAAACCCCACTGACCATTCTGAACCAGATATGGCCATATCTGTGACAAAGGATATGCAGGAAAGAAACCCACTGCATATTACTATCAAATTTCAACCAGACTGATGTACACACATAATCATGAACACCCGCGGATACAGACTCTGGTAAACATCAAAACCATGTCCAACACCCTATATGCCTTCCCAACCCTCCCTCTAACACACAGATTAAGAGTTACGAATTTATCAATAGGAAATCCATGCTCGAAAGATGGAGATCCAATCACAAATCTGTAGGCATATGAGACCATCAATAAAATATGACAACACATTACAGAAACAAATAACAAATTCCTGTTTCATACATCATGGATATCAGATATGCTGAATAAATCACAACATAATATCGATTACAGACAGAAAATCGATTTGGGTTTTGCAGCTAGTTACTTACAAAATACAGGAGCAATCCACTTGAGAATTGTAAGAGAACACAATTCCCAGAAGGAAAAAGTAGACGTGCACCGTAGACGTTATAGGATGGGTCCAGGATATCATGTAGATAGTAATGGTGTTGAGCATGAAAAGCACTGGGAAGTAGTTGAGGAGTATGATTCAGTGTCTGATGGAGAGAGTCTTAAACAGAGCATGATGGAAGGCCCTTTTTCAGGAAAATCCAGTGACACTCAAGAACCAATGTTGGAAAGTGGACAGTGAAGAAAGCCATACAAAATAGAACTGATTGGAGTCATCTATGATGCACCTTTAGCTATTGCCCGAGGAATGAGGTATGCATTTCCTTGTCTTCCTTCTCAGTTGATATGAAAATATTTATTAAGAAGCAAGTTAATGGAAAGGAACAAAAAGGTTGTAGAAAGGACCAGAGCAGAGAAATTACCTGAATCGCGTATGCAGCTTTCGATTCTTCACCAGTTCTCACCATTCTGGACCCGTTTCTGAAGCTAGTGCGAGTAATCCCCAAGACAATACTGTCTGTATCCCTTGTCTGAGGCCACCTTCCCCGCCTCACTCTGTCCCATGTTTTGTCCCTAGCCACAGACTGGAGCCGAAGATAGGGATAGACAACAGAAATAAAGGAAAATTCAAGAACCCATCGCAACTGCCTCTGTTTTCCATCTAGGGTTGAAAATGTTTTAATCGTCTAACATCCAATCTAAGGGTTTCACATTATGACACGATGAACATCAGCAAAGTTTTTTTCAAATAATAACGCCTTACGGCGTAAATATTAGCAATAACTTAGTATATGTTAAAATTTACTAAAATTTTTATTAGCTCTCTTGCCTCCACACATAGTGTGCATGCAAAAAATTGTGAGGACCAAAGAGTGGGGAAATTTGGACCTCTCTACACAATAGAGTTACATGTACAACATATAGCACATAAAGAAGAATATGTGTAGTGGTAGTTGTGCAGAGTAGTGTGGAACAAACAATGATGAACATGGACACCTTCCCACAATACAAAAAGATATTCAAAAATATGAATATCACTAATAATAGCCTATACCTCAATTTCTTACTAAAATATTAGCAATAAAAGCCTTTAGGCATGAAATACAAACCTCTCCACACAATAGAGTTAGGTGTCCATTAATAGAGCTTACGGAAGACGTTGTGCATCCATCCTTGTAGAGAAAGTAGTGTGGAACAAGGAATGTGGATGAAATACATACATCTCCGTACAAATACAAAAACATTTACTAATTGTGCTAAAGAAGTTGTGTGGAGGTATTAATAATGTGAAAAAAATGCAAAAAAATCTTTGGAATAATAATTTGATAAAGTATATACACTAAAATACAAAAACATTTACTAATTGTGCTAAAGAAGTTGTGTGGTGGTATTAATAATGTGAAAAAAATGCAAAAAAATTCGAATAATAATTTGATAAAGTATATACACTAAAATGGTTATTTGTGCGAAGAAAGTTATCTATCACAATGCAACCCATGTGCACTTCCACACATATGCCTATCACAATGCAACCCATCTGCACTTCAGCGCATATGCCTAATTATTTATGATTGAAATATTATCAATAATTGTAACAAGACATTTATGTTATTTTATTATTAGAGAGCGAATAATTGTTGTATTTTATTATATTATTGGAAAATGAATACATAATTACTAAGAAAACAACTAATAACTTTTTTGCGAGAAACTTAGCCTATTTTTTAGAACTTAGAGTCATTGGTGCTAGAGCTATAACCTAGATTTACAAAAATCATCGACAAAGTTTCTTAAAATCTACTTAATTTCCATGATTTTCAATTTTCAGGGCAAAAAAACAGTCTAGTTAGATTACTACACGGTAGAGCACTTGACCGAGGGTTGGACTAATTGAAGCACTAGTTAAGGCTCTTATGGAGCTTTGAACTTTTTGAAGAAGTTGGAACAATTGGACATAGTGAAAGATATTGTTGGAATGTTGGAGCTTGTTGGACATAGTGAAAGATATTGTTGGAATGTGGGAGCTTGTTCTTGCGGGTGTCAAATTCGAACCATCTCACGTATGTTTCGGTTTAATTATTATGGTGGAAATCCATATCATGTTCGTTTAGGTTTAATTATTAGGGCGGAAATCCTTAAAAGTCGTCGCAAAAAGCTAAGACGAAAAGGGATTGAAGTTTTTACTATTAGTGAATTATTTTGGTATTAGTGAATGTTATTGAGTTGGTATTTACCTAATGTACCCTCTGGCCACCTCAACTTGGAGGTAAAATTCACGAGGCTAGTATTATGATATTGTTCATCTTATGAAATTTAGTTTGGTATACTGTGTTTTCAGCCACAACCCATATAAAGCCATCATGAAATGATGTTATACCAAGTATTTGTCCTTTAAGTAAATGAAAATTTTTGTAGGTTTTAACCCCGACCGTAAATTATCTACACACGAATCTTATAATTTAAAAATAAACAATAGCGAGAGTATAAAACATAAAACAAAAACACAGAGAGATTTTCCCCCGACTCCCAAATCGGGACGACCAGCTTGATTTTTCATTATATTCCTTTTAGTGTTACAAAACATATATATACATGTTGAAGCATACATAAACCCCAATCCATTAACCCTGGATTAGAACATAACTATAGTTCCCTTGACCGGATCTACAAAATATCAGGGGTCGAAAACCATTGTACCCCAAAAACCATGTCCAAACTCATGCACAAAAAATGGGTGGGTCCGCCTATGAGTGGGACCGCACACCAAAAAAAAATTCGTCGGGGCACTGCCCCCGACCCCGACAGGGGGGCTGCCGCCCCCCCTATGACCCCCCTGCTACGCCTGGCGCAACGTACAACTTGTGGGGCTAGTCGTGGAAAGAATATAACACATACCCAACAATTTTAAACCATCCATAAAAGGTTGTCGAATTAACCATTCCATTTCTAAGTCATTTGTTCCACAACAAATGTTCCAATTATAGTTATATTTCTTATAACCCAACAAAAAGATTTCAATACATTTTTTGTTTCACATCAATATTTTCATTACAAAGATATTTGTAATGATCCATGAAACATTGTGAACATACAAAAGATTCCAGCCCATCTCTTTCACACCATTGTTTTAATTTTCAAACACGATTGTCATGATCCAACAAATATTTTGTTTGGAATAGTTTCTTGGATGAGATGAGTCTAACATAGGTCACTACCTTTATTATTGAAAAACTACACTTTTATTAGGGATAAAATAACTAATAACTTTTGTGAGACAAACTTAGCCTATTGTGCAGAAGCAAGAAGCTTAGTCTATTGTGTGAAACTTAGTTGATTGCCTAGAGCTTATATCCTATTATGTGGAATTTGGCTCATTATGTGGAACTTATAGCCCATTGTGCCGAACTTAGCATAGCTTATAGCCTATTATGCAAAACTTAGGTTTTTTTTTTTTTTTTTTTAGCAAAAGAGCTATGAAGCGTGACTTGAAAGCAAGAGGACAGTAGCTGTGTTCTACCTAGAATGGGTCGAAGCCTCCATGCGAAATTTTTTCCCTTTCTTTTTGTTGACTTTGATCCATTCATCTTGGTGTGGATGGGCAGGAATCACTTGTAGACTGTTGTTGACTGTGGTAGGAGTCTCCTTATCTATATCGAAAGAGGAGGACTCATGAGTGCGTTTCTGAGAGATCGTTGTGGCCAAAGGACCCTCTGGGGCGGCGAAGGGTGAATCATTTGTCTGCTTTTCTTGCTCCATTTCTGCATCAATCTCCTCCTCATCTGGACTTGAGGATTCAGAGTCATCCACATGGGGCAGATAACTTGGAATCCATCTTTTGGATTTAGTTTTGAGATTGTTTTTCTTTTTTTTGGCAAGGAATGTGGAGTAGGAATTTTGAAGGTGCCCTGTTTGGTGACAATGGCGGTAGCAAAAGGTAGTGTTCTCATAATCCAGAATCTGTGTCTCTTTCCACGCATATTCTTCCATATGTGAATAGACCTTGGTACTCCCGTAGGTGATCTGTTGTTAGATAGCGGACCAGGGTGTTTCCTATTCCTTGGAAGACTGAGAGGAGCCATAAATGGGCTGGTAAATTGGGAAGCCTGACCCAGACAGGAATCTTGGTGATTACTGTTGTATCAGTGTCAAAATCTAGGAACCAGGTGGTGAGGAATAGCCCAACTCTTCCCCTAAACCACGGACCTCCCGTTAAGGATTTTTTACAATCCTTGTTGTGATCAAATAGTACTATGAAGAAACCCTTAGAGTAGAAGTTGATCGTGCAATTGTGGGTCCAATTGGCATAGATCCACTTGAAGAGCTCCTTTGTGCGAGGCCAAAGACCATTAAATTTGCAAATGATGGATTTTTCTACAAACTTTTGAAGTTGATCTCCTAGATCTTGGTGGGAAATCTCAATGGAGGGAACATCCTCTAATTTATCAACCAGAAAAGGCTTGGGGCTACTGGGGTTTGAGCAGCTTTCTTAGGTTGTGCATGGACAACATCCTTGTAGGAGAAGGCGAATGCAGATGATGAATTTCCCGCAACCACCCCTCTCAATCAAAGGGTTAAGACTAGAGTAGCATCTCTTTCAATGTTATAAAATGAAAGGGGAAAGAGGAATCAAGTTGTTTACCTCCATATAGAAGTCTTTGAAGAGTTGATGGAATCCCCAGCCTGTCCTCAAGGGTGTGCAAGAGATTTTGAACGTTATCCATTGAGCGGACCCAAAGCAGCATGGATCTGCTCGTGAGAAGCAAGATCTAAATTTGAAAGACACGAGAGTGTAGATCTACGTAACCCTGGCTACCAAGATGCAGTGTGTAACCCATTCTGATTTCCTGGTGAGGAGGTTCCAGTCTTCTTTCTGGAGATTTGTAGGGTCGGAGGCCTTCTTTTCCCGGAGTTCATGGCAGGCAGGGTGCTACTGGAGAAAACTAGCAACAGCCAGATCAAATTCGGCGATCGCTCCTCTCACAACATGTTCAAATCTGGAGTGTGATCCTTGATTCTGCCAATGGTGGCCTGCATGATTGTTTCCATATGCTTTTTGTAGCAGGGCATGGCCACAATCCATCGGACGCTAAGATCTTCAAGGCCTGGCAATGGCCTGACGATGTCGGCGAAAAGGGAAGTTGCAGACGCGAAGCTAGGGTTCATCTTGCTCTGTCAATTATGATGTCCCACAAAACTTAGCTCATCGTGCAGAGCTATTTGTTTTATTTTATTATTGGAAATGAGTAGTCATTAATGAGAAAAATGTAAAAAAAATATCACTTAAATAGCTGGGAAGGACTATGGTGGCAAAACTTAGCTCATTGTGCAAAGCTATTTGTTTTATTTTATTATTGGAAATAAATAGTCATTAATGAGAAAAATGTAAGAAAATATCACTTAAATAACTGGGAAGGACTATGGTGCATTGCATCTATTACCCTTTTCATTAGCTTACATAATCTCAAGAAAGGCAAGTAAGATGTATATTACAACAATTTGATTAATATGATTGTAAAAGAGGTGAAAAGATGATTGTAAAACAAACCACCCCTTAAAATGAGAAAGATACATCTTTACATGCACTAATGCACATTTCAACCATGAAAATCAATAATTGTAGTATTAGTTCATTATATTGAGCTGGTCTTTGCTTTTCTCAATATTTAGCAATGGAATTCATAATCCATGAACAAGGCCTCCTGTCTAACTACGCAAAACCTCAACTTGGAGGTAGAATTCAGGAGACTAGTAGGATGATATTGTTCGTCGTATGAAAATTAGTTTAACATACTGAGTTTGTGGCAACATCCCATTAAAAACCATCATCAAATGATGTTATACCACCCAGCGTTTGGTTTTTAAATCATGCAAAACAATTTAACCATTCCAATTCCAATTCATTTATTTCATTACAAATATATTTGTTTCCGACAATTTGAGCACACTGTCGATGACACAAGGCCGAAAAATTGCTTTGTTGCCAACACCATAAACATATTTCGTAATAAATTTTTAAAACCATATTGTCGACCTTGAAATAATCTGAACCTGAAAGGTTATAGAGAATGTGAACAAATGGCTTTATATAATTATGAGCTTGAGCTAAGATGAAATTGAATCGATCATCATGGCAAAGGAAACGATAGCCAGCAGACGTAAAAATAGAACTGGTATCTGTTGAAGAAACATTCGATTTCCTCTAGTGCGAGAGCAGAACCACAAATAAGGAAGGGCACTTGTTGAAAAAGGATTTTAATTCGGTACGGTGTATTTCTCCTTGGACCAACAAGGATTTTATCATTTACAAAGGGAAAATGAATTTACAAAGAAATTATATCGTGAAATTTCAATGGCATAGTTCCGGGATTGAATCTAAGCACGAGGGGATCACTGTTGCTTTGGCATATTAGTGGATATAGCTGATCTATCAGTGGTAATCTCATGAAGCAATTCCTTCACATTTGTATCGTAATTATTCACTACCTCGCTTCCAAGAAAATCTGCTAAAACTCGAAGCTCGTTTCTTTTCATCACCCTAATCCCAGATTTACAAAGTGCGTTAATAATATTTATACCAATTTTCACGTGTAAGAGCCTGAATTCAAAACCAGCAACGACTAGTTCCACCATTCGAACAATATCTTTCACTATGTCCAAACTCTTCAATCTATCCTTCTCGTAGTCATAGTTATACTTACCTTCCAAATTTTCGGCCGTAGCTATGTATTGTATCAACTGCAGCCCTCGGGTCAGTGCTATACCAACAACTAAAGCCCTTCCATGGCTGCTACCCCGGGGAGCTACAGCTACATGGTCTCTGAAACGAGAAATGCAAAGTATTACCACATTGACAACAATGTCCACGTAATGTTCGAAGTACAGGAGAGCGTTTCTCTTGCACATCCAGGCAGCTTGGAAAATTGCAGTGCCATTGTCGAGGTCTTCATCTGTTATCTCCCGAGTATTATGGCGCCCTAACAATTTGAGCACAGTGTCTATGACACAAGGCCGGAACGTTTTCTTGTTGCCAACAGCATAACCGATGCCGTAATAAAAAATCAGACCATAAATGTTTAAAACCATGCTGTCGATTTTCAAATAATCGGAACCAACAAGGTTATTGACAATGTGTACAAATGGCTTTACAGATTTTTCAGGTACTGTCTCTAAATCATCGTGTGTCAATCCGATTATATCGACTATCCTGGCAAGTTCCCAGCACACTTCCCTAGCGTCATCACATGAAGAAAACCATTCACATAATGAATCCAGCAGATGCGTATCAATCACGCGGAACAAATATCTGTATCCCCTCATTAATAAAAATGAATCCTTGTTGTCTTCCTTGTATTGACAATAAAGGCGGATCAAATTGAGCTTCTGCCACAGGACCTTCCAGTCCTCTTCCTCTTTTTCCTCCTTCTGGGAAAAGTAACAACAATAATGGAAGACGAAATCTTTCAACAGATATTTCATGTCAATCTTCTTTATTTTTTTGGTATAATCGGGAATTACTTGAAGGCCTTGGGTTCTGTTTTGGGTGGCGTATTGGTGCATCCGCTGTCTCAACTCAGTCTGGGGAATGGCATTCTTGATTTGGAAAGGCTGGCGAGTATATGGGTTGATGGCCTCGTGTTTGGTCACCCAAATAGTTTCCAGTGTCCTGCGGTTGTATAACATCTGTGCAGGGTCTTCCGCAGGTGACAGTCGAACGGGGTCATAAGCAAATTCTTGGAACACCAAATCCATATATTCTTCCGGGACACCATCTGAAGCCATTTTTTTGGAGTCAATGAGCGAACAATGCTGCAAAGATATTCGCATTTTTTTATTCAAATTGTTATATATAGAGAGAGAAATATATACACGAAATCTGGTAGGGAAATTCGGTCGGCTGATGGTTGTAGCCCCATGCCAATCTCCCAATGAATTCAGAATAATAGAAAATTGTAAACACGATTCCTTGCTAGGAGACATGGACATCAGTACGAGTAAGAACAACAAAACTTTGTGCAAACCTGCCCAATTGTGTTTACCAGACTATAATTAAGACATCATATCTATATTGAAAGTGCCAAGGTCAGTGCTAACTTCGTAGTTAGATAATTTGTAAAAGTCACGTGTTTCAAAAATAATGTTTAAGATTAATTTATTTATGAGTTTGAAAATCCATTTCAAACAACTAAGTATTTAAAAAAATTACTATGTAACAAAAAAATTACTTTACAAAATTAATAATTTAAACCTAAATGCTATTTTGAAAATCAACAAAATCTTTAAATTAAGTTATATTTCCAAATAGCAATATTGCACATATTGTTTTCCTTTAACAAGCATATTAAAACACAATACTTGTGCAACACTAAGCACAAAAACTAGTTCATGCCCCCACTCCTAATAAATACAATATCTGAATCTTGTTAAATCCTGCAGAGGTAGAAATACATGGAAAATAAATTTAAACAAAGCAAATGCAGCCAACTCAATACTCACATTTCTGAGTAATTGTTAAATAAGATTACATAAGAGACAAATACTTTTTCCATATAGTATTTAAACAAATATCTATTCACATTACTAAGTAATTGTTAAATAAGATGAAATAAAAAATAAATATTTTTTCAATACAATATTTAAACAAATATCTAAATAACTTGTCATACAAATCTGAAACGATTTTCTAAATAAATATAACTTATAAAACATATTGCATTGATACGTAATCCATAATAGTCCAATATGTTTTTTTGGGTTAACTCTTTCGAAAATATTATAATACATAACCTTGGCCATATACTGAATTTCAAAATCTATTCAACAAACAAAGAAAAAAAAAAACTAATAACACTTCGTTTATAAATAAAACTAATAACACTTCGTTTATAAATTGGGATTAATAATTGTATTGATCATGTTATCAGAATGGAGAATTGATTCATTTGTTCATTATTTGCAATAACTCTTCTGATAACGTTTTTAGGGTATCTAGTTTATCTTTAAGACACCTAGTTATTTGATGAAGTTCTAGTATTTTATGTATTAATATTAAAATATATTTGCTAAGTATTAAGATATTTTTTCTTACCATTCAAATATCTTTTTTTCTTCCATTTTTTATCCATTTTTTTGGTGTTAGTAACAAATGAAAAAATAGTAGATAAATTATAAAACAATACTTTAAAACATTTAACTGTTTCAAAATAAAATGAACATTAACAAATTAATCCATAAGAAGTAATAAGTCATCTAAATCATGAATTGACATTTAAGCTCTAAAATGACATTTAACTACTATCAATTTCAATGATATACATTAACTAGTAATAATTATCAATGTGGATAGTACTCATTTGCCTAAATTTTAATAATAAAAATATTGTTGTAAAATTGATTACTTTAAATCATATATGTTTTACTTAATTTACGATTATATATGTTTTACTTAAATTACAATTTGGCATAGTGAAGTTGACATGATTAAATTTCACGATGATTATATATGTTTTTGCTTTACACACTTTAGAAATCAATGTCTACATACTAGTTTATTAAAATTGTAAATTATATTATATTTTCATTAACTAAAGCTCTTTTCCAATAAATAAAACTCTTTTCCACAATTATTCAGTGAAGTAACCCATATGTAGTAGATTTATTATGTAGACTCTCCATGTTACAAACCATCTTTTACCTTGCAAAAACACTTTTGGAACCTAGATGTCAATTCACTACTTGAATTCATTTTTTCCTTTTTCACATTATGGAAATTTGTTCACTAAAATAAATAATGTGTCTCATTTATGTCTCACTCACACTTTCAACTACCAAAACAGGATCTGCAATAATCACATAATAAAATATGTTATAAATACTAATGTTATGCTACACACATAATATTTATAATATGTGATATCAAAATTGATAAATGAAAAATGATAATGCACATTAGCTTTGAATTTTTTATACTGCACATTAGTTCTTGTGGAGGAAGTGTGTCCACAGGTGGCATACATGCAAGAATTTGTGCAACTATAAATCTCACTTAAATAAATGGAAAAATAGGTAGATACACATTATTTATGACTAAAGTATGAGCAACAATCATATAATTCCACTCTGGTATTGCAATTATTTAATACTAAATTACTAAGTGTGGACCAAGTGTGGTGATTGGCACATTGAAAGCTTCTTCTAGACTATGGATTTTCTTTACACTTATGCACATATGCTAATTTGAAACATTATTTACAATTGAGATTCACTTAAAAAGTTGTATTATACATTATTTACAGTTAAAATATTATCAATAATATGTACGTAAACAATTCTATCATCCCCCGAATGAAAACTTGAAATATTATTTTGCTACAAACAAAGCTCCTATGAAATGCGATTTTGTGCACAACTTTTTGGGCAATTAGAACTACTTTTACTCACTTGTGATTTTGAACACAAATTTGTGGGCAATTCTAACTGCTTTTACTCACCTGAACACTGATATAAATCATTTATAACTAAAGTATTAGTAATTATATTAGCAATAAAAGTGGTTATTTCAAAGTCCATACATCCTCACAAAATCATTTTCAACACAAGAGCATAAATAAATATATATTTGAAACATTATTTAGAATAAAAATATTATCAATAAGATGAACATAAATAATATTATTATCTCCAAAAATTTTACTAAATTGACTGCTAATATTTAACACTTAATGCAATGTGTGGATATCCATACATAGAGCACTTCCTCATAACCAAATGTTTGAAATATACAAAATATTAGCAATAACTTAGTATATGTTAAACATTTACTAAAATTTTTATTAGCTCTCGCTGGGTCTACACATATAGTGTGTATGGAAAAAATTGTGAGGACCAAAGAGTGGGGAAAATGTGGACCTCTCTGCACAATATAGTTACATGTCCAGATATAGCACATAAAGAAGAAGATGTGTAGTGGTACTTGTGCAGAGCAGTGTGGAACAAACAATGTGGATGAAATATGGACATCTTCCCACAAATACAAAAAGATATTCAAAAATATGAATATCACTAATAATAGCCTATACCTCAATTTCTTACTAAAATATTAGCAATAAAAGCCTTTAGGCATGAAATACAAACCTCTCCACACAATAGAGTTAGGTGTCCATTAATAGAGCTTACGGAAGACGTTGTGCATCCATCCTTGTAGAGAAAGTAGTGTGGAACAAGGAATGTGGATGAAATACATACATCTCCGTACAAATACAAAAACATTTACTAATTGTGCTAAAGAAGTTGTGTGGAGGTATTAATAATGTGAAAAAAATGCAAAAAAATCTTTGGAATAATAATTTGATAAAGTATATACACTAAAATGGTTATTTGTGCGAAGAAAGTTATCTATCACAATGCAACCCATGTGCACTTCCACACATATGCCTATCACAATGCAACCCATCTGCACTTCAGCGCATATGCCTAATTATTTATGATTGAAATATTATCAATAATTGTAACAAGACATTTATGTTATTTTATTATTAGAGAGCGAATAATTGTTGTATTTTATTATATTATTGGAAAATGAATACATAATTACTAAGAAAACAACTAATAACTTTTTTGCGAGAAACTTAGCCTATTTTTTAGAACTTAGAGTCATTGTGTGGAGCTTATAGCCTCTTGTATGGAACTTAGCTCATTGTGCAGAGCTTATATCCTATTGTGTAGAACTTAGCTCATTATGCAAAGCTATTTTTTTATTGTATTATTATAGCCTATTATATGGAACTTAACTCATTATGGAGAGCTTATAGCCTACTGTGTGAAACTTAGCTCATTCCCATGAGCTTATATCCTATTGTGTGGAACTTAGTTCATTGTGAAGAGCCTAGGGTCATTGTGTGGAGCTATCTATTTTATTTTATTATTGGAAAACGAATAAGGCATTACCTTTATTATTGGAAAATGAATACATCATTACTAAGAAAACAACTAATAACTTTTGTGCCACAAACTTAGCCTAATGGAAGTGAGAAACTTGGCTTATTGTGTTGAACTTAGCACACTTTAGAGAGCTTATAGCCTATTGTGTGGAACTCTTATTGTTGTTGTTAGTATGGTTTTAGAGCTAATGATTTTCCATTATGTATATGAAGAAATATGCAAGAAGGGCATTATGGCAATGGAGATTGGATTGATTTATCCTCGTATCCTAATATCCTTTATGGCAATGGAGATTGGAATGATTTATCCTCGTATCCTAATATCATTTATTTGTTTACCATCGTTAAATGAATATACTTTAGGATTAATTTTTTTTGTTACCATCTTTATGGTGAATTTCTAAAAGGAAAATGTCAGGAAGAGGGCAGTTTAAGTGCCCATTTTCCACACATTATATGTAATAAAAGAGACGAAAATAAATCAAACATTTTTACTTCAGCAATGTGATAATTAGTGGAAAATAACCTGTTGTCCATTCCTCAAAATGAATATGGTGTATGTTCTATAAAAAACTTCAACTCTTACATGATTAGAATTTTTTGTAATATGGCAAGCAAATATTTGGTTAAGTGAGGCTTAGAAATGGAGATCTATGTATGGAATAATTGGTGTCAGAGGCCATGTGCACTCGCTAGAGCCTGGGAAAAAGTGAGGAAGTTTGGAGAATTAAGTGTGACAACTGGGTTAATTGATGTTGTGAAACAATTGTGATGGAGGAGCTGGAACTGTTGGTACAGTTTGAAGAGAATTTGATAGTACTGAGGTTCATTGTGAATATATATATATATATATATATAAGCCAAAAAAAACAAATTTCGCAACTATATAAATAGCCGAAAACAGAATCAATATTTTCACACATTTCTTCATTTGGGCTGAATTTGCAAAGGACTTTTTTTGGTCTTAATTTTCAATGGACATTTTTTGGAGGTATTTTTTAAAGTGACAATTTTTAGAGGTTTTTTGGGCTTAATTTTCAAAGGACATTTTTTGGAGGTATTTTTTAAAGTGACACTTTTTTAGAGGTTTTTTTGGGCATAATTGTCAAAAGACATATTTGGAGGTATTTTTTTAAGTGACATTTCTTTAGAGGTTTTTTAGGCTTAATTTTCAAAGGAAATTTTTTTGAGGTATTTTTTAAAGTGACATTTTTTAGAGTAAATGTTATGGGTTGAAGTAAATCTTTTATAATGATTTTTTTAAGTGATTTTTTGACTAATTTTTTATTGAAATTTTTTTGCAGGACTTGGAAGGAAATATTCTAAGCTTCATTTCATTTTTAAAAGACATTTTGGCAGAATTTTTAAAGTAAATGTTTTGGGTTGAAGTATGTCTTTTGTGCAAAAATTTTAAAATGGGTTTTTTTGAAATTAAATATTTTGTGATGTTTTTTTTAATTGAGTTTGTCTTAAATTTTGATAGTGAGTTTTTTTACAGGATTTTGAAGGAAATTTGTTGAGCTTCATACTAAATTATCATGGGAAATCAAAGGAATTGAAAGAGAAAATATGATTGAACAAGAGACCCTGAGGCTCGTAGAGAACATAGGAGAGAATATCGTAGAAAAAAGAGAGAAGAATGCTTGAATATTGAAAAGGAAAATCAACCTCAACTAGAATTTGAAGCATATATGTAAATGTAAATATTAAAAATTTAATATTTAAAATTTAACTAGTGTATTAAGAAATTTAATTTTTATTTGACGAACTAATTTGAAAAATATTTTTCAATGTAAACAGAGAGAGATATTCCTCAAAACATTGATGATGAGATAGAAAATTTTGAAAGAGAAAGCGAAAGAGATATTGAACCAATGATTGAATATGTTGAAAATGTTGAAAGAAATACAAGTGAAGAAATTGAATCACCAGGTATGTATATATATGTTGAATGTGTATTATTGAAATTATACATATTTAGTAATTTAATTATTTATTGAATATGTAAACTCATTTTGTACATTTAATCTAATACATACATATGAAATCAATATCAATAATGAGATGTTAGAAAATGTTAATACCGACACATATGGAGATAAAAATATGACCATGTTATACGATATCGTGTTGAGCGCATTATTGCTAAGTTCTTCAAAGATGAAAATTTTGCAGTTCAATCCCAAATTTTGAAAGTCTCTTAACATAAAATAAATTAAAAGAAGCTATCACTTTATTGGGTATTCGAAAATCAACAAAAGATAAAAAAATTGAAGGAAAATGTGATACAAAATATAAATAGTGCTCTAAAGTCAATTGGAAGATATAGAAAGGAAATTGATTTAGATGCACGTAGAGAAATACAAATGGAAGTGATTTCATCAAGTACTAAAGAGAATTTTTTTGTAAAATCTATGGCACAAGGACTTGCAATTCAAAAAATCCCGTGAATTTTTTCCACCAGGGACCATTTTTTCAATAGTTGATTTTGCAAAAAACTACACATTTGTTCCAAAAAAATAAATACAGAGTGAATACTATCATTCTAACCAAGTCTCCATGCTTGTCCATATTCTATATAGACACGCTGAACAAAATTTTGATCATATAGAAAGCACCAGCAAAAATAAACATGTTATTAAAGAATATCACTTTTATATCAGTGACAATCGTACACATGATACATATTTTATACAACATTGTTTTGAAAAGATTTATGACTCCTTGAAAAGTCGTGAAATAAAATTCAATGAAAATTGGATATGGTTAGATGGATTCATATATCAATTCAAATCTTCACGGTCATTCTTTTGGTTGTGTCGTCTTTATATGAAAACCTTCAATAAACATTGTTTGAATTTCTTTGCGACTAGTCATGGAAAAAGAGAACATGATGGTGCAAGGGCATGTATAAAACAAACACTTCAAAGATATAAAATGGAACACTCTGCAAACCGACTTGTCTTAGCTGAACAAGTTGTTCATTGGTGCATCGTTGCACTAAGTCATGCGACTAACTGGTCAAGGGAAGTACGCAGGTACAAGAAAAAATTTTAAAACGAGTTTTTTTGAAATTAAATATTTTGTGATGCTTTTTTGAATTGAGTTTTTGTCTTAAATTTTGATAATGAGTTTTTTTATAGGATTTTGAAGGAAATTTTTTGAGCTTCATACTAAATTATCATGGGAAATAAAAGGATTTGCAAGAGAAAATATGATTGAACAAGAGACCTTGAGGCTTGTAGAGAACATCGGAGAGAATATCGCAGAAAAAATAGAGAAGAATGCTCAAATATTGAAAGGGAAAATCAACCTCAACTAGAAGTTGAAGCATATATGTAAATGTAAATATTTAAAATATGATATTTAATTTAACTAGTGTATTGTGAAACTTAATTTTTATTTGATGAACTTATTTGGAAAATATTTTGCAATGTAAACAAAGAGATATATTCCTCAAAACATTGATGATGAGATAGAAAATTTTGAAAGACAAAACAAAAGAGATATATTGAACCAATGATTGAAGATGTTGAAAATGTTGAAATAAATTCAAGTGAAGAAATTGAATCACCATATGTATATATATGTTGAATGTGTATTATTTAAATTATACATATTTATTAATTTAATTATTTATTGAATATGTAAACTCATTTTGTACATTTAATCTAATACATACATATGAAATCAATATTGATAATGAGATGTTAGAAAATGTTGACACCGACACATATGGAGATAAAAATATGACCATGTTATACGATATTGTGTTAAGCGCATTATTGATAGGTTCTTCAAATATGAAAATGTCACAGTTCAAGCCAAAATTTTGAAATTTTCTTAACATCAAAGAAATTAAAAGACGCTATGAATTTATTGGATATTCGAAAATCAAAAAAACATAAAAAATTGAAGGAAAATGTGATACAAAATATAAATAGTGCTCTAAAGTCAATTGGAAGATCTAGAAAGAAAAGTGATTTAGATGCATGTAGATCAATAAAAATGGCAATGGTTTCATCAAGTACTAAAGATAATCGTTTGGTAAAATCTATGGTACAAGGACTTGAAATTCAAAAAATCTCATGAAATTTTTCCACCAAGGACCATTTTGTCAATAGTTCATTTTGCAGAGAACTACACATTTGTTCCAAAAAAAGAAATACAAAGTGAATACTATCATTCTGACCAAGTCTCCATGCTTGTCCATATTCTATATAGACACGCTAAACAAGATGTTGATCATATAGAAAGCACCAGTGAAAATCAACATGTTATTAAATAATATCACTTTTATATCAGCGACGATCGTACACATGATACATAATTTGTACAACATTGTTTTGAAAAGATTTATGACATCTTGAAAAGTTGTGAAATAAAATTCAATGAACACTGGATATGGTCAGATGGATGCATAGGTCAATTAAAATCTTCACGAATTTACTTATGAAATCAATATCGATAATGAGATGTTAGAAAAGGTTAACACTGACACGTATGGAGATAAAAAGATGACCATGTTATACGATATCGTGTTAAGCACATTATTGATAGGTTATTCAAAGATGAAAATGTCACAGTTCAAGCCCAAATTTTGAAAGTCTCTTAACATAAAAAAAATTAAAATAAGCTATGACTTTATTTGTTATTCTAAAATCAACAAAAGATAAAAAATTGAAGGAGAATGTGATACAAAATATAAATAGTGCTCTAAAGTCAATTGGAAGATATAGAAAGAAAAGTGATTTCGATGCACATAGAGAAATACAAATGGCAATGGTTTCATCAAGTACTAAAGAAAATCATTTGGTAAAATCTATGGCACAAGGACTTGGAATTCAAAAAATCCCTTGAAATTTTTCCACCAGGGACCATTTTGTCAATAGTTGATTTTGTAGAGAACTACACATTTGTTCCAAAAAAATAAATACAGAGTGAATACTATCATTCTAACCAAGTCTCCATGCTTGTCCATATTCTATATAGACACGCTGAAAAAAATGTTGATCATATTGAAAGCACCAGTAAAAATAGACATGTTATTAAAGAATATCACTTTTATATCAGTGACAACATACACATGATACATATTTTGTACTACATTGTTTTGAAAAGATTTATGAATCCTTGAAAAGTCGTGAAATAAAATTCAATGAACATTGGATATGGTCATATGGATGCATAGGTCAATTCAAATCTTCACGAATTTACTTATAATGGCACAGTGTGGACATATAGGTCATATGGATGCATACGTCAATTCAAATCTAGACGAGTCCAAGTGATATTATGTGGAGAATTGGAAGTGTTAGGAGATGTGAAGTTCTAAGGAGATTTGTGATGAGTAAGAGGAGAAGAGAGCATATCTTGACTATGGCGAATTTACTTATAATGGCATAGTGTGGACATGGTATAAGAGGGGGGGGGACATAGATAAGTATACCTCACTATGATGGAAATGTTGAATATATAACATCCAAGCTTGAATCTATTGAAACAACGCAGTGTACGTGTATCAATATGGAAGATATTATTGATGAAGAAGAAGAACAAGTTGAAGCAGCAGATTGAAGAAATCAATCTAAAATTGAAGAGGGGGTGAAAGGTTCATTTGATGGATAACCAAAGTAAACATCAAACCTCTTTTTGATCCTCCAAATTATAATGGTAACTTGAATCTAGATAAATTACTAGACTAGAGCTCTGAGATGGAGAAATGTTTTGACTTTGAACATAGAGAAGAAGAAAAAAAGGTAAGATATGCATGCACAAAGTTTAAAATTCATGTGTCCCTATGGTGGGATCATATGTAAGCTAAAAAACAACAAAGAGGTAAGGAGAACATAAAATCATGGGAAAGAATGGTCTAAAGGTTGAAGGAAAAGTTTTTCCCAAGTAACTATCACATCAACTTCTTCTCAATATTGCATAATTTGAAGCAAATTGAAGCTAGTAAGTATTTTTAGATTACACAATACAGATTAGGCCAATCAATCTTATTTAAAGGCTAAAGAAAAATTGAATCAGAAAAAACAAACTAATAATACAGGAAGAGGTAAAAATGTCCACAACAGAGTAAAAGGTAGTATTGGAAGAGGAAATTCTACCAAGGAAGATGAAGTTGATACCTCTCACAAAATTTCTTCCACTCATGAAGTGGGAAGTAGAGGAAATTACCTTGGGAGAGGTGAGTCCTTTATAGGATGAGGAAATTATTGAAGAGGAAGAGGTTATAGTTTCAATGGAACATGCTATCGATGTGGAGAAGTTGGGAATAGATCTTTTGAATGTCCACATATTCAAGTGGGGTGGCGGTGACATAATGACAGAGCCATTGATCTCGGCGAGGATTGATCACAACCATTGAATCCATCACCTAAACAAGGATCATTAAGCTCTCGAGGAAAGAGAGTCTAGGGTCTCACTTTGCATTCGATGAGCCCTTAGGTCCCACATATTTCCCATCCATCCCAAGGGGAGCTAATAAGGTCGAAATCATGTTGATAAAAAATGAGTCAATGTCCATTGATATTTTTAAGCAACCGTGATTGTGAATTGTCGCATTTGGAAGCCCCTCTTTAAATGAAAGAGTTTGGTCACTAGGCATGCATGTAACCACAACTCAAAGAGGTGAGTATGCACATGAAAACAAAGGCATTGAAGTGTTGCAAATGAAGGGGAGTCGTCCAAGCTACTAATAATCCACATGGATATCTATGTATGTCTAGATGGTGTTTTGGAAGAATATTTGGATGTGATGTTCCAATAATTTACTTACAATCCCATTCGACACCCACTTGCAAAAGATCCTGCTTAGGTGCTATACAACCGCATTACACTTGAGGTGGAAATCCATATCATGTTCATCTAGGTTTAATTATTAGCGCAGAAATCCTAAAAATCCGTGGCAGAAATTTGAGACGAAAACGAATTGAATTTTTTACTATTAGTGAATTATTTTAGTATTAGTGAATGTTATTGAGTTGGTATTATCTTTTATAAATACTTAGTAATAACCATTCATAACCCATCTATTCCTAAGTATTTACCTAATGTACCCTCTGGCCACCTCAAATTGGAGGTAAAATTCACGAGGATAGTAGTATGATATTGTTCATCTTAGGAAATTTAGTTTGGTATACTATGTTTGCAGCCACATCCCATATAAAGCCATTCTCTCTTGGTTTATAATATCTTGAGTTTAAAATATTAATTGTTAGGGTTTATTAATTTCTTAGGTTTTTTGTTTTTAAATATTATTTCATACGCTTTATTAATCTCTTGAGTTTAATATATTAATTCTTAGAGTTTATTACTTTCTTATGCTTTTTGGTTTAAAGTATTATTTCTCAGGGTTTTTTAATCTCTTGAGATTAAATTATTTATTCTTAGGGTTTTTTTATTTCTTGGTTTATAATATTAATATTTATCTTTTGCTTCACAAATTATTTCGGTTTATAATATTAAACCCTTGGGTTTATTAGTTCTTAGTTTTTTTGTTTTTAAATATTATTTCACATGCTTTATTAATCTCTTCAGTTTAATATATTAAACTAAAGAAATAGACTTATATGTATATTTTAAGTTAATATATAGTATGTATATAGTTAATATTATTAATATATTATAAGTAAATATATAAAATATTTTGGTAATTTTAATCATAAATATATAATATTTATTTTGGTGAAATATATGTGGTGGGTAGTGGATATAGGCCTATCACATTATATCAACCACATTGGTGAATGTGGTTGTAAATCTATTTCATATAAGCCTATTGGCATATATCAACCACATTAGTAAATGTGATTGTGCTAGTTACATTGCAAACATATTTGTAATGATCCATGAAACATTGTAAACATACAAAAGATTCTAACCCATCTCTTTCACACCCTTGTTTTAATTTGCAAACACGATTGTCATGATCCAACAAATATTTTGTTTGGAATATATTATTGGATGAGATGAGTCTAACATAGGTTTGATATTTTCATTAATTTTGTATCATGCCTACTCAAGGAAACGAGAGCCAGCAGACGTAAAAATAGAACTGGTATTTGTTGAAGAAACATTTGATTGCCTCTAGTGCAAGAGCAGAACCACAAATAAGGAAGGGCACTTGTTGAAAAATGATTTTAATTAGGTATGGTGTATTTCTTCTTGGAACAACAAGGATTTTATAATTTACAAAGGGAAAATGAATTTACAAATAAATTATATCGTGAAATTTCAATGGCATAGTTTCAGGATTGAATCTAAGCATGAGGGGATCACTGTTTCTTTGGAATATTAGTGGGTATAGCTGATCTATCAGTGGTAATCTCATGAAGCAATTCCTTCACATTTGTATCATTATTATTCACTACCTCGCTTCCAAGAAAACCTGCTAAAACTCGAAGCTTGTTTCTTTTCATTACCCTAACCCCAAAGTGTGTTAATAATATTTAAACCAATTTTCACGTGTAATAGCCTGAATTCAAAACCAGCAACAACTAGTTCCACCATTCGAACAATATCTTTCACTATGTCCAAACTCTTCAATCTATCCTTCTCGTAGTCATAATTATACTTACCTTCCAAATTTTCGAGCGTAGCTATGTATTGTATCAACTGCAGCCCTTGGGTAAGTGCTATACCAACTCCTAAAGCCCTTCCATGGCTTCTACCCCGGGGAGCTACAGCTACATGATCTATGAGACGAGAAATGAAAAGTATTACCACATTGACAACAATGTCCACATACAAGAGAGTGTTTCTCTTGCACATCCTGGCAACTTGGAAAATTGTTAAAATATATAATTACTTCATGCATGCAGAAGTTAGACAAATAGTTAAGTAAATTAGTTGAGTTGAGTTACAGTTAGATTTGGTGAGTGAGTTAGAGAGTGAGTTAAGCGAGTTGATCAAGTTCAGTTATGTGTGAGAGTGTGTGCATGTCAATTAGATTAAATACCCTTCACAGGTTCATTGTATTCAGAAAGAGAGTTTTATGATTCAGAGTGATTTAGATTAATTGAAAATTCGCAGCTCATTGTTCCTGTGTGAAATATTTGCATTATTTGTGTGATTGAATCCTCTACCTTTCCAACAGATTGGTATCAGAGCGAGGTCACAGAGAATGGAAGAAAAATGGATTAGCAGTCATCCGTGTGTGAGAAGGATTTTTTTTCCCACGTTTTTACGCTATAACGCAACTGTTAATTACAGACAGAGAGTTATAACGCTAGGAGGTGCGTTAGCATGCTATCATATTGAAATTCGGTGACTTGAAAGTCAACCAAGTAAGCTGTTTTGAATACGTGAGATTTTTAAAAGGCATATGAAAGGTTTTATTTTCATAAATATTTTTTATAAAAGGTGTTTCTCATAAAGGCACAAGTAGATTTTTTTTTAAAAGGAGGTTTAAAAAAAAAAGGGGGAATTTTTCCAAAGGTTTTTATAAAAGCCTTAAAAAGTGGAGTTTTGTAATAAAGTTTTTTTTTTTTTTTTTAAAGACTTTATTATATAAAATATTTTTTATATAAAATATTTTTTCATAAAATATTTTTTATATAAATAAATAAAACCTAGGGTTTTATTTCAAGGTTGTTTTTTGGAGCTTTGCAAAGCATATTGAAGAGAAATTTTAGGGTTTTAAAAGTGAACTTTTTGTTTGAAGAAAGATGGCTACAAGCAGCTTCCAGCCACAAATTCCTTCTTTCACAGGGAAGGATTATGATGTGTGGGCCATTAAGATGGAGACCATGCTAAAAGCGCATGATTTCTGGGATCATGTCAAGTATGGGTTTGCAGAACCTCAAGATGATGCAGAATAACAAGCCCTCAGTAATGCAGAGAGGGAACAGTGGAAGAAATATAAGCGAAAGAATGCACAAGCATTACTTCTAATCCAGCAGGGAGTAGATCGAGCCATGTTCCAGAAGATCATGATAACCTCATCAGCAAAGGAGGCATAGGACTCCTTGGCGACAAGCTATCAAGGTATGGCCAAAGTTAATATTGTTAAATTGCAGAATACTACGAGAGATTTCAAAATTCTGCAGATGAAGGAGACAAAGTACATTGATTCCTTCATGAATAGGGTCATGTCGGTCGTCAATCAATTAAAAATCTATGGCGAAGATATTAAAGATCGAACAGTGATCGAGAAGGTTCTTCGATCTTTGTCTACCAAGTTTGATGTTGTAGTAGCAGCCATAGAAGAAGCAAAGGATTTGGAAAAACTGACGGTTGATGAGTTGATGGGATCTCTTCTATCGCATGAGGCAAGGATAGATAGAAATAAGGATTCCACATTAGAGACTGCCTTTAAAATTCAAGTCTATATTTCAAGAGGTCAAGGCAGAGGTCGATCGAGAGGCAGAGGATGAGGCAGCAACTATGGCGGTCACAAAGATGGCCGAGACTATCATGAGCATCAAAGTGGAAGAAGTAGTAGCAGAAGCTTTCATAATAATCAAAGGTATGAAAAATCAAAGGTAAAGTGCTATCACTGCAATAGATTTGGTCATTATGCTCATGATTGTAGGAAGAAGATTGCAGATCAAGGCAATCAGAGAGCTAATGTTAGTACAGAAAATATTGACTCTATGTTTCTAGCATGCAACACCATGCATGCACCATCTGATAAGGTCTAGCTATTAGACAATGGTTGAAGTAACCACATGACAGGCAACAAGAATTTGGTTGCTAATTTGGATTTCTCAGTGCAGACAGAGGTAAAGTTGGGGACTGACAAGACTGTGGCTATAGATGGCAAAGGAGTGGTCAACATTGTGACCAAGCAGGGGGAGCCAAAAACGATATCAGAGGTATACTATGTCCCTGGACTCAAACACAATTTGATTAGTGTTGGTCAATTAATGCAGAAAGGATACAAAGTTATCTTTTAGGGGCAACAGTGTGTTATTTACGAAAAATCCCCAAGCAAGCAATTGATTGAAAAGGTGGAGATGACAAGGAACAGACTCTTTCCTCTCATTATGAACTACAATGATCATGTTAGTCATTTTACAATTGCATGTTCTGATGCATACTGGTTATGGCACTTTTGGTTTGGACACTTGCATTTTTCCGATTTAAGATTGTTGCAGCAGAAACAGGTGGTCAAAGGTTTACCTCCCATCAAAGAACTTGCTAGCACTTGTGAGTGTTGCATCCTAGGCAAGCAACACCGTGAAAGTTTTCTGAAAGGAGTTTCTTACAGAGCAAAGAAACCACTTGAATTGGTGCATACCGACCTGTGTGGACCTATGAGGACACAGTCGATTGGTGGAAGCTATTGCTTCCTCACCTTTATTGATGATTATAGTAGGAAGACTTGGGTTTACTTTTTGAAGCAGAAGTCTGAAACTTTTGCAAAGTTCAAAGAGTTAAAAGCTTTGGTGGAGAACTAAAGTGATCAACAGATCAAGGTATTGAGATCGGATCATGGTAGAGAATACGATTCGAAGGCATTCCATGAGTATTGCAAACAACATGGAATCAGAAGACAGTTTACAACCAAATACACACCACAGCAGAATGGTGTAGTAGAGAGGAAGAACTGAACAATCATGAACATGACAAGGAGCATGTTGAAAGCAAGACACCTGTCTAATGAGTATTGGGCAGAAGCAGTTGCATGTGTTGTTTATGTGATAAACAAATCTCCTACAAAGAGCGTGATGAACAGAGTTCCAGAAGAAGCATGGTCAGATATGTCATGCAGTGTATCTCATTTCAGAGTTTTTGGATGTGTCGCCTATGCACATGTGCCTAAGCAAATAAGAGGAAAATTATATGATCAAAGTGAAAAATGTATATTTACAGGTTATAGTGACCATTCAAAAGCTTACAAATTGTATAACCCTGTCACAAAGAAGACAATCATTAGCAGAGATGTTGTGTTCAAAGAACAAGAGTCATGGGATAGGATTGTAGAAACACTAGCCGATGCTCAAACACCATTGATGGAGGAAGATCTTGTAGAAGAAGAGGAGCAACAAGAACCAAGAGAGAAAACACCAAATAGAATCACACCAGCAAGGACTCCAAGATTTTCATAGCAGCATGGATCTTCAAGCAGATCAAAAGACCAGAATTCTCCAAGCAGCGAATCAGGTAATGAATCAAGCAATGGTAAGAAAAATATGAGAAGTCTGAAAGATATTTATGATGAGTTGGATGTTAGTTCAAATTTTTCATTGTTGGTATTCCAACCTTTTTCGTTTGAAGAAGCAATCAGAGATGACAATTGGGTGCAAGCCATGGATGAAGAGATGAATTCAATTGAAAAGAATGATACATGGGATTTGGTTGATTTACCAAACGATAAAAATATCATTGGTGTGAAGTGGGTATACAAGACCAAAGTGAATGAGAAAGGTGAGATTGACAGATTTAACGCAAGACTTGTAGCCAAAGGATTCTCGCAACAACCAGGAATAGACTTTGGGGAAACATTTTCTTCGGTAGCCAAATTGGATATTGTAAGAGAAATTCTAGCGACAACAGCTCAGAACAAGTGGAAAGTATATCAGATGGATGTCAAATCAACCTTCTTGAATGGAATTTTAGAAGAAGAAAATTATGTGCAGTAGCCTCCAGGTTATGAAGTTTAAGGACAAGAAGATAAAGTTTACAGATTAAAGAAAACGCTCTATGGACTAAAGTAAGAACCTAGAGCATGGTATAGCAGAATCAACAGTTATATGATCAAGAATGGATTTTGCAGAAGCAGTATTGAGCCTACCTTATACACAAAGGAAAATGAGCATGGACAGATTTTGATAGTTTTCTTATATGTTGATGATATTATTTTTACAGGTGATCTTGAAATAGATGAATTTAAAGCAGCCATGATGAAAGAATTTGAGATGACAGATCTAGGTCTCATGAAATATTTTCTTGGCATTGAAGTTGAGCAATCTGAAAAAGGCATTTTTATTTGTCAAAATAAGTATGCAACAGATTTGCTGAAAAGATTTAGGATGGATAATTCCAAATCTGTACCTACACCATTTGCAACAGGTACAAAGTTAAGTAAGGATGATGAAGGGGCATATGTCAATCCAACTCTATTCAAAAGATTGGTTGGCAGCCTCATGTATCTCACATCAACAAGACCAGATATTATGCAGGGAGTGAGTCTGATTTCCAGATTCATGGAGACTCCAAAAGACACACATTGGAGTGTTGGAAAAAGAATTCTGAGATACATAGCAGGAACCAGAGATTATGGCATAATGTATGCAAGTACAGAAAAGAAAGAATTGACTGGATATACAGATAGTGATTTTGCAGGAAGTTTGGATGATCGAAAGAGCACATCCGGTTATGTTTTCCATATCAGTTCAGGAGTGATAGCATGGGCATCTAAGAAGAAACCTATTGTTACACTATCATCAACAGAAGTAGAATATGTAGCAGCAACTTCAGCAGTATATCAAGCAGTATGGTTAAGAAGAGTATCGGATGGACTCAAGCAAAAACAACAAGGATAAATAGCGATATACTGTGACAACACATCAGCGATTGCACTAACCAAGAATAGTGTGTTTCATCAAAAGAGCAAGCATATTGATACTATATATCACTTTATTCAAGAACTTGTGAGCAATGGAGAAGTTCACTTGAATCCGTGTAGAACGAGTGATCAATTGGCTGATATCTTTACAAAGCCATTAGCAGTAGATTTTTTTGAGTTTCACAAAAGAAACTTGGGAGTTGTAAGCCTAGCTGAGACATAGAACAGTAGGCATGTTTGAGTTTTCATGAGTTATGTTTTAGTTTAGCAATCATAATTAAGGGGGAGTGTTAAAATATATAATTACTTCCCGCATGCAGAAGTTAGAAAAATAGTTATGTAAATTAGTTGATTTGAGTTACAGTTAGATTTGGTGAGTGAGTTAGAGAGTGAGTTAAGCGAGTTGATCAAGTTCAGTTATATGTGAGAGTGTGTGCATGTCAATTAGATTAAATACCCTTCACGGGTTCATTGTATTCAGAAAGAGAGTTTTATGATTCAGAGTGATTTAGATTAATTGAAGAGTCGTAGCTCATTGTTCTTGTGTGAAATATTTGAGTTATTTGTGTGATTTAATCCTCTACCTTTCCAACAAAAATTGCAGTGCCATTGTCGAGGTCTTCATCTGTTACCTCCTGAGTATTATGGCGCCCTAACAATTTGAGCACAATGTCTATGACACAAGGCCGGAACATTTTATTGTTGCCAACATCATAACCGATGTCGTAATAAAAAACCTGACCATAAATGTTTAAAACCATGCTATCGATTTTCAAATAATCGTAACCAACAAGATTATTGACAATGTGTACAAATGACTTTACAGATTTTTAAGGTACTTTCTCTAAATCATCGTGTGTCAATCCGATGATATCGACTATCCTGGCAAGTTCCCATCACACTTCCCTAGCGTCATCACATGAAGAAAACTATTCACATAATGAATCCAGCATATGCATATCAATCACGTAGAACAAATATTTGTATCCCCTCATTAATAAAAACGAATCCTTGTTCTCTTCCTTTTATTGACAATAAAGGTGGATCAAATTGAGCTTCTGCCACAGGACCTTCCAGTCCTCTTCCTCTTTTTCCTCCTTATGGGAAAAGTAACAACAATAATGGAAAACGAAATCTTTCAACAGATATTTCATGTCAATCTTCTTTAATTTTTTGGTATAATTGGGAATTACTTCAAGGCCTTGGGTTCTGTTTTGGGTGGTGTATTGGTGCATCTGCTATCTCAAGTCAGTCTGGGGAATGGCATTTTTGATGTGGAAAGGTTGGCAATTATATGGGTTGATGGCCTCATGTTTCGCCATCCAAATAGTTTCCAGTGTCCTGCAGTTGTATAACATCTGTGCAGGGTCTTCCGCAGGTGACATTCGAATGGGATCATAAGCAAATTCTTGGAATACCACATCCATATATTCTTCCCGGACACCATCTAAAGCCATTTTTTTGAATTCAATGAGCGAAAAATGTTCCAAATATATTCGCAACTTGTTAAATATATATAGAAATATATACACGAAATCTGCTATAGAAATTCGGTTGGCTGATGGTTGTAGCCCCATGCCAATATCCCAATGAATTCAGAATAATAGAGAATTGTAAACATGATTCGTTGCTAGCATGGTAAAGAATAAGTAGGCGAGACAAGGAAATCAGTACAAGTAAGAACAATAAAACTTTGTGCAAACCTGCCTAATTGTGTTTACTAGAGTAGTCTCGATATAATTAATTAAGATGTCATATCTGTATTGAAAGTGGCAAGGTCAGTGCTAATTTGTAAAAGTCATGTGTTTCAAAAATAATGGTTAAGATTAATTTATTTATGGGTTTGAAAATCCATTTCAAACAACAAATTATTTAAAAAAATTACTATCTAGTCAAAAATTACATTACAAAATTAATAACTTAAACCTAAATTTACATTACAAAATTTATAACTTAAACCTAAATGCTATTTTGAAAATCAACAAAACTTTGAAATTGGGTTATATTTCCAAATAGCAATATTGCACATATTGTTTTCCTTTAACAAGCATATTAAAACACAATACTTGCGCAACACTAAGGACAAAAGCTAGTTCAAACACCCACTCCTAATAAATGTAATATCTCAAATCTTGTTAAAGCCTGCAAAGGTGGAAATACATGGAAAATAAATTTAAACAAAGAAAATGCAGCCAACTCAATATTCACATTTCTGAGTAATTGATAGATAAGATTATAGAGGAGACAAATACTTTTTTCCCATATCGTATTTAAACAAATATCTATTCACATTACTAAGTAATTGTTAAATAAGATTAAATAAAAAACAAATATTTTTTCTATACAATATTTAAACAAATATCTAATTAACTAGTCATACAAATCTGAAACTATTTTCTAAACAAATATAACTTATAAAACATATTGCATTGATACATATATCTGTAATCCATAATAGTCCAATATGTTTCTTTGGGTTAACTCTTTTGGACAATATTACAATACATAACCTTGGGCAGATACTGAATTTCAAAATCTATTCAACAAATATAAAAAAAAACTAATAACACTTCGTTTACAAATTGGAATTAACTATTTTATTGATCATGTTATCAAAACGGAGAATTGATTCATTTGTTCATGATTTGCAATAACTCTTTTAATCTGTTCATAATTTGCAATAACTCTTATGATAATGTTTTTAGGGTATCTAGTTCTTTTTTTTCAAAAGGAAAAAAATATTGTCTATTAGATATATAAACAGTACATTTCCAGAACATAAAATACCTAATCAAGGCTGGATTATCCTATCAATGAGACGAATCTTCCAAGCGTATCCATCCCAAGATAATATTAAGCTTTTTAACATAGTTCAACATATGAAAAGTAAAAACATAAATTTGTCATGACATAGTTCACGAGTGAGAAAAAAATTATATCAGCATTTCAAATCAGAATCGACTTCTGTTCAGCCCAAAAAAAAACATGATTGATACCATTGGGAAGCATAGGATGTTCCAGTAATTCCAGACTCACTTGCAGTTTTGTGTGCTTCATGATCATCTACAAAAAAACAAACCAAAGATATACATGGACAGGCTCGTCTGATGCAGGACTCCAGAAGACTCCCATAATCAAGCTCGCTTGATGTAGTATTTCAGGGGTTTCAATTTTTGGATCATGGTATAGGGATTTCAGACTCCCATGTTTTTAGGCCATCTCTGAATTGTGAAACCTGCATTATCCCAAAATTCATGCTAATACCCTTTTTTGAAAGTCCATCTGCTCTAGTATTATTTTCTCTGTATATGTGAAGAATGGGCAGAATATTAATTTTTGTCCATAGTTGTTTTGTTCTAAAGAGCCAACCCTATGCCCCTGGAGATGTTAATATAGCCTTGCCAGTCACAACATCAATGATAATGCTAGAGTCACCATAGATGTGTATCCCATTTATACCCATGTTGTAGACAGCCAATAAACCACTCCATAAAGCCATCAACTTCACCATATTATTAGTGCCCATGCCTGCATTCCAGCATATGTCTATCCTTTCTATCTGTGTGATTTTAATCCAAGCTCCACATACCATCATACCATCCTGGCATGCCCCATCGAAAAAAATTGCAGGGATCACAATGGGGTGAGGTCTACACCTACGCGAGCAGTCAGATATGATATCCTGTACTCGCTCCCTATCATTTATCCACTTCATTATGGCTGCATGTATATGCGAAATGGAGAAATGTTTCCCTTCAAAAATAATCTTGTTTCTGGCAAGCCATACTTCCCAGATGAGAAAGAAAGGTAAAGATTGGAATTTACCCGAGATCTTGTCCCATCTGTGGGTTGTTTCCATGAAATCCTTTGGAGTCCATGAGGGGTCCAGAAAATGGTGGCTGAATAGATTCTAAATATTAACTACCTGATCTATGCATGTGAAGAAGAGGCGATCCACCATCTCTTCATGTATAAGACATAGAGCACATCTTCCGGGTCCAGAGAAACCCCATCTGATGAGAGAATCCCACGTTAGGATTTTATTCCTCCATACAAGCCATCCAAATAATACAATCTTGGTTGGTATTATTTTGTGCCAGAAGGTCCAGAAATCCATAGACTTAATCCCTTGGAGATATTGTGAATTAATGTAGGAGTATGTGTTCTTCACCACAATCGAGTCATTTTTCATTGCTCCTTCCCATAAAATTATGTCACCCTCATTTGTGTACCATAATCCAGCTGCCTGAATACCCTATATATACTTCCCCCACTCCATCGCATCGAGGCCGGCAAGGCCAATCTGATTTGCAGTTTTCAATGTAGGAGCCCCGTGAGCCCAGTAGTGAATTACCTGATAAAAATGTATGATACTTGTGTGTGCAAGACGGTGAATGATACATTGATTTGGAAGTGAATCATCTTCCATTCCATATATGCGATCACAGCCCATAATGATCCTCAGACCATTCCCAAACTTCCATGTCAGCCTTTTGGAAAATTGAATGGCAATACTTTCCTGAAGCCTTGCCATATTGCAGATGTCGCCCACAGAAAAGTGATTTGATGGCAGTATATGTTGAGTAGTGTGTCTCCATAAAAATACTTACATTTGATTATATTTGACCATATACCATTACCCTTGATAGCTCTCCACAAGGATTTAATGAGGAGAGCAGTGTTAAAGGCTCTTGTGTTAAATACGCCCCATCCTCCATACTTTATTTAGCAGCATAATAAATCTAGCTTGCAGAGATGATGTTTCTTGGTCATTCTAGCACCACCCCACAAGAATTGCGATAAAATTTGGTTGATTTGATATACAATTTTTTCAGGAATATAAAAAATTTTCCCCCAGTAAAAAATGAAATGTGATAGGATAGCTTGGATCATAATGAACCTACCACCCAATGACAACCATTTATGTGTCCATTTACTGATCTTGGTTTTAAAATTTTCCACAAGCCATAACCAGTCCCTCACCAAATACCCACATGGCTTATTATGTACCGCAGATATACAAATCCTTCCTTTTCCCTCTTATTATGGACACCAAGAAAATTTGCAATGAAATTTATCTCATTCACATCACCATATTCATAGATGAGGAAATATTTTCCTTTGTTAATGCAAAGTCCGGAAGCATTTCCAAAATGAGAAATCAAGAAATGAATGTAGAACCTATGATTTCTAATAATCCGGCCAAAAATAAGGAGATCATCCACAAAGAGCGAATGAGTGATACTTATAGAATTTGAGAAGGAGAAACTAGAAATGAAGCCCGACCTCATCGCCATCTCCATGAGCTTGCTGAAACCATCCATGACTAATATGAATATTAGAGGAGACAGTGCACATCCTTGTCTTAATCCGCACTCAGCCCTGAAGAATTTCGTTGGTAAGCCATTTATAATCACTGCAAATCTGGCGGTAATGATGCAGGCCATAATCCATTTTATAGAGACCATGGGAAGCCCAATATTTAATAATACAAGTCTGAGGAATGACCAATAAACTGTTTCATATGCTTTAAGCAGGTCAATATTCATGATTAGGGAATCCTGTTTTCCTGTGTGCATGGTGTGAATAGCCTCTTGTGCAATGGCTATAGCATTATGAATTGATCATCCCCATAAAAATCCATATTTCTCCTTTGATATGAACTTTTATAATGTCTCCTTTTTCTGGTTTGCAATAATTTTGGAAGAGACCTTATATATGAGGTTGCATAAAGAAATCGGTCGGAAATCAAATAAATCCTTGCGGTCCGAATATTTGGGGTGGAGTGCTAAGAAAGTGGCATTAATGTTTGTTGCTATGTGCCCCATGATCCTCCCTTATTCCACCACAATAGTTATCTCCTTGGCCATAATGTCAAAAAAATTCATATAGAATTCCGTCGGCCATCCATCTGGCCCTGGACATTTATCATGGGAAAAATATTTCAATGTATGCTCCACCTCCTCCAAATTAATTTTTGCGTTTAGTACCTGCAATGCCTTGTCATCAAACATTCGTGGAATGTGCTGAAGAACCCAAGTCTGGCATTCAGGGTCAATATTCTGATCCGCTTGGTAGAAGGTAGAGAAGTGCCTGTAAGCCTCCTCCTGTGTTTCAGTCATGGAGTAGGAACAACTTCCATATTCTTTCTTAATATACCATATGGCATTCTTATTTTTCTGGTCATTTGCACTTTTGTGGAAAAATTTGGTGTTCATATCCCCTTCCTTGAGCCACTTAATTCTTCTCTTTAATTTCCACGTGAGTTCCTCAATCTTGAGTATCTCCATCTTCCTTTGTTGTAACTTATTGATAAAATTGTATGTCTCTTCATCGGGTGCCTTATTTCCAAATTCATTGTGTATGTCAATAAGATTTTTTTTTATTGCATTAAGTTCATCTCTGAGCATTTTCTTCTTTTTTATTTCCCACTCCTTAGTAATGGATTTGATCCTTTAGAGTTTAGCATGGAATATCTGCCAGCCAAATATACCTTCGTATGGAGAATTGTCATTCCAACTCTCCTTGACAAGTTCATTATACTCTAGATCCTCCAGCCAAGCTCTGTTGAATTTGAATGGCACCCCTTTCGTCTACTCTCAGAACGCCAAGAAAGAATGATGGTGATGTGGTCGGATATGTTTGTTACATGCACCATAGATCTTAGGTTTCCCAATAGATTAATCATAGATTCTGCCACCATTGCCCTGTCAAGTCCTTTCCCAATAAAATCTCCTTCAACTCTTCTATTTTTCCATGTTGGAACTAAAGGGAAAGGTCGTATATCATTCAGCCAAGAAGATGCAAAAATCCTACCAATGTAATCTGCTAAGGGATTCAAGTCTGGCTTTGAGGCCCCATGACTCATCAGCATGAAGAGTGGAGTTGAAATCCCCAATGACAATCAAATTGTCCAAAAAAAAAAGCTCGAATTATATAGTCAAGTCCAGAAAGCATTCCTATTATGATATGGTGCATATAATTTCATTATATTGATTGTGCCCTGTATTCCACGTATTTTTTTAGATAATAAAATACGACCAAAAAATCTAAAGGCCTGAAAACATGAATAATATGGATTCCACAAAGTAAGCAGGCCTCCCACATGACCAACCACATCCATAGCAGCCACATGCCAATCCGATCTAATTTTGAGAATATTGACAATTGCTTTCATTCTACAACATAGGGTCTCGTGAGAAAGAGAAATAAAGGGATACATCGCATTAAGTAGCTCATTCAGGTGATAGAGTTTGGAGGAGTCGCTCATGCCCCTCATATTCAATGAGAGGATGGAGGTCATTTGGAAACTTCTGAAGGGTTGCTTGCTCTAAGCTCCCTAAGGTCATCGAATGCAGAGATGGGGACATCCATAAGGTCAAGAAAGTCATCACGAAACAAAGATTTGGTTTTAAGACGGCCCCTAAAGTGTCTAGTTTTGGATTTATTTTTTTACAGACGGTGATATTATTCCTAGAGACAGGTGATATGACAATGTCGAGTTGTGGTGGTTCCCTATCAAAGATAGTTAAAGCAGCAAGGTCGAGATTAGGATTATGTAGTAAGGAATCAATATCACTACCAATAGTGTTTTTGGGTGACTCTGATAAATCCAGAGCTTCATCATGTCTCGGGGGTTGAGGTGAGGCCCATTCCAGCGGTGGCATGGAGGGAGAGATGTGAAGCTGAGCATTTGGTAAGGTGTCAAGCTTGGGTGGGGAGACTTGTACGAGAGCAGCAGGGGTGGTGATATGAGGGGGTTCATCCGATGATTCCTATATCAAGGAAATTTTCTGAACATTTCGATCATCTGTAGTATTAGGGCATAGTTTCACCCCCTTATCAAAACGAAACTTAGGGGATCTAGGGTCACTAGCAATAACCTCATCATTTGCAGGAGGTGTAGTTTTATCACTAAGGGCGCTAGAAGATGCATAATATTCCTCATCATCAGAAGATGGCAGAAGAGACTTACCCGATGTGAGGTCATTTTGTGATCGAACAGTCCTTCTATCCTTCCATGAGCCTTCGATAATTGATTTTCCCATATGTGCATTCTGAAATCTCATAGGATAGCTATCTTTTAGGTGTCTGGTTCGATGGAATATCAAGCACTGAAATGGTACGCCCCAATAATTAACTCTTTGTTAATGTCGTATTTGTCCCCAAACAATATCTACATCCCCCGGCAGACCACCCGAGAAGCAGACCTCCACTAATAACCAAGAAATTCTCTTGTCGTTTGTGCCAATAATGCAGGGGTTTATGTACTTAGTACTGCCAATGGAGTCTCCAATGGCCCGAAGGGCCTTTAGTGTCCAGAATTCAAGCAGGAGGCCTAGAAGTTTTATGCACACGACTTTGCTCTTTGGAGCCTCCATGACTAGGTTAAATCCCAAGTACCAGGGTAGTAGCTGCATGAAGGTCTTCCCCCGTACCCAAGTCTTCTGAAGAATCTTCACAACATCCTGCTCATTCATAAAGTGTACACTAAACCATTTATTAAGAAATAAACTCACCTTAGGAGTGTAGCCGAGGACTAGGCTCCAATACTGTTTCACCCATTCTACCATGTCAACTTCACTCTCGTCAACAAACATTCATCACCCAATAAGAGCCATTTTCTGCAGCCTAGCCACACGCCCCCACAGATCATCATATTACATATTGACCTCCTTGACATCCATGGCAAGCTTGTAAGAGGAATTTTGTTTACGAACACGGCCTTTGCATCTATTTTATCCCCTCGAGTTAGCCTTCGGATTTCCCTCTTCCCTGCCTTGTTTCAATCCCTCAGTGTATCTAGGGGGATTTACAATAGACTGTGCAATCATTCTGGCATCAACTTCAAATTCCCATAGCCTCTTTGTTCGCCTTCAATTGTAGCTACAATCAAAGATTCTTGTGCAGAAGTGTTGGAGGATAGAATGTCAATACCCTCCGCCATCAAGTATGTTATGGTGTTGACGTAAACCACGATGTAGAGTGAGGTGGAAGCTAAGTGGCAGGAATTTTAACGTCTATTCCCACCTCAACATTGGAGAATGTGAAGATGTGCCACCGTTTATAAATGGCTCGACATGACAATGCAAAAAGAATTATAGGGTCTCGAATTGGATCTCTCCCATGCACATCTTACAAGAACAAAGAGTGACAGCCCTTAAACCCAATAGCCGTTGGATGTAGTAAACAAATATATTCCCCTACTAGGAACGTTAGAGTCCTAGAAGCACCTATAAATGTATGTCGCCACCCACATAAACTAAAACTTGGATCGTCCCAAACGAGACCAGAGGTTGCCTTGGTGTGTACAAATTGTCAGTCGAATCTGCAGACACCCGCCTAGAATATTTGAATAGTTAATGCTCTGTCACATAGGGTCTTGTACCTACCATCTTTTGGTCACTGATAGACGATCTAAAAATAGGGTGGAAAGCATTTCAATCATTAGAAAAACTAGTCATTCTCATAGAGTTTCATTCAAACGTGACAACAACAACAATAGAAGTATCCCGGGCACCTCCACCATTTGGAGAATAAATGAAAACTAAAGTCTTTGCAGGGTCTATATATTATAAAGGAATCCACGCACTTACGCTATAGATAATAACATTTTGTATGAATTTGTGAAGATAGAGAGTTAGAATCAGATGATGACTCCTTCTGGGGGATCCTATTCCCTCTGTTCAACATTAGCTCTATAACTTGTATTTATTACATTGCTCTCAATATTACAATGGCTGATAAAATCAGACAAGATATCATAAATACTTCCATCCATTCAAAGGACATATCCACCTCGTATTATAAGTAATGAGGCCCCTGAAAAACACAGAAATTTTTCTTACCAAGTATTGCTATTAATAGTCTATGGTTTGAAAACTTCCCTCACTTATCCAAACAAAAACTAATGTGTTACTCAATAAGACAGAGTATGTGCTATGAAGGATTCAAATATTATCTCGGACCTTGAAGCTTTATTCCACACAAACCTCACAACAATACTACCAAATCATCTACCCATAGAAAAGTCCTAACTTTATAATACTCTAAGAACTTACAAGCAACCCATAAAATCTAATAGAAACACACCACTCTCTGCAGTCTCTGCTTAAAACTAGTTCTCGTAGAAACCGAGGCCAAAATCCGGAGAGACTCCTCGGCTCACCTGCACAGTACGCTAACGCTATTCTAGTGATACCTTCGATGCTCGGTGTGGCTCTCCACACATTCCTCCCACAATTCGCTCATCCTTACAGTTTCCCTCAGTTGACCTTCATACCACCACAGTCTCCACATAACAGTTTCCCCCAATGAAAGAACAGTTAAAAAAATGCAAAATACAAAGCACAATTCATGTGACTTTGTTGCCTAAAAAAATTGGAGTTTTCTCAAATTACCACCAAACACATTGTCGAGAATACCACATGGAATTCCTGTTTGGCTCCATGCCCACAAAACATAAGCAAGAATCAATTTATTGTTTGGATTTTAGATGCTCAAGTCCAAATTTGTGTTACAGAGAAGCGCACAACTCCTCACCGGCACACCCTTACACACATTCCAACTTCACCCAAATTGCACGTTCTCAACAACTCCACTTGCAACAAAATTCTTGTATTTTATGTATTCTAGTTCATCTTTGAGACACTTAATTATTTGATGAAGTTCTAGTATTTTATGTATTAATATTAAAATATATTTTCTAAGCATTAAGGTATTTTTCTGACCATTCAAATATATTTTCTTCCTTGTTCGGTGTTAGTAACAAATGAAAAAATAATAGACAAATTATAAAACAATACTTTAAAACATTTAACTATTTCAAAACAAAATGAACATTAACAAATTAATCCATAAGAAGTAATAAGTTATCTAAATCACTAATTGACATTTAAGTTCTAAAATGACATTTAACTAGTATCGATTTCAATGATATACATTAACTAGTAATAATTATCAATGTGGATAGTACTGATTTGCCTAAACATTAATAAAAAAATATTGTTGTAAAATTAATTACTTTAAATCATATATGTTTTATTTAAATTACAATTATATATGTTTTACTTAAATTACAATTTGACATAGTGAAGTTGACACGATTACATTTCATGATTAATTTGCCTTACACACTTTAGAAATCAATGATTAAAATTGTAAATTACATTATATTTTCATTAACTAAAGCTCTTTTTCCAATAAATAAAACTCTTTTCCACAATTATTCAGTGAAGTAACCCATATGTAGAAGATTTATTATGTAGACTCTCCATGTTACAAACCATCTTTTACTTTGCAAAAACAATTTTGGAACCTAGATGTCAATTCACTACTTGAATTCATTTTTTCCTTTCTCACATTATGTTGATATTAAAGGAAATTTGTTCACTAAAATAAATAATGTGTCTCATTTATGTCGCATTGCCACTTTCAACTACCAAAATAGAATCTACAATAATCACATAACAAAATATGTTATAAATACTAATTTTATGCTACACAAATAACATTTATAATATGTGATATCAAATTTGATAAATGAAAATTGATAATGCACATTAGCTTTGAATTTTTTATACTGCGCATTAGTTCCTATGGAGGAAGTGTGTCCACAGGTGGCATACATGCAAGAATTTGTGAAAATGTAAAGCAAGGTGGGTGAAATGTGAACCTCACTTAATTAAATGGAAAAATAGGTAGATACACATTATTTATGACTAAAGTATTAGCAAAAATCAAATAATTCCACTACTGTATTGCAATTATTTAATACTAAATTACTAAGTGTGGATGCACTGTGGACCAAATGTGGTGATTGGCACATTGAAAGCTTCATCTGCACTATAGATTTTCTTTGCACTTCTGCACATATTATAATTTGAAACATTATATACAATTGAGATTCACTTAAACAATTGTATTATACATTATTTACAATTAAAATATTATCAATAATATGTACGTAAACAATTCTATCATCCCTTGAATGAAAACTTGAAATATTCTTCTACTACAAACAAAGCTTCTATGAAATGTGGTTTTATACACAACTTTGTGGGAAATTAGAACTACTTTTACTCACTTGCAATTTTGTACACAACTTTGTGGGCAATTCGAACTACTTTTTCTCACTTGAACACTGATATAAATAATTTATAACTAAAGTATTAGTAATAATATTAGCAATAAAAGTGTTTATTTCAAAGTCCATACATCCTCACAAAATAATTTTCAACACAAGAGCATAAACAAACAGATATTTGAAACATTATTTACAATAAAAATATGATCAATAATATAAACATAAATAACATTATTATCTACATAAATTATGATCAATAATATGAACATAAATAATATTATTATCTACAGAAATTTTACCAAATTAACTACTAATATTTAACACTTAAAGCAATGTGTGGATATCCATACAAAGAACACTTCCTCACAAGAAAATGTTTGAAATATAAAAAATATTAGAAATAACTTAGTATATGTTAACCGTTTACTAAAATTTCTATTCGCTCTAGCTGGGTCTCCACATATAGTGTGTATGGAAAAAATTGTGAGGACCAAAGAGTGTGGAAAATGTGGACCTCTCTGCACAATAGAGTTACATGTCCAAATATAGCATATAAAGAAGAAGATGTGTAGTGGTACTTGTGCAGAGCAGTGTAGAACAAACAATGTTGATGAAATATGGACATCTTCTCACGAATACAAAAAGGTATTCAAAAATATGAATATCACTAATAATAGCCTATACCTCAATTTCTTACTAAAATATTAGCAATAAAAGCCTTTAGGCATGAAATACAAACCTCTCCACACAATAGAGTTAGGTGTCCATAAATAGAGCTTACACAATACGTTGTGCATCCATCCTTGTAGAGAAAGTAGTGTGGAACAAGGAATGTGGATGAAATACATATGTCTCCGTACAAATACAAAAATATTTACTAATTGTGCTAAAGAATTTGTGTGGAGGTATTAATAATGTGAAAAGAAATGCAAAAAGAAGCTCTGGCATAATAATTTGATAATATATATACACTAAAATAGTTATTTGTGCAAAGAAAGTTATCTATCACAATGCAACCCATCTGCACTGCCGCACATATGCCTATCTCAATGCAACCCATCTGCACTTCAGCACATATGCCTAATTATTTACGATTGAAATATTATCAATAATTGTAACAAGATATTTATATTATTTTGTTATTAGAGAGTGAATAATTAATTGTTTTATTTTATTTTATTATTGGAAAATGAATACATCATTACTCAGAAAACAACTAATAACTTTTTTGCGAGAAACTTAGCCTATTTTTTAGAACTTAGAGTCATTGTGAGGAGCTTATAGCCTATTGCATGGAACTTAGCTCATTGTGCAGAGCTTGTATCCTATTGTGTGTCACTTAGCTCATTATGCAAAGCTATTTTTTTATTATAGCCTATATTATGGAACTTAACTCATTATGGAGAGCTTATAGTCTATTGTGTGAAACTTAGCTCATTTCCAGGAGCTTATAGCCTATTATGTGGAACTTAGTTCATTGTTCAGAGCTTAGTGTCATTGTGTGGAGCTATTTATTTTATTTTATTATTGGAAAACAAATAAGGCATTACCTTTATTATTGGAAAATTAATATATCATTACTAAGAAAACAACTAATAACTTTTGTGCCACAAACTTAGCATAATGGAAGTGAGAAACTTAGCTTATTTTGTTGAACTTAGCTCATTGTGTGAAACTTAGCACACTTTAGAGAGCTTATATCCTATTGTGTGGAACTCTTATTGTATGGAACTTAGCTCATTGTACAGAGCTATTTATTTTATTTTATTATTGGAAAATAAATAATTCATTACCTTTATTATTGGAAAATGAATACATTACCTTTATTATTGGAAACTAAATACATTATTACCGAAAAAACAACTAATACATTTTGTGCAACAAAATTATCCTATTGTGTGGAACTCAACTCATTGTGCTGAGCTTATAGCCTATTGTGTGGAACTTAGTTCATTTTGTAGAGCTTTTAGCCTATAGTGCGGAACATAGCTCATTATGGGGAGCTTATATCCTATTGTGTGGAACTTAGCTCATTGTACATAGCATATAGCCTATTTACTAGAACTTAGCTAGTTGTACGAATTTATTTACTTAATTTTAGTATTATAAAATGAATACAACATTACCTAGAAAACATTATGCAAAAAAAATGCAGTGACTAAGCTCATTGTGTGGAGTTTATAGCAGAGCCTATAGGCTATTGTGCAGAACTTAGTTCATTTTGTTGAGATTAGGGTCATTGTGTGGAGCTATTTATTTAATTCTATTATTGGAAAATGAATGAGTCATTACCTTTATTATTGAAAACTTACACTTTTATTAGGGATAAAACAACTAATAATTTTTGTGAGACAAACTTAGCCTATTGTCCAGAAGCAAGAAACTTAGTCTATTGTGTGAAACTTAGCTGATTGCCTAGAGCTTATATCCTATTGTGTGGAAGTTGGCTCATTATGTGGAACTTATAGCCCATTGTGCTGAACTTAGCATAGCTTATATCCTATTATGAAAAACTTAGCTCATTGTGCAAAGCTATTTGTTTTATTTTATTATTGGAAATGAATAGTCATTAATGAGAAAAATGTAAAAAAAATATCACCTAAATAGCTGGGAAGGACTATGGTGCATTGAAACTATTAACCTTGAAATTAGCTTACACAATCTCAAGAAAGGCAAGTAAGATGTATATTACAACAATTTGATTAATGAAATTAAGAATACTCCAGAATAGTCTTGCATTTTATTAGTCATTTCAGTTAATGTCAATGCGGCTTCTATTAGCCATGTGTATGATAAATCATCTAGTATAGCTAAATATAGAGCTAGAATGAGAAAATATTAATTAATAAAGAAGAGGTGAAAAGATGATTGTAAAACAAACCAACCCCTTAAAATGAGAAAGAGACATCTTTACATGCACTAATGAACATTTCAACCATGAAAATCAATAATTTTAGTGCTAGTTAAATATATTGAGTTGGTCTTTTCTTTTCTCAATATTTAACAATGGAATTCATAATCCACAAATAGGGCCTCCTGTCTACCTCAGTAAAACCTCAACTTGGAGCTAGAGTTCAGGAGACTAGTAGGATGATATTGTTCATCGTATGAAAACTAGTTTAACATACTAATTTTGTGGCAACATACCATTAAAAACCATCATCAAATGATGTTATACCACCAAGCATTTAGTTTTTAAATCATGCAAAACAATAACCATTCCAATTCCAATTCATTTATTTCATTACAAATATATTTGTTTTCGACAATTTGAGGACATTGTCGATGAAACAAGGCCAGAACGTTTTTTTTTTCCAACAACATAACATATTTCGTAATACAAAATTCTAACGATATATTTTTAAAGCCATACTCTTGACCTTGAAATAATCTGAACCTGCAAGGTTATAGAGAATGTGTACAAATGGCATTATAGAATTATGAGCTTGAGTTAAGATGAAATTGAATCGATCATCATGGCAAAGGAAATAGTCAAATGGAGAAAATTTTGGGCCATGGAATCACTAAATATGTGGACCTCTAGCTACAATACATTGTCACATGTTCAATGGAATAAATAATTCATTGGTTGAAATCCAAATTATCATTTTATGGAAAGTTGTAGCTTGCTTCTTGGAGCTATTTAGGGACATCTCGTGAATTTTTGTTAGAAGTATAATAACCAAATCAAGTAACAAAATTTTGTGTTCTAAGCTCATACAAGAGTGCGTGGGAAAGGATGATGAGAGGGCTTTTCCCAAACACTCATTAGGTAGAGTTTTTTTTCTTAATTGACCACTAAATGGAAAAATTACATTGTATTTTACTTAGAAAAACCAGAATTTCATTTTTCCCAATAAAACAAGTTCTAGGCCATTACAAAATAGGAAATATATATTTGCAATGCCTTGAGGATACCCTAATTGGTGTTGGACTCATACAATAAAAACTAAGATGAAGACCTAGACTTATACCATGTGTGTGTCTATGCTTCCAAGTCAAAGATAAGTACTTAAAGTGATTTGCAAGAAGAGTTAGTGTGGCCATAGTCATGGTTAGAGGTTGTGTTCCTTCTATACAAACAAATAAGGAAGAGTCAGGGGAGGTAGGTAGTGGAAAACAAGAAATAAAATCATGTTGGTATAGGGGATTTTATCTTTTTGAAAAGTTAGTTTGTGGTGTTGAAAAACACCATCGTTCTTATTGATGGGACCCCCATGTGGTGATGATTCTTTCTATAACCTAGGCATACATAAATGTAATAGTGTTAGACTCATGCATTAAAACAATTTTAGTCATATTTTAGTCATATTTAAAAAATGTCAAAACAACAATCCATGTACTTCAATATAGAATACAAGCTTTAAAACTAAAGGATTAACTTCTACTTGTGAATTATGAATAGAATCTAAATTATATGATTATCCATAACAATGTAGACCAATCATAAAAGTCTACTTGAGAATCAAATATTAAGAGAATATAAAAAAATTATTGATAAAGATTAGTTTAGAGATTTATGTACAAATTATTATGGTGATAATTATGCATTTGGTTGAACTAAACATATAATTATGACTTTGTTGTTATGATCACCTATTGTTATATAAAAAGACCAATTGTGCAAGAAAAACCCATATAAGAATAGATTAATTTGATATAATTTCCTCTGAAGGATTTCTTATGTGTAAATCTCCAATATCCCTTGTTATAGATATATATATAATTGTTGTTAGTATGGTATTAGAGTTAATGATTTTTCATTATGTATATGAAGAAATGTGAAACAAGGACATTATGTCAATGGAGATTGTAATGATTTATCCTAGTATCCTAATATCCTTTATTTTTTTACGATCATTAAATGAATATACTTTCAGGATTAAGTTTTTTTTGTTACCAGCTTCATGGTGAATTTCTTAAAGGAAAATGTCAAGAAGATGGCAGTTTGAGTGCCCATTTTCCACACATTATATGTAAGAAAAGGGACGAAAATAAATCAAACATTTTTACTTCAGCAATGTGATAATTAGTGGAAAATGACCTATTGTCCATTCCTCGAATTGAATATGGTGTATGTTCTATAAAAAAATTCAACTCTTACTTGATCAAAATTTTATGTAATATGGCAAGCAAATATTTTCTTAAGTGAGGCTTAGAAATGGAGATCTGTGTATGGAATATTTGGTGTCAGAGACCATGTGCACTCGCTGTAGCTTAGGAAAAAGTGAGGAAGTTTGGAGAATTAAGTGTGACAACTGGGTTAATTGATGTTGTGAAATAGTTGTGATGGAGGAGTTGGAGTTGTTGGTATAGTTTGAAGAGCACTTGATTGTAGGGAGGTTCATTGTGAATATATATATATATATATATATGAACAAAAAAAAGTAAATTTCGCAACTATATAAATAGCCGAAAACAAAACCATTATTTTCACACATTTCTTCATATGGGCTGAATTTGCGAAGGACTTTTTTTGGGCTTAATTTTCAAAGGATATTTTTTGGAGGTATTTTTTAAACTGACATTTTTTTAGAGGTTTTTTGGGCTTAATTCTCAAAGGAAATTTTTTGGAGGTATTTTTTAAAGTGACACTTTTTTAGAGGTTTTTTTGGGCTTAATTTTCAAAAAACATATTTTGGAGGTATTTTTTAAAGTGACATTTTTTTAGAGGTTTTTTGGGCTTAATTTTCAAAGGACATTTTTTGGAGGTATTTTTTAAAGTGACATTTTCTTAGAGTAAATGTTTTGGGTTGAAGTAAATCTTTTATAATGATTTTTTAAAGTGATTTTTTGTCTAATTTTTTAATGAAGTTTTTTTGTAGGACTTGGAAGGAAATATTCTAAGCTTCATTTCATTTTTAAAAGACATTTTTTTGGTGGAATTTTAAAAGTAAGTGTTTTGGGTTGAAGTATGTCTTTTGTGCAAAAATTTTAAAATGAGTTTTTTTTAAATTAAATATTTAGTGATGCTTTTTTGAATTGATTGTTTGTCTTAAATTTTGATAGTGAGATTTTTTACAGGATTTTCAACGAAATTTTTTGAGCTTCATACTAAATTATCATGGGAAATGAAAGGAATTGCAAGAGAAAATATGATTGAACAAGAGACCCCGAGGCTCGTAGAGAACATGGGAGAGAATATCGCAGAAAAAAGAGAGAAGAATGCTCAAATATTGAAAGGGAAAATCAACCTCAACTAGAAATTGAAGAATATATGTAAATGTAAATATTAAAAATTTGATATTTAAAATTTAACTAGTGTATTGTGAAACTTAATTTTTATTTGATGAACTAATTTGAAAAATATTTTGCAATGTAAACAGAGAGAGATATTCCTCAAAACATTGATGATGAGATATAAAATTTTGAAAGAGAAATCTAAAGAGATATTGAACCAATGATTGAAGATGTTGAAAATGTTGAAAGAAATTCAAGTGAAGAAATTGAATCACCAGATATGTATATATATGTTGCATGCGTATTATTGAAATGATACATAATTATTAATTTAATTATTTATTGAATATGTAAACTCATTTTGTACATTTAATCTTATACGTACATATGAAATTGATATCGATAATGAGATGCTAGAAAATGTTGACACCGACACATATGGAGATAAAAAGATGACCATGTTATACGATATCGTGTTAAGCACATTATTGATAGGTTCTTCAAAGATGAAAATTTCGCAGTTCAAGCCCAAACTTTGAAAGTCTCTTAACATCAAAGAAATTAAAAGAAACTATGACTTTATTGGGTATTTTAAAATCAACAAAAGATAAAAAATTGAAGGAAAATGTGATACAAAATATAAATAGTGCTCTAAAGTCAATTGGAAGGTATAGAAAGAAAAATGATTTAGATGCACGTAGAGAAATACAAATGGCAGTGGTTTCATCACGTACTAAAGAGAATCATTTGGTAAAATCTATGGGACAAAGACTTGGAATTCAAAAAATCCCGTGAAATTTTTCCACCAGGGACCATTTTGTCAATAGTTGATTTTGCAAAGAACTACAAGTTCGTTCCACAAAAATATATACACAGTGAACACTATCATTCTGACCAAGTCTCCATGCTTTTCCATATTCTATATAGACACGCTGAACAAAATGTTGATCATATAGAAAGCACCAGTGAAAATCAACATGTTATTAGATAATATCACTTTTATATTAGTGACGATCGTACAAATGATACATATTTTGTACAACATTGTTTTGAAAAGATTTATGATTCCTTGAAAAGTTGTGAAATAAAATTCAATGAACATTGGATATGGTGAGATAGATGCATATGTCAATTAAAATCTTCACGATCATTCTTTTGGTTGTGTTGTCTTCATATGAAAACTCGCATTAAACATTGTTTGAATTTCTTTGAGACTGATCATGGAAAAAGAGAACATGATGGTGCAGGGGCATGTATAAAACAAACACTTCGAAGATATCAAATGGTCCACTCTGCAAACCGACTTGTCTCAGTTGAACAAGTTGTTCAATGGTGCATCGTTGCACTAAGTCATGAGACTAACCGATCAAGGGAAGTACGCAGGTACAAGTATATATATATATATATATATACAAATTAACTTGCATGTCTATATAGATGTAGAAATTCAATATGTACATGATCTAATTTTTATTAGATTTCTAATTTTAAACATTATTTATCACAATGATTATCTTTGATGGTATTTTGAATAACATATTTATATTCTTGTTTGAATTTTCCATATAGGTTTTTTTGGCATATTGAGGTCCAAGATGTAGATATATCGATTGGAAATGAAGTTTAAACAATAAAAGGGATTCAAAAATTGCATTCAATTAAAACAAAGCAGTACCAAAATGTGTTTGCATTTGATAAAAGAAAATATTCTTGTTTTTGTCATGTTTGCATAGACAACAAAGAATCCAATGATTTGTGAAAACAAAATGTATGTAAAATATTGGCAACATACAAAACTAAATACAAAGGGGAAAATGTCTGTTGCAAACTTTGAAGAAATGTGATCAGAGGAGACTATAGTATCATATGAAGGTGATCGAGTTTCTGATCTTGTTAGAGAAGGTAACATTTTAATTGCTTTCAAATGATAGAGATCTAGAAATAGATAATAAAATCAAGTACACATGTTAATTTTAAAGTTAATTTTTCATGTTAATTATGATCTAAATTTATGTAATTTTGTTGTATTGTGCAGGAGATGTTTTTGTTGTTGTTGCGCCTACTACCAACGCAGAAAATGTGAAGTATTATTTGATGTGTTGCACTAAAAGAAAGATAAATTTATTGGAAAACTATGATGATACCATGTTTATATATGACAGAGGGTCTATTATACTGAATTTTTTCCAAAAAACTCATCAAAGTCGAGATTTTTCTTACTTTTAAGACTATGAACCTGATGTCATAAGTTGTCAATATAGTCACTTGATGTATACAACACACATAAAGTTGATAGAAGTTCAATCAAAGAAAAAATTGAAAATTAAGAAATGAAAAATGTCAAAAGTCGATCATGAACGGGTCATTGAAGATGGCATTCCATTAGAATTTTTTTGATTGAAATTCCCAACAATTTCTTCTCCTTGGATTCATATTTTAGAACTTACAGAACTCGCCTAGAAATTTTTAGTCTTTTTTTTGTGCATTCTTAAGTTTTACATTATTATATATGTATATTTTATGTTATGTACAAGTGTTTGCACATGTACATTGTTTTGGTACATGCACATGAGTAATTTATACACATGTACACATACATAAAGATTATATGGTCTTAAATGATTTCATACATTCTCTGGTACAATTTATGTCATTATGTCATTATTGCAAAATGTACATGTGTATCTAGCATAGTTGATATAATCCAAATTTTAAGTTATGATTTTGTTTACACATATATTAAGCAAATTATAATAATCATTCTCAAATGAAAAATGGTCGATACGTGTTTTCTAATTTCTAGTTTACTATCAACTGACATCCATAGTAGCTTTTCTATGTACATTAATGAGAAATGTTGTGTACTGGATATGTTTTAATTCAATTTTAAAATTTTATGATTGTTTGACACATCTATGAACACCTAGAATTTTGTGATTGTTTTTAGATATATATATACATCAATATGTACTGTATATTAAAAAGTTATAAAAATGATTTCAAATGCAAAATGTATGAATTAAATGCAAATTTGATTTCATTGCTACATATTTATGATTGTTTTAAATGACACGTGAACATGTGCAAAATGTACACCTAAATATCACCTTTAATAGATGTATATGTCCTAATTATATAAAATTCATACATGTTCAAATGCATTTAACATCTTCCACATGTGCTTTGTAATTTTCAATTTCAATCTAGATTCATTTTAAATAAAAAATGACAAAACAGCTTGAGCTTTAAAAACAAAACATTTAATCTAAGAATGAATCTAAGTTAACATTATAACATGTCATCATGTACATGTGCAAAATGTAACAACTAAATGCAAATTTAATTCATTCATTTTTACATATATTCATGAACTTAAATATGTAAAACCACAGATACATGATTGTTTTAAATGGCACATGTGATCATGCAAAATGTACCTAAATATCACCTTTAATAGACATCCTAAATATATAACATTCAAAAATGTTCAAATGCATAACATGTACCACATGTGTTTTGTAATTTGAAATTTACATCTAGATTCATTTTAAATAACAAATAACAAAACAACTTGAGTTTTAAAAATAAAACATATAATCTAAAATCATCTAAGTTAGTTCGTTAGAACAACATGTGATCATGTATGGAAAATGTAACAACTTAATTAAATGCATTTGTGTACTTCAATCATTGTTACATATTCATGGACTTAAATATGTATTTAACCATATATAATTGTTTTAAATGACTCATGATCATGTGCAAAATGTACACCTAAATATCAATTTTAATAGATGTATGTTCTAATTATATAACATTCATACATTCTCAAATGAATTTAACATGTACCACATGTTTTTTTTAATTTGAAATTTCAATCTATATTCATTTTAAATAACAAATGACAAAACAACTTGAGTTTTAAAAACAAAACATATAATCTAGGATCATCTATGTTAGTTCATTATAACAACATGTGATCATGTATGGAAAATGTAACAACTAAATTAAATGCATTTGTGTACTTCAATCATTGTTACATATTCATGAAATTCAATATGTATTTAACCATCTATAATTGTTTTAAATAACACATGATCATGTGCAAAATGTACCTAAATATCCCCTTTAATAGACATCCTAGTTATATAACATCCCCACATGTTCAAATTTGTAACATGTACCACATGTGTTTTGTAATTTACAATTTCAATCTAGATTCATTTTAAATAACAAGTGATGAAACAACAAATTTAAAAAACAAAACATTTAATCTAATATCATCTTTAAGTTAACATTATATAACAACCTGTGATCACATGCCAAATGTAACAACTATCCAAAATTTAAAATCATTCAATAAAAGTAAATGTAGTTCAACTATCCAAAATGTAAAATATGTCAAAAAGTTATATCATGAACAATAAAAGTAAATATAACAATGTATAGTGTTACAAGTATCAAGTTATATAGAAAAATAAATATGACTGCATAAATAAGAATATCTATATAGAAAATTAAATTTAAGACTATCTATCAAATAAAATGTTGCATGTACATCATCAAGCAAATAGAGATAGATGCAATGTATTTTCTAGCAGCATCCTGAGCCTCCTTGTGCTATCATCTGAAGAATGGGGAACTCACACAATGTGTAAACATTAAAATTGAATGAGAATGTATAACTTCATAAAAAAAAAATGGGAAAAAATAATCATGCAATACCTCATGTTGTTCCCTCTCCATTGTCCTGTGTTGGTCGTCCATCAATGCATCCTCCACGATAAACTGTACAATATGTTAGTGTCAGTATTTGCATACTTCCACCACGGATCAAAACACATTTTGCATGTGCATCTTAGGTGTCCCACTCTAAAGAATTTTCAATCATTCCATTAGGTCATGATATAAAAAATTTCCACTGGTGGTTGTCCTTGTCAAGTGTCCCATTTTCCTTCACAAGTATATGCCTGCTGACCCTCTTCCATATCTTCATCATGATGAAATCAAGTCTACTCTCATTCCACTTTTATTCAAAGTCACTCATTGAGTCAGTTTATTTCATTTCTCATTAGGTCACTATGGTTTCATTAGGTCAAATCATTGCATTGTCTCATTTTCAATAAAGGGAAACAGAAGGTGTGAAGGTGACCCAGAATAAACTCATGATTTACTTCAGTCAGGTTTTCCATGTAAAGTTACATTTCATCTTTATAATTTTTCATCTCAAAAATCACATTTTTATGATAAAACCAGAGTTATTTGATGATTCCTAATTTTATGTAATTTTAAGTCATTATATGTACTAAAATCCTAAAAAGGTTGCTTATTCCTAGCTAAAGATATTTGATGAAGAAATACAAAGACCATGTCAGTCATCCAAAGCATCAAAAAAGTATTTTGAAAGGATAAAAAGAAGAAAGAAGTGTGGGTCCCAATCATAAAATGAAAAAGTCATTCATAGTATAAAAAGCTTATTTGCCAAAGAGATGTCCTCATTTGTTCATGTGTCAAAGAGAAAACACAATTTTGGAGAAAATGTGGTTCGAACAAGGAAGAAACTGCAAAAATTGGCTGGCGCTATGCATAGAGCATTTTATTCAGTGAAAAATTACACAGTGATGCACATAGAGAGAGGACGTTGCGCACAGGGCCTAAACCCTCCCAAACTTCTCCAAACACCTCAAGGTTGCTTCTTCATCTCCAAAATAAGTAAGTGAACCCTTGTAACTCCCTCTTTCTCCGTTTTATGCTTGTGTGTGAGTTTTATGTTGGAAAAAATTACAAAGAAACCCTAGTTTTTCTTTGTCACTCCCAAAATCCCCATCCCCCTCACAAACTTGCCAAAACCCCCTTGTCAAAAATTCATTGTCCCTAGACCCTACCACATCACCCCATACTTCTAAAAAAAAATAAAACTACCCCTACATCCTCATCCCTAAGTCCCTTTACTCTTTTCCATTAAAACCCCAATTTCTAGGAATTTCACTATTTTTTCCGAGATTGTCCCCCTACCTTTAACCTATAATTAAATTATCTTTTTCATCTCCCTTCATATTTTCACCTCCCATCACCTCACAAGGTTTCTTAACCCTTTTCCCCATCTCTCTCAATTTTTGTGACCCTATCCCTATCCCCTAAAGCCCTCATTTCATCATTTCCTTCCCTGCTCCCACTTCCTTCACTCCCTTATTCACTCTCCCTTTCTTCCCTCTTCCCTAGGGTTTCCAAAGTGCCAAAGAAACAAGAATGGAGAGAGAGGACATATATTACATAGAGGAGGAACACAATGATGATGATTTTGAGGAAGATGAGATTTTACAGCAAATAAGGCCACACAAGGGAGGCAAAATCATCAGAGTAGAGCCAACAAACCTTATAGAGCTAGAGGCTTCACCTTTAGTTGTGTCATGTTTTAGATATGTCGGGTGCTATAAGTTTTGTGAAAATGTGGAAAGAGTTCAGCATCACCCTGAGTTGACTAGGCTTTTCATACTGAACCTCCACGATAATAGGGTAACTCTCGCAGGTGTAACTTTTTCCATTTCCACTTCTATTATTGTTGATGCTATAGGGATTCCAAATGTAGGGGAGAGATGGTACAAAGAAAAGGACCGGGGTTATCACTATTTTGAGCCTTGAGGTACAATAATGAAAAAATAAAGTTTTTCCCCTTCATTTTCCTCCTCAGCAAGTATGCACCGACGATGAAGATTATCATGAGATACTCCAGTTGTGAGGGAAGATTCACTAGATTTTACACATATCATATCAGCTTGTTCATGCATTTCACTAGGGTGAGGATGTTGAACATCCCATATTTCTTGCTCCAGAACATTGAGAATATGACATACTTGGTGGCAAAGAAAGAATATCATCGACAGATGAACAACCTCTATCACCACTCCCTCATCAAAGTCATTGTGCTTCATCATCTCAATCTACTCAACATCTCTTAGGATACCTTCATGTACAATGACATATTCACAAATCCCAAAATTCCTCCACCAATGCCACAGGAGAGTAGAGAGACATATACTAGCCCTGCAGCTGTAAAAAAAAGGAAAGATAAAGTCAAATCACCCAGGCAAGTCAAAGAATTTACTGTGACATATCAAACAGGGCATAGAAATTTTTTGCAGCACATAGGCAAATGCTTGCTCCACATCATGTGGAAGGGGCTTTTCCTTCTTCATCAACAAAACAGGTACAACAGGCACAGAAGGGAAAGGAAAAAATCACAGAGACATTCAACCATGTAGAGTCAGATCAGGAGCATGAACATGCCCATGGGGTAGAGGCTAATTTTGAGCTAGTAAACCTTGAAGAGTTTGTTGACACTACCACATAAAGCATTTCCATCAAATAAAAGGAGGTACAGATCAGAGAGCTACAAACCAATCTTGGGAGGGAAAAATTCATCATCTCTTCCCTAGAGCAAGAGAACAAATAGCTGACAGGCAAGCAAACTCTTTTAGAGATGAAGTTGTTGCAAGAGAGGAGGAAAAACATGATTGATCAAGCAGCCATGGAATATCCTAAGGAGGCTAAAAACATCAGGAAAAAGCCAAATAAAAGAGGCTTCAAAAGAGCATTGGAGAAAGAAGAGCAAGAAGCCCAAAGTCTAAGTTTTGACCAACGGTTGGAAAAGGAGATTGAAGATAATAGAGAAGTGTGGCTTGAGAGAGTCAAAATTCACTTGGAGAAGCTGTTGATGAAGGCCAATGGATACAATCAGATGCTTAAGCACATGGCCCATAACTATCAGACCTGGAACAAAATTTGCAATATCAAGGTCAAACAGATGAAGGATGAACTAAAGGAGATCCGGAAGGGAGGGAAAGGACGTGACAAACTCAAGATACTTGTTGATGCCTCCTTAGCTCAACTTGACATGTGGTTATGGGAAAATCCCACAAATTTTGAGCAATTTTGAAAAAAATTGGAAACTTTTGAGTTTTCGGGAAAATTTTTAAAAACACGGAAAAACTAACTGAAAGCGTTGCACACTCTTTCGAGGAATCCAATGGAAAAATTAAAGAAATAAGCGGGTTGATGATTATGAGGAAATACCCCCTATGCTTTTTCTAAGCATTTGGAGCAAAAATGGTCAGGAAAAGGGCCAAAAATACCCAAATAATCATGTTTTTGCCTCTTTTTCAGGTTGGGGTTGTGCATAGAGGTAGTCTTGGGAGATTGCACTTTTGATGGTCAAAACAGCTCCAAATCAGAAAATAAAAGAATATCTAGAAAGTAGACAGGCCAAGCTTTCCATGGGCTATAATGAGATCAATTTGGACAAAGGTAAGTCAATCAAAAGTGACATGCAAGAAGGGTTATTTTTTTTCCTCCTTGGCGCTGCCCATAGGACAAATTTTTCGTGTTTGGTCAATTTTCTCAATTTTCAGAAATAACTTTCACTTGTGTAAATTTGACTTTTTATGGATGTAATAAGTGGTTGATGATGTAATTATGGTGTTCTAGATGTTACCTATGGTAGATAAATTAGGTAAATGGCCTTAATGACGTGTAATGAATCAGTTTTCTTAAATTAGGTATGATTCAATTTGACCACCCTATTCTCTAGTTGTCAGTTCAGTATTTCTTGGAACAGCTCCTCCTCTCATGGATTCAACCCCGTGAAGCTAGGATGATTTTGTTTCAAGTCTATATCATGTATTTTATCAATCATTGTAAGGGGGGGACTTAGTTGGATACTTGGCCTTTGAAGAGACACACTTTATATCAGTTCCGAGTAGGAATATTAATCATATTTGTAGCTATTTTTATTGGATCGATGTGGTATGGTGTTTAGTTTCAGTTTATCCCTTTTTTCTCATATTTTAGAATGTTTTTTTTTATTTCATCCATCATTTCATTGCTATTAAGTGAATTTTTTCAAGTTTGATGCACATAATCCATAATTTTATGCCATGTTTTGGGTAGACATTCACAGCCTGTAATTTCTTTAGTTTAGAAAGAACCCATGATTTCACCATGCTCTTTCTAACTCCTCACCTATATTGATTATAACACCAATTGAAATCCTGAAGTGCTAAGTCACTGTGCCTACCTTGCCCTATATAACACCCTACAAATTTTGACCTTATTTTGTTTGCCCTAAACTGCTTTTTCTCCTTCTGATCCAGCACAATCAAATCAAAACAATCAAAAACCTGAGCTACTATACGTAGCCTAGTACTTTCATTAGCCAGTCATATTGGCTGTGATCCTTACAGAAAGAGCCCTCTCCTTGCCTAGTAGGGCTAGCTACTTGGCTAAGCGTGGTTTGTGGTTACCTCGGAATTTCCTTCTTCGGCTTGAGGTTCAATCCGAGTGATAACATATTGGTGACCATACTGGCGAAGCAAAAGATCATATCTTCCATGGGAAAAAATGACAAAGTTTAGATCTGATTGTTGATGGTGGACAGCAATCAGATGCATATGAAGGTTGAACTCTTCACGTGGTGACTCCAACTTGACGTAAAGACTCCACTGGAGGATTGACCTTGCTAGCAGGAAAATGGAAGGATCTTACACAAAGGTCAGGTATTCAAAGTGGAATTGTATTCAAGATCTAATCTGATTTCTTGTAAATTACTTCTTTTCTTTTCCTGAAACTATCCTAAAAGTTTTCCGGAGATTGTTGTATAATAAATATGATCAAAATATTGATTCTACCTATTCGAAAAGTGTAAATACCGAGTTTTACTTTGATCTTGGTCCACATCCTCTTCCTTTTTCTGGATCTTATGATGACCATCTTAAAATTGACGAGCCTAAAGAGATCAAGACTGATCCTACAACTTCTATACATACTCCTACACATTGTAAAATTCTAGATCAATACAAACCACTCATCTTACCTCCTATACTCCATGCTTTCCCTGAAAATCATTACCTATATCTGCCGAGGTTCGATGGTGAATATGACAACATCACTGATAAGAGACATATGCATAATTTTGAGACTTTTCTAGACCTTTTTGAAGTTGACAAAGAGGATATCAGTATCAGGATATTTTCTCTTTATTTGCAAGGAAAAGTCAAGAGTTGGTTCAAAAACTTGCCTGCCGCGAGCATCTTAGATTTCCCGCAGTTTGTCAAAGTTTTCCTCGACAGGTGGGTGGTAAAAAAAAAAACCTTTCCTTATTCTAGAAGAGTATGACCAGCTAAAAAGACAGCTAGGGGAGACAGTACAACATTTTTCTACCAGATTCAATTAAGTTTATTATTCGATACCTGCTGATATAATACCACCTCCTGGCTCAGCACTTTTACATTACCCAGATGCCTTTGATCCGGAAATGGAGTTTCAACTAAGAGAAAGGAACCTTGCAACAATTGGAGAGATGCAGAATAGTGCAGTAGATGTAGAGGCTAATATGTTGATCATAAGGGAAAAGTTGAAGGAAGAAGAGAATAAGAACATTGCAGAGCACCTGACATCTTCAAAGGTAAAGCTTGACATTTTGGTAAGTAAAATATAGTAAATGATGAAAAATATCACCATGAGAGATGTATTTTCTGTTCAAGATCATAATGGCCCACTTATCCCAAAAAAAGAAGAGATTGCAAGCCCTAAAGATTTTCCTGCTAATCCCAACCCCCATAGATCATAAAATGGATTTGTAGATCAATCCGAGGAGAAACAATCTGATAATATAATGTGTATGATTGGTGACATTACTTATATTTATGATTATCCAAAGCTTCATCACTATGATGATGATTATGTTCTCCAAACAGAAGCCAATATTGTAGAGAAATCAGCAGTTGGTTTGTGGGAGGAAGTTCAGTTTCAACAGCTCGAAAACAGTGATCAGCCGATGCATATCAGCTATGACAGTGATGAGGAAAGTCTAGAAAATTTGGAAGTAAGTGAAGGATCTTTCCCTCATTGCTTTACTTCATTTCATTTCATCAGAGATAACTTTCATGTGATCAGAAATCAACACTCATTGAGTTTTGATCTTGACAAATAAGAGGATAATCAATTTTTTTATCAAAGCTCCTTACCCTTGTGTTTCTCCTCATTTTAAAAAACAATAGAAAACTATAAGCAAGCAGGTAAGCAAGTGTTCAACACTATAAATGATGAACATTCTCTTAAATTGGTTGAGAAAATCATTTGCGACATAGAATCCTCCTTAGCTCCAGATTTGCAGCCAACAAATGACATTGAATGTCAAGTTGCAAATGAAGGCTTGGAAGTTGAAACACATGATCAAATGATGCAAGATGATTTTGTACCATTATGTTTTAAATAATTTCAATTTTTAAAGCAAAACTTTCATAATATCTATAAATAAAAGGATGAGAAGCCTGTAGAGTGTCATGCAGTCTCATTAAAACCGATGGATACGTTTTAGCAGTCTTTTCAAGTTTTTCATGACCCAATAGTTGATATGTTAGATGATATCTGTAGTAAAAGTCCTTCTCCATTAGCTATCTGTGAGCCTAAAAAGAGTGTTGATATAAACTTGATCCGACAACCAACTTCATTGTTTTGTTTAGTGATTGTTTCATTACAAATCTCATACCAATATTTTCAGTCATATCAGGAGAGTAATGAAGAATATTCTTGTTTTTTTTATGATCATCGATAAAAATTAGTCATTCACAAGTTTCAAGATCCTTTTGTAAACTTGCTGCAGTCGTCAAAGAAAGAAAGCACAGATGTTAGGAAAATTTTAAAACCAAGGTACGAAGACTACCTGGAGCAGAGCAGTAATGTATTAGATGGGTGCAAAATCAATATGTATTCCTATGAAGATCCTTTCAGGGCATTCTTGAGGTCATCCGATGGACTCATGCTTTGAAATTTCATCAAGATTCAATCTGTTGACATGTTTTCATGGGATTTTCCTTTTAGTAGTTCTTTCTTCTTGCTCATAAGAAAGCACTTGCAGAGAATTCAAACAGCAACTAGAATGCTTACATGGTTGCATTGGTTGTTCCATTTCACTTGATCAAGTGATGAATGGATCAGTTAGAGTAGGTTTTGTTGAATAAGCTCAATTTCGAGCATCTTTTTCAGTCAGTCTTGAGTCAGTCTTGAGTTAGTTTATTGAGTCGAGTTTTCAGTATTCAGTTAGTCTTTAGATTATGACTCCATTGCAAAAGGAATATGCACTTGGTCTACGGTGTTCTTGGCACCTCTGAAGGAGCTACCATCCCCAGCTGGAGCCAATGTTAGTGTCAGTATTTTCATACTTCCACCAGGGATCAAAACACATGTTGCATGTGCATCTTAGGTGTCCCACTCTAAAGAATTTTCAATCATTCCATTAGGTCATGATATAAAATTGTTCCACTAGTGATTTTCCTTGTCAAATGTCCCATTTTCCTTCACAATTATATGTCTTCTAACCCTCTTCCATGTCTTCATCATGCTGAAAACAAGTCTGCTCCCATTCCACTTTTAGTGAAAGTCACTCATTGAGTGAGTTTCTTTCATTTCTCATTAGGTCACTAGGGTTTCATTAGGTCAAATCATTGCATTGTCTCATTTTCAATAAAGTGCAGCAGAAGGTGTGAAGGTAACCCAGAATAAACTCATGATTTTCTTCAGTCAAGTTTTCCATGTAAAGTTACATTTCATCTTTATAATTTTTCATCTCAAAAGTCACATTTTTGAGATAAAAACAGAGTTATTTGATTATTCCTAATTTTATGTAATTTTAAGTCATTATATATAATAAAACCCTAAAAAAGATTCTTATTCCTAGTTAAATATATTTGACGAAGAAATACAAAAGCCATGTCAGTAATCCAAAGCATCAACAAATTATTTTGAAAGGATAAAGAGAAGAAAGAAGTGTGGGTCCTAATCATTAAAATCCAAAAGTCATTCATAGTATAAAAAGCTTATTTGCCAAAGAGATGTACTCATTTGTTCATGTTTCAAAGAGAAAACATGATCTTGGAGCAAAGGAGGTTCAAACAAGGAAGAAGCTGCAAAAATTGGCTGGTGCTACGCATATAACATTTTTTCCAGTGCAAAAATTACACAGCACTGCGTATAGAGAGAGGGTGTTGCGCACCTGGGTAAGGCACTGCGCACAGGGCCAAAACCCTCCGAAACTTCTCCAAACACCTCAAGGTTTCTTCCTCATCTCCAAAACAAGTAAGTGAGCCCTTGTAACTCCCTCTTTCTCCATTTTATGCTTGTGTGTGAGTTTTATGTTGGCAAAAATTACAAAGAAACCCTAGTTTTTCTTTGTCACCCCCAAAATCCCCATCCCCCTCACAAACTTCCCAAAACCCCCTTGTCCCAAATTCATTGTCCCTAGACCCTACCACATCACCCCATACTTCTAAAAAACACTAAAACTTCCCCTAAATCCTCATCCCTAAGTCCCTTTACTCTTTTCCATTAAAACCCCGATTTCTAGTAATTTCACTATTTTTTCCTAGATTCCCCCCCTACCTTTGGCCTATAATTAAATTCTTAGTTTCATCTCCCTTCATATTTTTACCTCCCATCACCTCACAAGGTTTCTTAACCCTTTTCCCTGTCTCCCTTAATTTTTTTGACCCTCTCCCTATCCCCTAAAGCCCTCATTTCATCATTTCCTTCCCTGCTCCCATTTCCTTCACTCCCTTATTCATTCTCCCTTTCTTCCCTCTTCCCCAGGGTTTCCAAAGTGACAAAGAAACAAGCATGGAGAGAGAGGATAGATATTGCAAAAAGGAGGAACAAAATGATGATGAGTTTGAGGAATATGAGATTGTACAACAAAGAAGGCCATAGAAGGGAGGTAGAAGCATCAGAGTAGAGCCAAAAAATCTTAAAGAGCTAGAGGCTTCACCTTTAGCTATGTCGTGTTTCAGATATGGTGGGTGCTATGAGTTTTGTGAAAAGGTGGAAAGAGTTCAGCATCACCCTGAGTTGAGTAGGCTTTTCATACTGAACCTCTATGATAACAGGGTAACTCTCGCAGGTGTAACTTTTGACATTTCCACTTTTATTATTGCTAATGCTACAGGGATTCCAAATGTAGGGGAGAGATTGTACAAATAAAAGAACCTAGGTAATCACTATTTTGAGCCTTACCTCAAGACCAGGTACAAGAATGAAAAAATAAAGTTTTTCCCCTTCAGTTTCCTCCTCAGCAAGTATGCACCAATGATGAAGATTATCATGAGATACTTCACTTGTGAGGGAAGATTCTCTAGATTTTACACATATCATATTAGTTTGCTCATGCATTTCACTTGGGTGAGGATGCTGAACATCTCATATTTCTTGCTCTGGAACATTGAGAAGATGGAATACTTGGTGGCAAAGAAAGAATATCATCATAAAATGAACAGCCTCTATCATCGCTCCCTCATCAAACTCATTGTGCTTCATCATCTCAATCTACTCAACATCTCTTGGGATACCTTCATTTCCAATGACATATTCATAAATCCCCAAATTCCTCCACCAATGCCATAGGAGAGTAGAGACACATCTACTGGCTCTGCAGCTGCAAAAACGAGGAAAGATAAAGTCAAATCGCCCAGGAAAGTCAAAGAATTTAGTGTGACATATCAAAGAGGGCTTATAAAATTGTTTGTAGCACACAAGAAAATGCTTGCTCCACATGATGTGGAAGGGGCTTTGCCTTCTTCATTAAAAAAAAAGGTACATCAGGCACAGAAGGGAAAGGAAAAAATCACAGAGACATTCAGCCATGTAGAGTCAGATCAGGAGCATGAACATGCCCATGGGGTAGAGGTTGATTTTGAGCTAGTAAACCTTGAAGAGTTTTTTGGCAATACCACATCAAGAATTTCCATAAAAGAAAAGGAGGCATAGATCAGAGAGCTGCAAACAAATCTTTGGAGGGAAAAATTCATCATCTCTTCCCTAGAGCAAGAGAACAAACAGTTAATAGACAAGAAAACTCTTTTAGAGATGAATTTGTTGCAGGAGAGGAGGAAAAACATGATTGATCAAGCAGCCATGGAAGATATTAAGGAGGCTGAAAACATTAGGAAAAGGCCAAAGACTAAGTTTTGACTAGCGATTGGCAAAGGAGACTGAAGATAACAGAGAAGTTTGGCTTAAGAGAGTCAACATTCATTTGGAGAATTTTTTGATGAAGGCCAACGGAGACAATCATATGCTCAGGCACATGGCCCATAACTATCAGACCCAGAACAAAATTTGCAATATCAAGGTCAAACAGATGAAGGATGAACTAAAGGAGATCTGGAAGGGCAAGAAAGGAGGCGAAAAACTCAAGATACTTTTTGATGCCTCCTTAGATCAACTTGACATGTGATTTTGGGACTATCCCACAAATTTTGAGAATTTTTGAAAAATTTTGGAAATTTTTGAGTTTTTGGGAAAATTTTAAAAAACACAAAAAAACTAGCTCTATGAGCAGCGCCTTGGTGTTGCGCACTCTTTTGGGGCATCCAATGGACAAATAAAATACATCAGTGGTTTCATGATGATGATGACATACCCCCTCTGATTTTGCTAAGAATTTGGAGCAACATTGGTCAGGCAAAAGGGCCAAAAATACCCAAAAAATCATGTTTCTGCCTCTTTTTCAGGTTGGCGTTGCGTATAGAGGCAGTATTGGGAGATTTCACATTTTTTGGTTCAAAACCGCTCCAAATAATAAACTAAAAGAATATATGGAAAGTAGATAGGACACGCTTTCCAATGGGCTATCATGATCTCAATTTGGATGCCGGGAAGTCAGTCAAAAGTGACCTATAAGAAGGGCTATTTTTTTTCCTCCTTGGCACTGCGCATAGGACAAATTTTGCCTCTTTGGTCAATATTCTCAGTTTTCATAATTAACTTTCACTTGTGTAAATTTGACTTTTTACTGTTGTAATAAGTGTTTGATGATGTAATTATGGTGTTCTAGATGTTACCTAGGGTAGATACATTAGGTAAATGGCCTCAATGACATGTAATGAATCAGTTTGCTTAAATTAGGGATGAGTCACTTTGACCACCCTATTCTCTAGTTGTCAGTTCATTCTTTCTAGGAAAAAATCCTCCTCTCATGGATTTGAACCCCTGAAGCTAGGATGAGTTGGTTTGAGGTCTATATCATGTATTTTCTCAGTCATTGTAAAGGGGGGACTCAGTTGGATGTTTGGCCTTTGAAGAGACACACTTTGTATCAGTTCTGAGCATGAATATTAATCAAATTTGCAGGTATTTTTATGGGATAACTATGGTATGGTGTTTAGTTTTAGTTTATCCTTTTTTGCTCATATGTTAGAATGTTTTTTTTATTTCATCCATCGTTTCATTGCTATTAAGTGAATATTTTCAATTTTGATGAACAGAATCCGTAATTTTATGCTTTGTTTTGGGTAGACATTCACAGCCTATAATTTCTTCAGTTTAGAAAGAACCCATGATTTCACCATGCTCTTTATAACTCCTCACCTGTCTTGATCGTCCCACCAATTGAAATCCTAAAGTGCTAAATCATTGTGCCTACCTTGCCCATAGAACACCCTGCAAATTTTGACCTAATTTCCTTTGCCCTAAATTATTTTTCTCCTTCTGATCCGGCACAATTGAATCAAAACAATCAAAACCTTGAGCTACTATACCTAGCCTAGTACTTTCATTATCCAGTCATATTGGCTATGATACTTACGAAGAGAGCCCTCTCCTTGCCTAGTAGGACTAGCTACTTGGCTAAGTGTGGTTTGTGGTTACCTCGGAATTTCCTTCTTCAGCCTGAGGTTCAATTCGAGTGATAACATATTGGCGACCATACTAGGGAAGAAAAATAGCATATCTTCCCTGGGAAAGAACGACAAAGTTTAGATCTGATTGCTGATGGTGGACAGCAATCAGATGCATATTAAGGCTGAACTCTTCAACTAGAAACTCTAACTTGATGTAAAGACTCCACTGGAGGATCGACCTTGCCAGCAAGAAAATGGAAGGATCTTACACAAAGGTCAGGTATTCAAAGTGGAATTTTATTCAAGATCTAATATGATTTCTTGTAAATTACTTCTTTTCTTTTCCTGAAACTATCCTGAAAGTTTTCCGGAGTTTGTTGTATGATAAATATTATCAAAATCTTGATTCTACCTATTCGAAAAGTGTAAATACCAAGTTCTCCTTTGATCTTGGTCCACATCCTTTTCCTTTTTCTAAATCTTATGGTGACCATCTTCAAATTGATGAGCCTAAAGAGATCAAGACTGATCCTACAACTTTTGTACATACTCCTACACCTTGTAAAATTCCACAATGATACAAACCACTCGTCTTACCTCCTATACTCCATGATTTCCCTGAAAATCATTACCTATATCCGCTGAGGTTTGATGGTGAATATAACAACATCACTGCTAAGAGACATATGCAGAATTTTGAGACTTTCCTAGACCTTTTTGAAATTGACAAAGAGGATGTCAATATTAGGCTATTTTCTCTTTATTTGCAAGGAAAATTCAAGAGTTGGTTCAAAAACTTGCATGCCGCGAGCATCTCAGATTTCCCTCATTTCTTCAAAGTTTTCCTCGACAGGTGGGTGGTCAAAAAAAACCATTTCCTAATTCTAGAAGAGTATGACTAGCTGAAAAGATAGTTAGGGGAGACAGTACAACAATTTTATGCCAGATTCAATCAAGTCTATTATTCGATACCTGCTGATATAAGACCCCCTCCTGGCTCAGCTCTTTTACATTACCCAGATTCCTTTGATCCAGAAATGGTGTTTCAGCTGAGAGAAAGGAACCTTGAAACACTTGAATAGATGCAAAACAATGCAGTAGATGTAGTGGCTAATCTGTTGATCAGAAGGGAAAAGCTGAAGGAAGAAGAGAAGAAGAACATTGCAGAGCACCTGACATCTTCAGAGGTAAAGCTCAACATTTTGGTAAGTAAAATAGAGGAAATGATGCAAAATATCACCATAAGAGATGTATTTTCTGTTCAAGATCATCATGACCCACTTATCCCAAAAAAAGAAGAGATTTAATGCCCTAAAGATTTTCCAGCTAATCCCAACCCCAATAGACCAAAAAATGGATTTGTAGATCAATCCGAGGAGAAACAATTTGATAATCTAATGTGTATGATTGGTGACATTTCTTATATTGATGATTTGCCAAATTTTGATCAGTATGATGATGATTATGTTCTCCAAACATAAGCCAATATTGCAAAGCAATCAGCAGTTGGTCTGTGGAAGGAAGTTTAGTTTCAGCAACTCGAAAACAGTGATCAACCGATGCATATGAGCTATGACAGTGACGAGGAAAGTCTAGAAAAATTGGAAGTAAGTGAAGGATCTTTTCCTCTTTGTTTTATTTCATTTCATTTCATCAAAGATAACTTTCATGCCATCATAAATTAGCACTCATTGAGTTTTGATCTTGACAATCAAGAGGATAATCAATTTTTTTATCAGAGCTCCTTACCCTTGTGTTTCTCCTCATTTGAAAAAATAAGATAAAACTATAAGCAAGTAGATAAGAGAGTGTTCAACACTATAAATGATGAACAGTCTCCTAAATTGGTTGAGAAAATCATTTGCAACATAGAATCCTCCTTAGCTTTATATTTGCAGCCACCGAATGCCATTGAATGTCAAGTTGGAGATGAAGGCTTGGAAGTTGAAACACAAGATCAAATGATGCAAGATGAGTCTGTACCACTATGTTTTGAAGCATTTCAATATTTAAAGAAAAAATTTCATAATATCTCTAAAGAAAAGGATGAGCAACCTGTAGAGTGTCATGTAGTCTCATTAAAACCGATGGATACATTTTAGCATTCTTTTCAAGTTTTTCATGACCCAATAGTTGATTTGTTAGATGATATCTGTAGTAAAATTCCTTCTCCATTAGCACTTGAAAAGAGTGTTGATATAAACTTGATCTGACAGCCGACTTCATTGTTTTTTTCAGCAGGTGTTTCATTACAAAGCTCATACCAAGATTTGCAGTCATATCAAGAGAGTAATGAGAAATACTCTTGTTTTGTTGATGATCATCAAGAAAAATTAGTCATTCACGAGATTCAAGATCACTTTGTCAACTTTTTTCAGTCATCAAAAATAGAAATCACAGATGTTAGGAAAAATTTAAAACCAAGGTACAAAGACTACCTAAAGAAGAGAAGTAATGTATTAGATGGGCTGGAAATCAATATGTATTCCTATAAAGATCCTTTCGCAACATTCTTGAGGTCAACTAGTGGGCTCATGCTTTGCAATTTCATCAAGATTCAATCTGTTGACAAGTTTTCATGGGAGTTTTCTTTTAGTATCTCCTTCTTCTTGCTCATAAGAAAGCACTTGCAGAGAATTCACACAGCAACTAGAATGCTTACATGGTTGCATTGGTTGTTCCATTTCACTTGATCAAGTGATGAATGTATCAGTTAGAGTAGGTTTTTTTGAATAAGCTCAATTCCAAGCATCATTTTCAGTTAGTCTTGAATGAGTCTTGAGTCAGTTTATTGAGTCAATTTTTCAGTATTCAATTAGTCTTTAGCTTTTGACCCCATTGCCCAATGAATATGCACTTGGTCTATGGTGTTCTTGGCACCTCCCAAGGAGCTACCATCCCCAGATGGAGCCAATATTAGTGTCAGTATTTTCATACTTCCATTAGGGATCAAAACACATTTTTCATGTGCATCTTAGGTGTCCCACTCTAAAGAATTTTCAATCATTCCATTAGGTCATGATATAAAATTGTTCCACTGGTGGTTGTCCTTGTCAAGTGTCCCATTTTCCTTCACAATTATATGCCTGCTAACCCTCTTCCATGTCTTCATCATGTTGAAAACAAGTCTTCTCTCATTCCACTTTTAGTCAAAGTCACGCATTGAATCAGTGTTGTGTAACCAGCTCCAAAAATAAAATAAAAGATATATCAACGCCTTAGAAATAAGCCACTTCGAGGTGGAAACCTCCAATACATTACATAAATGAACAATTATTGGATGATACAAATGAACAAAACCTCCTTCTATATATAGGAGTCCATGGGGCCACAATATAATCCTAGTGGGGCCACAATGTAATCCTAGCCGACCTAACAATAATAATGTAAGGGCACAATAATAACAATATGGGGGTTACAGGGGTACAATAATAACAATAAGGGGGGCTACACTAACATAATAAGGGCTACACTATTAATATAGGGACTTAACATGCCCCTCTCCTTCAAACAAGTGTTGTCCTCAACGCTTGATTATTTCTTGATGCTTCTGTATAAAATTCTCATCCTCCAATGTGAAATATTTTACAGGAAAGTTCTTCCACTTGCTGAGATACTCTGAAATCGATCGTACTTATCGAGTTCTTGTTTCTATGACTGCTTCATAACTTCTTTCGATGTGATGTTGATCTTCATGTTGTTTCATTAGATTCTGCACCAAAGTTGGGTTATCCTTTGAGAGTTGGAGAACTTGTTGTTGATGCTCGATGTGATCTTCCACTAATTTATCATCCATATTAGCTATTATTTGATCCTTCAAACCATCCAACTTAGCCTCCATTTCTGATTTTAAACCATCTATTTCATCTTCGATTGCTCTTCGTAAGATCGAAACTTGTTGCACTTGGTACCGTAATTTTGATATCTCATACTGCAACTTTTTCTCTTCATGCGTCATAGTATAGATTTTTGAGGGATTAATGGGAATTGAATTATTTTTTGGAGGAATTATAGAACCCAATACTGATAAAAATTCTAAAATATCAATTGAAATCACTTCAATTGCTTTTTCAAACAAACGTTATGCAATTTTTAAAACCAGATACACACCTTTCTCTTGCTTTTGAGGAGCTAGATATTGAAATTAAATTATCTCTATAATTGCAGATCCTAAATATCTGAAATTCACCCTTGTAGTATTACTTTGAATCTTCTTTCAAATGCCATAGGTCTGATCTGATTTGGATTCTTCAAGACAAAGTTATGTCTAATCTTTCACAATGACCTAATTCTAGACTGGTTTAGTAGAGCGAGATTGTACGACTTTCCACGTGTCATTGTTTCGTCCTTTGTCTCTAAAATTGATAGCAAAGAAACTTCAGTATATGTACTTGCGACCACATTTTACAGCACTCCAATCCGATGCCCAGAGAGAGAGTTATTGAACGTTTCCCACAATCACCTCTTTGAGATGCAATTCAGGAGCCTGAAAAAGCACTACCTTCCACAGATCATATCTCCAAAAATATTGCGAAACAAGTTCTGAAATATTTTGAAGAATTTCCTCAGGATTTCAGCTTCGCACCATATGAATTTTAGATTTTGAACCTTCATAGAAAAAAATTTATAGCGCAAATTCCACAATGACCTATTTAGGAGCCTGAAAAAGGACCTACCTTCCACAGATCATATCTCTGAACATATTTCGAACCAAGCTCTTAAATTTTTAGAAAATATTCCTCAGGATTGCAACTTCGCACCCTAAAAATTTCAGCTTCTGACAATTCGTAGAAAAACAGTTATAGCGAAAATGCCACGATGACCTGTTTAGAGCAGCGAAACCCTAGAATCCAAAGCTCTGATACCAAATGTTGTGTAACCAGCTCCAAAAATAGAAGAAAATAGATATCAACGCCTTAGAAAACTACCACTACCTTCCGGGGGAAACCTCCATTACATTACATAAATGAACAATTATTGGATGATACAAATGAACAAAACCTCCTTCTATATATAGGAGTCCATGGGGCCATAATATAATCCTAGTGGGGCCACAATGTAATCCTAGCTGACCTAACAATAATAATGTAAGGGCACAATAATAACAATATGGGGGTTACAGGGGTACAATAATAAGAATAAGGGGGGCTACACTTACATAATAAGGGGCTACATTATTAATATAGGGACTTAACAGTCAGTTTCTTTCATTTCTCATTAGGTCACTATGGTTTCATTAGGTCAAATCATTGCATTGTCTCATTTTCAATAAAGGGCAACAGAAGGTGTGAAGGTGACCCAGAATAAAAATTAGTCATTCACGAGTTTCAAGATCCTTTTGTCAACATGATGCAGTCATCAAAGAAAGAAAGCACGGATGTTAGGAAAATTTTAACACCAAGGTATGAAGACTACCTAGAGCAGAGCAATAATGCATTAGATGGGTTGGAGATCAATACGTATTCCTATGAAGATCCTTTCACAACATTCTTGAGGTCAGTCGATGGCCTCATGCTTTGCAATTTCATCAAGATTCAATCTGTTGACAAGTTTTCATAGGAGTTTCCTTTTAGTAGTTATTTCTTCTTTCTCATAAGAAAGCACTTGCAGAGAATTCAAACAGCAGCTAGAATGCTTACATGGTTGCATTGGTTGTTCCATTTCACTTGATCAAGTAATGAATGGATCAGTTAGAGTAGGTTTTGTTGAATAAGCTCAATTCGGAGAATCTTTTTCAGTCAGTCTTGATTCAGTCTTGAGTCAAGTTTTCAGTATTCAGTTAGTCTTTAGCTTTTGACTCCATTGCCCAATGAATAGGCACTTGGTCTACGGTGTTCTTGGCACCTTCTAATGAACTACCATCCTCAGCTGGAGCCAATGTTAGTGTCAGTATTTTCATACTTCCACCAGGGCTCAAAACACATTTTGCATGTGCATCTTAGGTATCCCACTCTAAAGAATTTTCAATCATTCCATTAGGTCATGATATAAAATTGTTCCACTAGTGGTTATCCTTTTCAATTCTCCCATTTCCCTTCACAAGTATATGCCTGCTAACCCTCCTCCATGTCTTCATCATGCTGAAAACAAGACTGCTCTCATTCCACTTTTAGTCAAAGTCACTCATTGAGTCAATTTCTTTCATTTATCATTAGGTCACTAGGGTTTCATTAGGTCAAATCATTGCATTGTCTCATTTTCAATAAAGGGTAGCAGAAGGTGTGAAGGTGACCCAAAATAAACTCGTGATTTTCTTCAGTCAAGTTTTCTATGTAAAGTTACATTTCATCTTTATAAGTTTTCATCTCAAAATCACATTTTTGAGATAAAAACAGAGTTATTTGATTATTCCTAATTTTATGTAATTTTAAGTCATTATATGTAATAAAACCCTAAAAAAGATGCTTATTCCTAGCTAAAGATATTTGATGAAGAAATACAAAGGCCATGTCAGTCATCCAAAGCATCAAAAAATTATTTTGAAAGGATAAAGAGAAGAAAGAAGTGTGGGTCCCAATCATTAAAATCCAAAAGTCATTCATAGTATTAAAAGCTTATTTTCCAAAGAGATGTCCTCATTTGTTCATGTGTCAAAGAGAAAATGTGAATTTGGAGCAAAGGAGGTTCAAACAAGGAAGAAAATGCAAAAATTGGCTAGCACTGCGCATAGAGCGTTTTTTCCAGTGCAAAATTACATAGCGCAATGCATAGAGAGAGGGTGTTGCGCACCTAGGTAAGGCGTTGCGCACAAGGCCAAAACCATCCCAAACTTCTCCAAACACCTCAAGGTTGCTTCTTCATCTCCAAAACAAGTAAGTGAGCCCTTGTAACTCCCTCTTTCTCCATTTTATGCTTGTGTATGATTTTTATGTTTGCAAAAATTACAAAGATACCCTAGATTTTATTTGTCACTCCCAAAATCCCCATCCCCCTCACAAACCTCCCAAAAATCCCTTGTCCCAAATTCATTGTCCCTAAAACCTACCACATCATCCAATACTTCTAAAAGACACTAAAACTACCCCTACATCCTCATCCCTAAATCCCTTTAATCTTTTCCATTAAAACCCCAATTTCTAGAAATTTCACTACTTTTTCCTAGATTTTCCCCCTACCTTTGACCTATAATAAGATTCTCATTTTCATATCCCTTCATATTTTCACCTCCCATCACCTCACAAGGTTTCTTAACCCTTTTCCCCATCTCCCTTAATTTTTGTGACCCTATCCCTATCCCCTAAAGCCCTCATTTCATCATTTCCTTCCCTACTCCCATTTCCTTCACTCCCTTATTCACTCTCCCTTTCTTCCCTCTTCCCTAGGGTTTCCAAAGTGCCAAAGAAACAAGCATGGAGAGAGAGGATAGAGATTAGAGAGAGGAGGAACACAATGATGATGATTTTGAGGAATAAGAGATTGTACAGCAAAGAAGGCCACACAATGGAGTAATGTTGTGAAACCAACTCCAAAAATAGAAGAAAAGAGATAACAACGCCTTAGAAATGAGCCACTTCGAGGGGGAAACCTCCAATAAATTACATGAATGAAAAATTCTTGGATGATACAAATGACAAAACCTCCTTTCTATATATAGGAGTCCACGGGGCCACAATGTAGTCCTAGTGGGGCAACAATGTAACCCTAGCCGACCTAACAATAATAATGTAAGGGCACAATAATAACAATATGGGGGTTACACGGGTACAACAATAACAAGAAGGGGGGCTACACTAACATAATAAGGGACTATACTATTAATATACGGACTTAACATGCCCCTCTCCTTCAAAAAAGTGTTGTCCTCAACGCTTGAGTAGCTCTGGGTGCTTTTGTATAAAATTCTCATCCTCCCATGTAGAATCTTCCATGGGTAAGTTCTTCCACTTGATGAGATACTCTGAAATTGATGGAATTTCCATGTGTCGAGGAGTTAGTATTGTTGTGACTATACGGTTGATATTATATGATTTTTCCTTCCTCATCAAGTTCTGGCAATATTGTTTGAACAGGAAGATTTTCACCTATAACCTTCTTTAAGCATGAAACATGGAAAACTGGATGCACTCGTGAAGAAGCAGGAAGCTCCAATTTGTATGCCATAGTACCAATCTTTTGCAACACCTTTTAAGGACCATAGTACTTTGGCAATAATTTATTATCCTTCTTAGCTTGTTTGAGGGACATTTGTTTGTATGGTTGTAGCTGTAAAAGTACACAGTCTCCTACATCAAAACTTCTCTCGCTGCGATGTTGATTTTCCTATTGTTTCATTTGATTTTGTGCCAAATTCAGGCCATCCTTTAATAGTTGGAGGACTTCTTGTTGATGATCGATGTGATCTTCCACTGCTTGAACCTTCGAATTTTTTCTTAAAGATGGTGTGATGGACTGTGGATGATATCCATAAAGTGCCATAAATGGGGTCATTTTTGCTACAGTATGGAAGGAAGTGTTATACCACCATTCAGCAAGAGGTAACCACTTGACCCATTGTGTTTGTTTATCAGATACAAAACAACGAAGATATCCTTCTGAACATTTATTTAATTTATCATTTTAACCATCGGATTGAGGATGATAAGATGAGCTATGAGCTAATTGAGTACCCAAACAAGAAAATAACTCCGTCCAAAAATTTCCAGTAAAAATGGGATCTCTGTTGCTCACAATAACCCTTGGGTTTCCATGTAGCTTTTTAATTGTGTCCATAAATGTAGTAGCAACTGTACTTGCTTTAAATGGATGAGATAATGCACAAAAGTGTGCATACTTGGTAAGTCTATCAACTACCACCATGATGACATTCTTTCCTTCAGACTTAGGTAAACTGTGATAAAATCCATTGAAATCTCCTCCCAACGTTGACTTGGAATGGATAAAGGTTGTAGAAGTCCTGGGGTCTTAATTGTCTCCACTTTATTCTGTTGGCAAACCAAACATTCCGCCACAAACTTTTGAATATCAGATTTAAGGCCATCCCAAAAAAATTCTTTCTTCACCCTGTGGTAAGTTTTTAAAAATCCTGAGTGTCCTCCTAAAGGAGAAGTGTGCAATTCCAGAAGAATATGTTGTTTTAGTTGGGAATTCTTACAAAGATATAAGCGATCTTTGTACCATAAGGAATCATTTTTCCAACTAAATGTATCAGATGTACTAGGATCTTGCTGCAACTTTTGAATGAGTGTCCATACATCTTTGTCCTTCTTCCATTCATCTCTTGCTTCAGTTATCCAATCTGGTTGGATAATAGAAATGGCACGAAGCAATGCTTCCACCTCTTCATTCTTTCTTGAGAGTGCATCTGCAACAACATTAAGCTTTCCTTTTTTGTAGATTATTTCAAAGTCATAACCCAACATCTTTGTGACCCATTTTTGCTACTCTTCTGAAGATAGTCTTTGTTCCAAAAAGTGTTTAAGACTATCATGATCAGATTTTACCTTGAAGTGTCTTCCCATTAGGTAAGGTCACCATTTCTTTAGTGCATGCAGTATTGCTAACATTTCCTTCTCATAAATAGCTTTCTGTAAATACTTTCCTTTGATTGGACGACTTTCAAATGCAATGGGTCTTCCTTTTTGCATTAAAACAGCACCAATTCCATTTCCTGAGGCATCACATTCCACAATAAAGGCTTTTGTGAAGTCTGGCATAGCTAAGACCGGTGCTAGGCACATTGCCTCTTTAAGATGTTCAAAGGCCTTAGTTGCTTTAGTAGTCCATGAAAATGCATCTTTATTCAATAATTGTTAGAAGTGATGCTATTCTCCCATAATTCTTAACAAACTTGTGATAATACCCTGTTAACTCGAGAAATCCTCGCAATTGCTTTATGTTTGTGGGGACTTTCCATTCCTTAATGGCTTTAATTTTGTTAGGGTCTACCTTAACACCCTCGTGAGATACAATATGACCCAGATATTCCACCTATTGTACTCCAAAGAAACAATTGGATGCCTTTTCATATAATTGTTGCTCCTGCAATAGTTTGAGTACCCTGTCAACATGTTAAACATTATCCTTCCAAGACCTGTTGTAGATTAGTATATCATCAAAAAATACTAGCACAAATTTTGATAAGGGTTTGAAAATGGAATTCATCAACCCATGAAATGTAGAAGGTGCATTGGTAAGGCCAAAAGGCATGACCAAAAATTCATAATGACCCTCATGAGTTCGAAATGTTGTTTTCGGAAGATCTTCAGTCTTCATTCTAATTTGATGATATCCTGAACGAAGATCCAACTTGGTAAAATAAATTTCTCCATGTAATTCATCCAATAATTCATCAATCACAGGAATGGGGAATTTATCGTTAATTGTGAGCTTATTTATCTCCCTATAATCGAGACACATGCGCCATGATCCATCCTTCTTGTGTACCAATACTACAGGAGCAGAGAAAGAACTTTGACTAGGTTGAATTATACCATCCTCTAACATTTCTGCAATCATACGTTCAATTTCACTCTTTTGGACATAAGGATATCTATAAGGCCTAATTTTTGGAGGAACACTTCCTGGAATCAAATGAATAGCATGATCATGATCACGAATAGGTGGAAGTCCTTTGGGAGTTTCAAACACCTTGGAATGATTGTCCAAGACTTGTTGGAGATCTGCAGAAATAGATGATTTTGATGTTGGAACTTCTAGTGAGCATAATTGTGAAATTACGCCTCGTTGTTCTTTCTTTAGAAGTTTTTTCATGACATTAGAGCTTATTATCCTTCCCGGCTTCCCTTCAATACCCCGTAATTCGACTTCCTTTCCTTCTGAAAAAAATTTCAAGAAAAGTTCTTGAAAATTAAAGGCTACCGTCCCCAAAGATTGTAACCATTGTACTCCTAGTACAACATCAGCACCTCCCATAGGAATGGAAAGCATTGGAATAGTCAATACATATTCCCCCATGGTTAGCTTGATATTATGGCATTTTCTAGAGAAATTTATAGTTCCTCCATTTGCAACCATCACTTGAAATTATGGTGCTGGGTATAGGAAACAATTCAATTCCTTGGCTACCTTACAATGAATAAAATTATGGGTACTACCTGAATCAATCAACACTATTACCTTTTTCTTCTTGATATGTCCTTCTATCTTGAGAGTTTGAGGAGTGGTAATTCCTGCCAATGCATTACACGATATGGTCGGACTCGTTTCTTCCTCTTCTAGGGCTAGTTCCTGGTGTATATCCTCTTCTTGCTCATTTCCTTCTTCCTCTTCACAATCTATGTAAAATAATTTCTTCTCAACACACTTACGACCTTTAGTGTATTTTCTATCACAACTCTAGCAAAGCCCTTTTGTTCTTTTTTCTTTGAATTGTTGTGGTGTCAACCTTGTAGGTTGTGGAAATTTAGGAGTAGCAACACTTCCATCTTTATATAAGTGAGTGATAGGCTTCATTGTCACCATAATTTTACATTCAATTTTTCTTGCCAACCTGAATGCCTTCTACAATGAATCAAGTTCCAAAATGCAAACTTCATGTTGGATGTTATCCTTTAAAGTACCTATGAAGAGATCAATCATGTGTTCCTCTGAAATATCAGTTACCCTTATATTCAATTTTTGGAAGTCCTCAATGTGCTCCCCCACTGAGCACTTTTTCTTGAGATTTATCAATTGGCTAAAGAAAGTGTTGCTCTTTGTATCCTCATAATGTGCTATCATTTCCTCCGTAAAAATTGAGCAAGTGACACTTTTTTTACAGGAGCAAAGCCATCGATACCATACAAATGTATTTTGTTCTAAATGTAAAGTTGAAATTCGTACCTTTTGTGTGTTTTTCACGTTATTGAGATCAAAATATTGCTCGATCTGGAGCATCCATGTTACAGAATCCTTTCCATCAAACTTCCTCATATTCATTTTTGGAATATGGTGGTTCTTCCCTCCAACATTAGAGTTTATGAAATCATGATTAACATTTATTGTGTTCTCATCATTAGTTTCCTCTACTATCTTTTCACCATTAGGAAACATTTCTTGTATCAACTTTGTCAAACCTTCCATGTCTGCTTTTAGATCATTCTTCATGTTTTCCATCTTAGCTTCCATGTCATCCATCTTAGATTCCATGGCAGCTTCCATGCCATCCATCTTAGCTTCCATACCATTTTTCAAACCATCCATCTTAGATTCCATACCTTTCTTCAAACCATCCATCTTAGTTTCCACACCTTTCTTCAAAACTTCCATGTCATTTTTTGTTGCTCTTTGCGAGAGTGAAATTTTTTTCCCTTGCTCTTGTAATTTTGATATGTCATGTTGTCATTATTCGTCTTCATGAGTCATAGTAGAGCCTTCTAAAGGCTTAATGTGTGTTTAATTCTTTTTAGGGGCTATTTTCGAATCCAATACTGATATCTATTCTACAATATGCCCTTGGAATCAATTCAACTTGATTCTTCAAACAAGACTTACGCAATTCGGGAAAAACAACAAAAAAATACACACCTTTTACTTGCTTTTGATGAGCTCGAAATTGAAATTGACTTATCTCTATACTTGCAGATCCTCAATATCTGAAATTAGGCCCTGTCGTAGTCCTCTAAAGCTTCTTTCAAATGCCACAGGTCTGACTTGATTTGAATTCTTCAAGGCAAAGTTATGTCCAATCTCCCACAATGACCTAATTATGAACTGGTTCAGTAGAGCAAACTTGTACGACATGCCACATGTCACTGTTTGCTCCTTTCGCTCTGAAATTTATAGACCGGAAACTACATTCTGTTTACTTCCAGTCACTTTTTACAGCATTCCAATCTGATGCTCAAAGAGAGAGTTATGAATATTTTCCCACAATCACCTCTTTGAGATGAAATTTGGGAGCCTGAAACATACCTAACTTCCACAGATCATATCTCCGAAAATATTGTGAACCAAGCTCTGAAATTTTGCAAAAATGTTCCTCAAGCTTTTAGCTTCGTGCTCTTAAAATTTCAACTTCTAAACCTTCGTATAAAAAACATTATACCAAAAATTCCGCGATGACCTTTTTAAGTGAAATTCAGGAGCCTGCAAAAATCCCTAACTTCCACAGATCATAGCTCTGAAAATATTGCAAACCAAGCTCTAAAATTTTGCGAAGATGTTCCTCATGATTTCTTCTTCGCACTCTAAAAATTTCAGCTTTTGAACCTTCGTAGAAAAAATGTTATAGCAAAAATTCCACGATGACCTGTTTGGAGCAGAAAAACCCTAGAATCCAAAACTTTGATACCAAATGTTGTGAAACTAGCTCCAAAAATAGAAGAAAAGAGATATCAATGCCTTATAAATGAGCCACTTCGAGGGGGCAACCTCCAATAAATTACATGAATGAAAAATTCTTGGATGATACAAATGAAAAAACCTCCTTTCTATATATAGGAGTCCATGGGGCCACAATGTAATCCTAGTGGGGCAACAATGTAACCCTAGCCGACCTAACAATAATAATGTAAGGGTGCAATAATAACAATATGGGGGTTACAGAGGTACAAAAATAACAATAAGGGGGGATACACTAACATAATAAGGGATTATACTATTAATATAGGGACTTAACAAGGAAGAATCATCAGATTAGAGCTAGCAAACCTTAGAGAGCTAGAGGCTTCACCTTTAGTTGTGTCATGTTTCAGATATGTCGGGTGCTATGAGTTTTGTGAAAAGGTGGAAAGAGTTCAGCATCACCCTGAGTTGACTAGGCTTTTCATACTGAACCTCCATGATAATAGGGTAACTCTTACAGGTGCAACTTTTTCCATTTCCACTTCTATTATTGTTGATGCTACAGGGATTCCAAATGTAGGGGAGAGATGGTACAAACCACAGGACATGGGTGATCACTATTTTGAGCCTTATCTCAAGACTAGATACAAGAATGAAGAAAGAAAGTTTTTCCCCTTCAGTTTCCTCCTCAGCAAGTATGCACCGATGATGAATATTATCATGAGATACTTCACTTGTGAGGGAAGATTCTTCAGATTGTACACTTATCATATCAGGCTTCTCGTGCATTTCACTACAGTGAGGATGCTAAACATCCCATATTTCTTTCTCCGGAACATTGAGAAGATGACATACTTGGTGGCAAAGAAATAATATCATCAGCAGATGAACAACCTCTATCATCACACCCTCATCAAACTCATTGTGCTTCATCATCTCAATATACTCAACATCTCTTGGGATACCTTCATTTCCAATGACATATTCACAAATCCCAAAATTCCTCCACCAATGCCACAAGAGAGTAGAGAGACATCTACAAGCGTTGTAGCTGCAAAAACAAGGAAAGATAAAGTCAAATCACCCAGGAAAGTTAAAGAATCCAGTGTGACATATCAAAGAGGGCTTAGAAAATTGTTTGCAGCACACTGGAAAATGCTTGATCCACATGATGTGGAATTGGCTTTGCCTTCTTCATCAACAAAGCAGACACAGAAGGGAAAGGAAAAAATCAGAGATACATTCAACCATGTAGAGTCAGATCGAGAGCATGAAGATGCCCATGGGGTAGAGGCTGATTTTGAGCTAGTAAACCTTGAATATTTTGTTGACACTACCACATCAAGCATTGCCATCAAAGAAAAGGAGGCACAGATCAGAGAGATACAAACCAATATTGGGAGGGAAAAATTCATCATCTCTTCCCTAAAGCAAGAGAACAAATAGTTGACAGACAAGAAAACTATTTTAGAGATGAAGTTTCTAAAGGAGAGGAGGAAAAACATGATTGATCAAGAAGCCATGGAATATCCTAAGGATTTTTAAAACATTAGGAAAATGACAAAGACAAGAGGCTTCAAAAGAGCATTGGAGAAAGAAAAGCAAGAAGCCCAAAGTCTAAGTTTTGACCAGCGGTTGGCAAAGGAGATTGAATATAAGAGAGAAGTGTGGCTTGAGAGAGTCAACATTCACTTGGAGAAAATAATGATGAAGGCCAAAAAATAAAATCATATGCTCAGGCACATGGTCCATCATTATCAAACTCGGAACAAAATTTTCAATATCAAGGTCAAACAGATGAAGGATGAACTGAAGGAGATCTGAAAGGGCAAGAAAGGAGGTGAAAAACTCAAGATACTTGATGATGCCTCCTTAGCTCAACTTGACATGTGATTGTGGGCCTATCCCAAAAATTTTGAGCAATTTTGAAAAATTTTATAATTTTTTGAGTTTTTGGGCAAATATTAAAAAACAGAGAAAAACTAGCTCTATGTGCAGCGCCTTGGCGCTACGCACTCTTTTAGGGCATTTAATGGACAAATGAAAGGCATCATTGGGTTCATGATGATGAGTACATACCCTCTGTGATTTTTTTAAGCATTTGGAGTAAAAATGGTTAGGAAAAAGGTCCAAAAATACCAAAAAAATCATGTTTCTGCCTCTTTTTCAGGTTGGCGCTACGCATAAAGGCATTCTTGGGAGATTGCACTTTTGAGGGGTAAAAATAGCTCCAAATCAGAAACTACAAGAATATCTGGAAAGTAGACAGGACAAGATTTCCAATGTGCGATCATGAGCTCAATTGGGACACTAGGAAGTCAGTCAAAAGTGGCCTGCACATAGGGCTATTTTTTTCCTCCTTTGCGCTACACATAGGACAAATTTTTCTTGTTCGGTCAATTTTCTCAGTTTTCAGAATTATCTTTCACTTGTGTAAATTTGACTTTTTACTGATGTAATAAGTGGTTGATGATGTAATTATGGTGTTATAGATGTTACCTAGGGTAGATACATTAGGTAAATGGCCTCAATGACATGTAATGAATCAGTTTTCTTAAATTAGGGATGAGTCACTTTGACCACCCTATTCTCTAGTTGTCAGTTCAGTCTGTCTAGGAACAGCTCCTCCTCTCATGGATTCGACCCCGTGAAGCTAGGATGAGTTGGTTTGAGATCTATATCATGTATTTTCTTATTCATTGTAAGGGGGGACTATGTTGGATGCTTGGCCTTTGAAGGGACACACTTTGTATCAGTTTTGAGCAAGAATATTAATCAAATTTGCAGCTATTTTTATGGTTTCCCTATGATATGGTGTTTAGTTTTAGATTCTCCTTTTGCACTCATATTTTAGAATTTTTTGTTTATTCCGTCCATCATTTCATTGCTATTAAGTGAATGTTTTCAAGTTTGATGAACATAATCCATAATTTTATGCTCTGTTTTGGGTAGACATTCACAGCCTGTAATTTCTTCAATTTAGAAAGAACCCATGATTTCACCATGCTATTTATAAATCCTCACCTGCCTTGATCATCCCACCAATTGAAATCCTAAAGTGCTAAATCACTGTGCCTACCTTGCCCTATAGAACACGCTGCAAATTTTGACCTAATTTCCTTTGCCCTAAACTGTTTTGCTCCATTTGATCCAGCACAACCAAATCAAAACAATCAAAAACCTGAGCTACTATACCTAGCCTAGTACTTTCATTATTCAGTCATATTGGTTGTGATCCTTATGGAGAGTGCCCTCTCCTTGCCTAGTAGGGCTAGCTACTTGGCTAAGTGTGGTTTGTGGTTACCTCAGAATTGCCTTCTTCAGCCCAAGGAAGGGTTCCAATGCGAGTGATAACCTCTCTCTCTCTCTCTCTCTCTCTCTCTCTCTCTCTCTCTATATATATATATATATATATATATATATATATATATATTAAAAAATTTCGAATGAAAATGCATAAACTAATGCAATAATATTATAAAAAAAAGTCGGACAACTTCTTATTCAAATTATACATGTTGTTCCTCTCCATTTATCAAAAAATTGTTGGTCGTTGATGCAATGCATCCTCCATGGTAAACGATATAATATACATGTACAGAAATATATATATATATATATATATATATATATATATATATATATATATATATATATATATATATATATTAAAAAATTTAAAAATAAAAATGCATAAACTAATGCAATAATATTTTTAAAAAAAAGTAGACAACTTCTTGTTCAAATTGTTTGGATGTTCCTATCTCCATCATGCACTCCATCGCTAAAGTCCTTGGAGAACGGAAATCATCTCCACAAACCTAAAATTAAAAAAAAATTAAAACTGTAAAATAACTCAAGATCTAGATCTCATTTTTTAATGAAACTTTCACTTCAATTTATAACTTAAACAAAAGTGAAAATTAAATAACTATCACACTAGATTTGGCACATCTCCTAACAGGGAAGAATAGGGTGGTTCTGAACGAAAATCATCTCCACAAACCTAAAATTCAAAAATTTTAAAACTGTAAAATAACTCAAGATCTAGATATCATTTTTTAATGAAACTTTCACTTCAATTTATAACTTAAAAACATAAGTGAAAGTTTGAATACTTGTGACAATGTATTTCACACATCTCCTAAAAGGGAAGAAGAGGGTGTCTCCATTGCGAAAATATCGGACGAAATCAAAATATGTTAACATTTAATTATATACATACATGTATACACAATTATTTATTTTAAAAATATGTCATCATGATATTGATATAATAATATATTAATAATTGTACATCAACATCATGAACATTTAAAAAAAACTAACATTTTCCAACATATCATCTTGATTGTGAGAACTTGAAGCTTCGACCGTGATATTATCAAAAAAATTGTTCATCAAGCGTGTTAACTGCAAATGGTGAACATATGATACATTTTTGTTAGATTAACATATACATTTATTTATTACAAATTACATTGAAATATTCACCCTAACCATTAACACATACCAATCCCATGCCCTCTTCCTCATGAATAATTAAGTCCCACCAACCATTGCGACAATTTTTTGCATATGTTATAAGTTCTTCAATACTCACGATGTTTATCTCATCATCTGTATGATACACAAAATTAACACGTGCATTCTCACATGCTCTTTGTCGATTCAGAAAAATATCAATACCACAAAGTCCACTCTTAACATTGTCTATGATGGCATCCCTTGATTCTTGACTAATTTGAGAAGTGGCATCCATCTCTAACTGCAAATTTTCCACACGAAGACGTTGACTTACTAATGGTGGCTCAGGGTGAGGCAACTCAGCATCATGCTTAGCGCCCCTACGGTCACATAATCAACCTTTCCCATGACCCAAAAATTCATAGGGAAGGTCATTATAATTGGGTTTCATTCTACAAAAGAATTCTACATAAAATAATTTTGAAAAATAAAGAGGAACCTCGTCGTTCCATGGTAGTCCTCCATAGGCAGCAAGGTGCCTATCATACGAATGGCAAGCTATATCAGGGTGCTTGAAATACTACACCTTTAACATCTTTATTTTCAACCTTTCTTTGAAATTAAACATAGATTTTTCCATTTCTTTCTTTTATTTTCCTCATCACTTCTACAAAAGTAACAGTGGTGGGCCCAATATTTTTGTAAACATCTACAAGTGTGCTTAAAGAATGCGTAACTATTTCTAAGCTTTCTCGACTCTCAGCAGGGAGTTTCAAATACAAAAGATCTTTATTTAATTTTGAATAAAGATGTTCACACCTTTGTAATGTGCATTGTTGGATGTTTGTTTCCCAAGGTAAATCGGAAATCTCAGAAGGATAAGGCATGGTTGGTGTACAAGCTTCTTCTTGAATAACGCAGTCTCACCTACGTATTTTTCGAGCAACATTTTCATCCTCTGCATCAATATATAAAATTACATGTATAAATAAAAAAACATGTGAACAAATTTGTACAAATTTGCTTTTTAACCATAAAAAATTATATAAAAAATTTTTAAAAAATGAATAATTGAATGAAAATAATATTCAGATTGATGGCCACCTCAAGATGGCTGGGCAGCATCATGGCCACCCTGAGATGGTTGAGAACCAGCATGACCACCCATTGACTGGCCACCACCCATTGGTTGAGAACCAACATGACCATCCATTGATTGGCCACTAGGAGAATTCATACCACCACACTCACGGAATTGGCCACCACCTATTGATTGTCCAGTAGGGGAATGGGTACCACCACCACCCTCACGCGACGAGAGGGAAGCTTCATAAAAGATGAATTATAATCAATTCAAAAATACATACATACATATGATTTCTTAGATTGTGTGAACCATACCACGATTGCATGAACCATGGCCAGGCTCCATTGATGGATTAGATACTCTTTTCCTTTGAACTCCTAAAAAATAAAAAATGAAATTGATTAAAAACTAATTTAACTCACAAAATTGATAAAAAAATAAAATCCATATGTATACTTGTATGTACATGGGGATAAAATTATATACATTAAAAAAGAAAATCAATTCCACATGTATACATGTATGTATGGGGATAAAATTATATATTCAAAACTCATTTAAAAACATGCACATTTAATATAAATACCATGAACATACCCCGATCCATGATCCCCCTCTCTTGTAGAGGCATTGGATTCTATTGATGTTTGTCTTTCATCCTCCATGATATATATATGGATATCTACAGTGGACATTTACAATTATTTTTAAAATTACTATTTAAAATAAATTCAAAATAATTCAAAAATTTGATGTAATTTAGTACACAAATGTTGAGCACAAACAAAAATTATGTAAAACACAAAACTTTCAAAGAACAAATTGATGTGTCAAACTCACTTTAAACAAAAAAAATTTGAAGTCCTGTACATTTTAATTTTAGAAAACATGAATTTCACCAAATTGTACGTACATGGTGGGAGCACACTTGGTATATAATTAAAAAAAAACGCATGGTCATTAAAAATGACGCATTTAAAAGTAAAAAAATACACACATATCAAAGCTATGTTACAATGTCCATCAATAAATTTTGAAGGAGAGCGTCTCAACACTAATTTATTTTTTACAGATGAATCTTGAATTGTCATTGCCCCACACAATAGATCACTAGACATCTTATTAACATTTGAACAATGTCTTATACAAAAAAATTGAAATTGTCTAATGATATTATTTGCTTTTCCATGCAGTTGTTTTAGACTCTCATTCTTAACTTGGTACACGCCTTTCATCTCATTGCACACAAGTTCAGAATTGGTGAAAACTACAATTCCATTTGATCCATACTCCCTAGTTTTTCCAAAGCCTTATATCAATGCAATATAATATGCTTCATTGTTTTTTGTTCTTCCAGGTATATTCATTTTCCTTTAGAGGACCTTGTTAGTCGAAATATTGCAAAAACATATGTAATCATTGTTTTCCTTGGATTGGGATAGCAAGAAACATCTATGCATAATGTCCATTTTTCAACCATGTTTAGTGGGATTTTTCATCCCTGAAAAAAAACAAATTCAATAAAATATATTAAATGAACATTTATTGCAAATGACTTAAATTTTATGGGAGAAATGACATGTACATGGTTTTCCTTAAATTTTATGGGATAAATGGCATGTACATGGTTCCCAAAAACACTAGCAAATGCCTTAAAATTTATGGGAGAAATGACATCTACATGGTTTCCAAAAACACTAGCATTTTCCTCAAAAATATATTAAATGAACATTTATTGTAAATGCCTGAAATTTTATGGGAAAAATTACATGTACATGAATTTCCTTAAATTTTATGGGAGAAATGACATGTACATGATTCCCAAAAACACTATAAAATGCCTTAAAGTTTACGGGAGAAATGACATGTACATAGTTTCCAAAAACACCAGCATTTTCCTTAAAAATATATTAAATGAACATTTATTGCAAATGCCTTAAAGTTTGTGAGAAAAATTACATGTACATGATTTGCCTTAAATTTTATGGGAGAAATGACATGTACTTGATTCCCAAAAACACTATAAAATGTCGTAAAGTTTATGGGAGAAATGGCATGTACATAGTTTCCAAAAACACCAGCATTTTCCTTTAAAATACATTAAATGAACATTTATTGCAAATGCCTTAAATTTTATGGGAGAAATGACATGTACATGGTTTTCCTTAAATTTTATGGGAGAAATGACATGTACATGGTTCCCAGAAACACTAGCAAATGCCTTAAATTTTATATGATAAATGGCATGTACATGGTTTCCAAAAACACTAGCATTTTCCTTAAATTTTATGGGAAAAATACATGTACATGGTTTCCAAAAACACTAGCATTTTCCTTAAATTTTATGGCAGAAATGACATGTACATGGTTTCCAAAAACACTACTGAATTCCTTGAATTTTATGGGAGACATGACACATGTACGTGGTTATGTTTATGGGAGAAATGACATGTACATGGTTTCCAAAAACACTAGAAAATGCCTTAAAGTTTATGGAAGAAAGGACATGTACATGGTTAAATTTATGGGAGAAATGACATGTACATGGCTTCCAAAAACACTAGCAAATGCCTTAAATTGTATGGGAGAAATGACATGTCCTTGCATTTAGCTATAAGTTTTATAAAGGTGATAGACATGTCATTTTGAAATAATCCTTGCATTTATCTATAAGTTTTATAAAGGTGATAGACATTTGATTTTGAAAGAATCCTTATTGTTAAATGAGTAACAACACATCCTAGCCATTATGGTTGGTTGGTTAGGTGATAGTGGACTCCTATGAGGTGATAGACACATTTGGCTAAAATATTTCTAAAGGTGATAGACATGTGATTTTGAAAGCATCCTTTTTATTAAAAAGGTCAGGGGCTAAATGAGTAACAACACATCCTAGCCATTATGGTTGGTTAGGTGATAGTGGACCCCTATGAGGTGATAGACACATTTAGCTAAAATTTTTATAAAGGTGATGCACATTTGATTTTGAAAGCATCCTTTTTGTTAAAAAGGACATGGGATAAATAAGTAACAACACATCCTAGCCATTATGCTCGGTTAGGTGATAGTGGACAAGATATATCTAGGTGATGGTGTTATAAAGGATAGGGGCTAAATGAGTAACAACACATCCTAGCCATTATGGTTGGTTAGGTGATAGGGTACCCCGATAAGGTGATAGACACATTTAGCTAGAAAAGTTTTATAAAGGTGATAGGCATGTGATTTTGAAAGCATCCTTGATGTTAAAAAGGATAGGGGATAAATGAGTAACAACACATCCTAGCCATTATGCAGTTGGTCTAATTGTTAGGTGGAGAATTTTAGTCTCCATAGGTCTCAAATTTGAGAAGTGCATCGCCGAATTCTCATCAGAGTCCTATGGAATGTGTCATACGTTTCATATATTGAAACATAACTTTGTCGAGTTTGACCAGTCATTTCATATATTGAAATTAACTTTGTCAAGTTTGAGCAGTAATGCTAATTTAAAATGGATTTTGAAAAGGAATGGTAATTTAGATAGTAATTTTGGATGGATTTTGATTTTTTTGTTTGGTTTTTTATATTCTCCAATGATCTTTCACATGGTGTTATAATTTAGAGCTACATGAGTGAGCATGAAAAATGAGATTAAGTGGATTGCATATTCAACTCTACAAAATATAAAAAGATATCATTTCTTTCATTGGCCATTTATTAGCTCTGTTATGTATAGTACACTCTTCTTGCCACTTATGAAACATATTTGGTCTTATTTTGTGTCAATATCAAGATCATGTAGCCTCTCAAATATTTTTTTAGCTGGTACATGGAATCATGTTCTCTGGTTTACTTTCAGAGATGGTTAAAATTTATAGGTCCATGAGTGAGCATGAAAAAATAGATTAAATAGAGAGCACATTCAACTCTGCAAAATATATAAATATATCATTTCATTTCTTAAATATAAAAAGATATCATTTCATTTCTTGACCAAGTATTAGCTCTCTTACACATATTATAATGTGGCTCAATCCAAAAAATTAGAAAAATTATATAGAATTGAGAGCTACTCCAAATGAATTTCTTTAATTGAAAAAAAAAAAATCGTTGTTTTCTGATACAAAATTATGTAAATACAGACAGACAAACAAATTAGAAAAATTATATATACTCGATAGATAGTCCAAATGCATTTCTTTAATTGAAAAAAAAAATCATTGTTTTCTGATACAAAATTATGTAAATAGAGACAGACAGACAAATTATAAAAATTATATACACTTGAGAGCCACTCCAAATGCATTTCTTTAATTGAAAAAATAAATCATTGTTGTATGATACAAGACTATGTAAATACAAACAGACAGACAGCCACATTTCACAGAGATTAAATAACATGACTATACACCCAGCCTTATACAATATAGAGTATATAAATAAGATAAGAATCATAGAGATTAAATAATAGGACTATACACCCAACCTTATACAATATAGAGCATATAAATAAGATAAGATATACAATATAGAGCATATAAATAAGATAAGAATCTATTTGTATTTTATGTATTTTCATATATATATAATAAACCAAGCATAATTGACTCTTAAATCACTTTCAAAATCATTGAATCATCAAATCAAACGACTACTAATTCTAATCAGAATTCTATCTCATCGGAACACTGCTCACATTAATATAAGAAAATTGTTTGCATATTTTTTAGTTATGAATCCAAATTCTCTATGGAGCTTAACGTTATATACAAAACATCTCGATGATTTAATGATGCCTCAATGCCTAGAGTATTAATCTTACAATCAGGCCTAATGAAATGAAACAATAAAAGCAACCTGTGAAAGTAAGATAAAGTTGTAAAGGACCTTAATGCAGAAAAAACAAATCAATTGTGAGGGCATGAAAACTCTAATGAAATGAAACAATAAAATAAACCTATGAAAGTAAGATAAATCTATTATATACGAAACATCTTGATTATTTGATGATGATTCAATGCCTAGAGGAATTAATCTTACAATTGGGCCTAATGAAATGAAACAATAAAAGCAGCCTAGCAAGAAAACTCTAATGAAATGAAACAATAAAAGAAAAATATGAAAGTAAGATAAAGTTGTAAAGTGTAGAGATTATAAAAACAATATGTATACTAATGGATTCAATCTGATCATGAAAGCAAGATACTAAATCTTTCTACAAATTAATTGCGGAAAATAAACACGATCGCACAATCACACCAAGTAAGATAAAGAAGCAAATCAATCACACAACACAGATATTTTACCTGGGAAAAGCTTGTTGTTCAAAACCCCTCTATCTCTATTGTGTAATGAACCAAGGAATCATGAAACAATAAAATGCATTCTTTCTCACAAGAATTTGTTGCACTCTACCAACTATCTCCCACTGATCTAGACAAAATTGGTCCAATACTTATCCAATTCTCAGCCTGTCTTCAGCCTTCCCTTCTCACACAATCCCTAGGAAATTAATCCCTATTGTTACACCATTTTTTGGTCATCTAACCTACTATCATTATATGGACCCAAGTACACCATGTAAGACCAATTTTACCCCAAGTAAAATTGCTTTCACTATGTAAAATAACTTAATAAAACACATTTATTAGGTTGTTTATGGTCTAAACAGGAAACCCCAAAAGGAAATATTAAACAAACCTATATTTGTTTTATTTTCCTCAAGGAATAATTAATTAAACAATAATTCAATTATTATTCCTGGTCATGTTTAACCCAAAACAAAGAAATTAATTAGATAAATCTTTATTTATCTTATTATTTTCTAGGAATAATTATTTAAATCTTATTTAAATAATATTCCTTGTTAAATATGACTAAATCACCCATAAGTAATTAAATAAATCATTATTTATTTGATTATCTTTCAACCACTTCCTTAAAATGATAAATAAATCATTTATTTATTTATTATTCACAAATAAAGGGATTCGACCCAAGTCAAATAATTTTTCCCTCCAACAAATATAATAAAATATTCCATAAAAGGTGGATCTAGATTTGGTTAATGTTATTTTAATCATGCACCAAGATCTAGAATGACCCAATATTTTGTTATAAAAAGGAGGGTTTCTCCTACCATTATTCACCTTTTGTTGCCTATTAGATCACTCTGGATCTATACTCTTGGTCCGACTTTGAGCCATTATCATTGTCATATTTTCCATTATTTGCTGTGTGAGCTCCCTTTGAGTTCTATCTTTGTCTGGGTTTTCTACACCAACAAGAGAGAGAAATGCTAGATCTGAAGTGCTGAGGACTTCCAAGAACCCATCCCATTGAAGAGAATTGGAAACACCTTCTTGTTTTCCTCCCAGGTGCCCTTAATACAAAAATTATTTCAAAAATATTGTTCTTGTCTTGTCTATTGGATGTATGGAGCAAAACCTTATTTTTACTGCTGAATGTCTCTCTATGCATAGATCTGGTTTTTTGCAGCACTTGTCTTGATCAACTAACTGCAGATCTGAAGATATTGGCAGCCACATTTGATGTTAGGGCTATAAGTTATGCGTAGCTAAAGTGGTCTTTTTTCGCACACTTCGACAAAAGATTCATACTAACAATTAGCGACTCCATTAATTTGTTTTTCTACCATGCATCAAATAACATTTTTCATATTCCCGCATAAGCTACTTTAGACCCTAGTGTTTTAGCTTTTGTTTTCCTATTTTTATGTTGTTTTTCTCATAAAACCCCAAACATTAAAATTTCTAACTTCCGTGTTTTCAGTCTCTATCACAGGGACAGACATCACCAGAATCGAGACTAATTTTTTCAGAATTGCCGGACATTCTAATGTGTCGTATTTTCCTTTTAGCCCGAAAAATCCACGACTGATCGAAGAGATTTTTTGCACCATTATTCATGACTCGCATTTAAAACGATCGAACCTCGTTTACATGCCTGATTTTCTGCTATTTTTCTGCAATTTTTCTGGGTTTTTCTGAAGCTTCTGCAAGGGTTCTCCAGCCTCTGTCTCCGCCCGTTTAGACCTATTTCTGATCTTTTTTACTCATCTAAGTGGGAACCTAGCCCCCTAGGGCTTTAGTACCCTCTACTTTTTGTGGAAGATTTTTAACTGTTTCAGGTGTCTGTTTTTTCAGAGTTTCAGCCCCCCCTTTTTCAGATCTGATACCTCCTTTTCATACCCCTTTTAATCAGCTCTTCTCCCTTTCAAATCACCTCCTGAAGTTTTGTTTGGATCTACCTTTAGGACTTCCTCCTTGACCCTTCTGCTTTTTGTTGATTTCCTCCTTTTTTCCAGCCACCTTGCCTCTGCCTCTTGGTTGTGTTCTGCACCTTTTTTCAGCAGATTCCTCCTTTAGATCCCTGTCCCTTTCGACCCTAGATCTATTGGCCCCTTTATAGCGTGTTTTGAATAGATTTTTTCCCTCTGTTAGACTAGTTTTGAGAGACCCGCCTTTTTGGGTTAGATCGATGCATTGTTAACTGTTAATTTTCTGTTATTTCAGCATTATATACTGTTCTCTGCAGATTTATTTTCAGTTACGCAGCACACTTTTTTTTTTCTCTCAAAACGTCAGGGTTTAAAAATTAAAATTAACGCACGCCACACACTCACCCTAAGCGAAGAAGAGCCTGGTTCACACCGCCAGGCAAAGACCTTTAAAACATTGTAAAATCAATTGACACTGCACCTTTTCTGCCCTTGTTTCGACATTGTAATCACTTGATTCTGCACCTCCCCGCCCTTGTTGGTCGTTCTTCTTCCCCTTGTGCCGTGTTTGTGTTATCATCATTGCGCCCCCAAAGTGCACATCCCGGAGACTTCTTGGCCTTCACCCTCAGTTTCCGGTCGGTCGACCTACTCCTTCCCACCGTCGTCGAGTTAGTCCACCTCCAAGTCCGCACTCTGACTCCTCTTCTGGTTCATTAGGTTCTCCTTTTACTTCTCGTTCTCCCCCTGTCACCTTCACTATGTCTGGTCCAGGGCCTAACGATAGCGGTAATCCCGGCCCGAATGCCGGGACTGCTACTAGTGGAACCACCATAGGAACTACCTCGGCTGCGCCCTTGCTCCCCTTCATGGCAGGCCTCAACCTCCCCGATTTGGACCGGTTGACAAATGACCCTATACACCATGACGCTAGTTGGCCTGCTATGCCGACAAAGCTCCCTTCTGACATCCCAAAGTTTGAAGGCCTTGCTGGAGAAGATCCTTCAAATCATGTCCGATCTTTCCACATGTGGTGTTCATCTGCCCATTATCGATGACTTCGGTCTGGTCTCTGTTCCAACGAACGCCACAAAGCCATTCCATGCACATGATCAGTTTCTCCTCTCATCACTCCTACAGACTCTCTCCTCGCTCGGGCTTTATCTTACTTCCTGCACTTTCCTCTCGTTATGACACGGTATCTAACTTTGACTTCTTTCACAATCATCATACCGCATATCCCATCATGTCCAGAATGTGGAGAAGAAAGAGCCTAAGTGTAGAGCCCCTACCTTCAAGACCGTGTCTACAATGGACTCGGTTCCTTAGATCCTCTTGCCTCCTGGCCCAGAAATATGTCGATCGCATTTTCCCCAAACCGAAGAAGCCACCCTCCAACCCATGCTAAGTCATGACTCTGACTCACGCCACTATGTTTATACCCGTTCTACCCGACCTTCCCTGCACCCTGGTGTCAACGCACCTGGGCACCTCATTACCTCATGCCGCCGACAAGATCGTTGGGCTCTCTCATCCATATGCCCAACCTCCCATGGGTTATGGTTTTCCTGGGGGAGGGGGCAGCACCTCCCGCACTTGTTCCCCTCCTAGTAGCATGTATCCAGGATACAGCATGCCTCCTCTTTTGGCCCACCCTCCTGGTCACCATACTGTTACCTAACCCCCTTATTATTCGTATCCACAATTTAGTGCTCCAGCTCCTCCAGCATCAGCACCTTCACTTCCCTAGCCTTCTCAACCCCTGCAACAGCAGTCACCGCCCCCTCAAGAGCAGGTGGATGCATAGCAGGGATTCATGGCTACCCAACCCCCTGACAGACAGGTGGCCACTCAACCTTCCCCTTCTAGTTCCTCCAATTACCAGATCCTCATGATGAACTCTAATCCACCTCTAACCGTCGACCTTAACCTTCAAACTCAGTCCCATTAGTACCCCAAGCCTCCCGCTCCGTCTGTCCCCGAGTCACCTTCTTTAGGGCCTACAGAGCCTCTTTCGACATCAAATGGTCCCTTGCATATCCCTCCGCCCAAAGTTGAGGTTGATACCAAGATTCTTAAGGGACCATTACGCCGAAATGCTGCTTCTGGTCGAGCTGCTCATTCATATATCATCGTAGATTATTTGGCACAATCTCCTGCTGTCATTTCAACACTGGAACTCCTCCAGTCGTGCCCTTCTCAAAAGAAGGCTCTACTATCTGTCATGGGTGCTGTAGATCCTGCTAATGACCAATTGATTGTTTTTGACACCCATCAATCATAACATCCTCCTCTTCCTGCTTCCGTAGCCTTCCAAATCCCAGTCAAAATCTAGAACGCTAATGTTTCTCGGTGCATCATTGATGAGGGGGCATCCACCTGTGTGATGTCCGCTTCGGTTTGGAAACAACTCGGATCTCCTGAATTTTCCCCTTCCGCAATCACCCTCCGTGCGTGGGATGGCCATGCCTCCCAGCCCATTGGTTTATTCCGTAATTTTACTATCACTCTTGCGGGCAAGACCGTTTGCGTTGACGTTGAAGTCATCGACGCCCCTCTTGATTATAACATTCTTTTGGGGCGTAGCTACACTTATGCTATGTCTACTGTCTCATCCGCGGTCCACCGCAAGATGTTTTTTCCTCATAATGGAAAGATAGTCACCATTGACCAGTTGACGTATCATGAGCCAAAATCTCAGGCCTCCCCTGAGTCGACCATCTCTTCTGTAGCCAATCAACAAACTGTTGATTCTTTGACCAGTGTCTCTCCCGGCATCTACAAAGACTCCTCTTTTCTTGGAACCTTCCCTGGTCTTCCTCCTCCTCCTGTCTCTGACCCTAGCTCATCCAATGTTTGCATGATGCAATTGTCTCGAGCTGCTCTCAAGCAACCTGCTTCAGCTAGTCAGCAACTGTGCTCTCCACAACCTGCTCCTAGCCCTTCACCTGTAGCTGGTAGTCATGAGCCCCTTTATCCTCCTGGAATGGTTCCTCCAAGCCTTATCCATTTAGGAGTCGTCCCACCTGGCCATTACCCCTCTGGTCAGATACCGTTCCTAGCTCCCCCACCAGGAGTGTACACGGTACCTGTCATGGCCACCCTCTCTCTTCCTAACCTAACCTTTGGGATTCCCGTCTGGTACCTTGATCCTCCAGCCTCAATCTTGCCTGGTCAACCCCAACCTTATCTTGCTTTGACCCCGGTTCAACCGGTCCCCAGGACTTCTCCCGCTGCAACAGTGCCTCAGTCACCTCAACAGGAACCACCTCCTGTTGCGACCGCTTCGGGTTAGCAGGGAAAAGCTCGCAAGGGGGCATCAAAGGAAAAGGTTGCCCCAAAAAACCCTGCCCCTCCTCGGCCTCCAAAGCATACCATCCAGTGTGCTTTGTGTGATGTTGTCGGTCACACCACCCATTCCTGTCCTGACTTCCCTCATCTCAAGCCCATGGTTAATGTCGCGTTCCCTAAGTCCACGGTCCCGGAAGCCTCTATTCCTTCTGCGACCGCAATCAAGAACCCCAAGACTATTCACACCAACCACTCTTGTGCTTTGTGTGATCTCCATGGCCATTACACCCATCTTTGTCCCCACCTCGAGGACTTCCGCACCTCTCTAGCCGCGGTCCACCAATTCGAGGCCAAGCGCAATGAGTCCACCTCTCCCCTATTTGCGCGTTTTTCTTCGGCAGAACTACCAGACATGACTGCTCCCATTGACATTCCCCCTCCTGATGTCGAGATGACGGAGCCTTCATCCACCATTTTCTACCTATCATCATCCATGAGACCCTCGGGGAACATTCCCTCTGAATCCTTCCCTGTTGTTTCGCTTGACCTTTCTTCAGTGATCACCCTGGGCTCAACATCGGTAGATCCTTTATCTGCTTAATCTTCTGTCACCTCTTGTAACGATGCGCATGTGAATCCGTCTTCTCATGATGATGAATCAGGTAGCTTCGCCGCGTCAGGTGGTCTTTCTTCCACCATTCACCCCATCTTCTATCATGATGACGAAATTATGGAAGGAATCACCTCCCCTGACTTTATCTATTCCCCCTTACATCGAACCCATGCGTTTGAACCACATACACCTTGTGGCCATTACATTGATACCAAATGTTTGGGTAAGGGGGCACCCATATTTGAGAGACCAAGAGAAGCAATTCTCCACAACTCTCCTAGTGTATCTGGTCATGTCAACTCTAGTACCATTATTCTTCCACATTTAGAAGAACCTCTAGAGTCCTGTATCACTTCAGATCACTCTAGGGACAATACCCCTTATCATTCCCTCATCTTACATCAGCAACCCAGTCTCTTCGACATTGTTGTTGTCTAACCTACAGGTTTTCTAGGAGAGCATCAGTTCATTATCTCCAAATCATCTCTTTGGGATAGTGACACCAGGTATGCCAAACCAGAAACTTAAAGTCCATTTGCTTCATATATACAGTACTAAAAGAGATTGGTAATCCTCCATTTCCTTTCTCAAACTGCATAACCACAACGAAAAAAAATGGCACACCACATCATTAACATTTGTTTAGATTCCCATTTTTCTAAATACATTTTGGCATGACCACAACATGCTTGGGGGCACCTATGCCCCTCAACCATAACCCTCCTCAAAATCGAATTTCTTCAGTTGCAACACTCATACTAGGGGCACCATTTGGCCTCCATACTTATCCATGCTCGTGTTGATGTTTGTCGTGAGTTACTATCTTGTACTCATTTTTTTTATGGTCCCCCATTGGACCTTTACTGTGTGGAAGCACCATCGAGTCGCCCTTGTTTAGAGCATCCACGTTGAGTCATCATCACATTCATGGAGTCTATCCCGAGTCCCTTTGTATCTCGCCATAGTCCTCCATCCTTCATTGATTGGTCCCTCTCTCGTGTCGCACATTATGGCCTTCAGCCCCACTTTCCCCCTATCCCTTATGATATTGTGTCAGTCGCTGCCATGTCATTCATGCCCTTTATGCTCTAGCAAGGGAAGTCGTCCATTCGCTACTCAGTCCCCTCCATCCCATCATCATCATTGGTATTAGTCTGTCCGTCGCTCTACTATTTTCTCTTGTGCCTTAGTTGAGGATCTCTCATTGCCTCACCTATGGCGGACCTTATTCTGTCGACATCAGCTCCTTCATTCTAGAAGACAGGTATAGAGGGCGGTGTACCTTGGTTCCAGCTTCCACTCTTGTTCAGTGCCTCGGATCAGGCAAAGGGATCTCTCATTACCCTTTGACTTGATTGTTTCTCCACTCCAGCTCCTTTCAGCATGATCGAGATCCGTATGCTTTATGGTTCAGTGATGCAGCAGCAGCTATTTGTGATTCCCAGGTGTGTGTGAGATGTCTCAGCCCTCATGAGGGGGTGGCCCTGCAGGTAGCCCCCCACATACCCGGATGACCTCTTCATTGCAGCCTTCGATGCAGCTCCATATATTTGATGATGTCAGCCTTAGCCGTTTGCAGCGCCTCTTTGATTTGCATATATCAGTCATATTTTGTGAGCCCTTCCCCACTTATAGAGGGCATTTGGGTTGTATTTGTATCTCATGTACTTAGATATTATTGTATAAGTCCTGATTGTTATCCCAGGCACATCATGTATGTGGGATCCCTCATTGTATTTTTATCTGACTCATGTTTATGTCGATTGTACTTTATGGTTCGGTCCCTTGTTTACTGGACACACTATTATTTTTTACTTTGTCTCGGCGGGCATAGGTATGCCTCCCCCGCCGCCTTTAGCACAGGTACCCTCTCATAAAAAGAGACTTGTTGCACCTGCAAGTCTCGTCTCCTCAGGGTCTAGTTCTTCAACACATTAGTCTACCTTACATTTCTCTCTCTGACTTCCCTTTTGATGTTTGGTGATTGAGTTCTTACAACGTACTTCGGTCATACGATTTTCTCCTAACACTCGCACGCTGGGGGGCAATCTGTTACACCATTTTTTGGTCATCTAACCTACTATCATTAGATAGACCCAAGTACACCATGTAAGACCAATTTTACCCTAAGTAAAATTGCTTTCACTATGTAAAATAACTTAATAAAACACATTTATTAGGTTGTTTATGGTCTAAACAGGAAACCCCAAAAGGAAATATTAAACAAACCTATATTGGTTTGATTTTCCTCAAGGAATAATTAATTAAACAATAATTCAATTATTATTCCTGGTCATGTTTAACCCAAAATAAAGAAATTAATTAGATAAATCTTTATTTATCTTATTATTTTCTAGGAATAATTATTTAAATCTTATTTAAATAATATTCCTTGTTAAATATGACTAAATCACCCATAAATAATTAAATAAATCATCATTTATTTGATTATCTTTCAACCACTTCCTTAAAATAATAAATAAATCATTTATTTATTATTATTCACAAATAAAGGGATTTGACCCAAGTCAAATACTTTTTCCCTCCAACAAATATAATAAAATATTCCATAAAAGGTGGATCTAGATTTGGTTAATGTTATTTTAATCATGCACCAAGATCTAGAATGACTCAATATTTTGTTATAAATAGGAGGGTTTTTCCTACCATTCTTCACCTTTTGTTGCCTATTAGATCACTCTGGATCTAAACTCTTGGTCTGACTTTGAGCCATTATCATTGTCACATTTTCCATTATTTGTTGTGTGAGCTCCCTTTGAGTTCTATCTTTGTCTGGGTTTTCTACACCAACAGGAGAGAGAAATGCTAGATCTGAAGTGCTGAGGACTTCCAAGAACCCATCCCATTGAGGAGAATTGGAAACACCTTCTTGTTTTCCTCCCATGTGCCCTTAATACAAAAATTCTTTCAAAAAATATTGTTCTTGTCTTGTCTATTGGATGTATGGAGCAAAACCTTATTTTTACTGCTTAATGTCTCTCTATGCATAGATCTGGTTTTTTGCAGCACTTGTCTTGATCAACTAACTGCAGATCTGAAGATATTGGCAGCCACATTTGATGTTAGGGCTATAAGTTATGCGTAGCTAAAGTGGTCTTTTTTCGCACACTTCGACAAAAGATTCATACTAACACCTATTATTTAGGATATTAGCCTTCCTTGACTGTGCAATACATCATGGCATCCTATGGTGTATATAATGGTGCCCAGGCAATTTGTTATAAATACAAGTGATAGATAACTCCCCTTTAACCTCTGTCTCAACTGGGTCTTCATCAGAACTGACATGCATGTAGCTATTAATAGTAAATCATCAGTCACTTGATAGATCACTACATGTGAATTAAATTTTATTTAATTCACTTGACCTCTCACTAGTGCAACAATCAGTTACAAGTAGTTAAACTAATTTTAACTCACTTAATTGAGTTAACTGATTTCTCATGCATTAAACTAATACACTAACTGCAACTTGGACTCTAAAACAAATAGAATCACTCTACATGCCTCACCAACCACCCTCAACTCGAATTTCATGAGATAACTGAGTCTATAACACTTAGTTAACTATTACAAGTGATTATGAGATAAGATTACAATTTACTGTCCAATTTATTTAAGGGATAAATAAATTTGATGCGCATTTCTTCTAATTTAATTAAGAAATAGTTAAATCAAAAGCCTCCATGGTAGCCATTTTTTGGATGTTGTTTTTGGATTCCAATTTCACTATTTCTAGTTGCAAATTTCAAAACTCCCTTTCAACAAGAAAGGAATCAATTTGTCCTGATCCAATACCTTTGGAATGTTCTTGCATGCAACACTTCCTAGTATTTTTCGCACAAGCAACTCTCCTAAAACTGAATAGCCTCCAAAAAAGTGAATCGATATAATGCATTTTTCATCAGAGTCTTCTGACTGCTGGATCCTACTAAACATGTCTATTGGACTCTCTGTGCTGCTGAGATCTGCATCCATGCACTCTACACTGCTGCCAACTCTGATCTACGCTCTAATGCCTGACACTTATCACTCTGATTTCTATCTTCTTAACATCTGACTGCATCAATTTAACTGATCCTTCCTGATACTATTGTATTGTGGTCTCCTCGTAGCTAGGTTTGATCCATGAGACACACCATCTCAATGAACCTTGCCCAAATTTCTTCTTGGGATTAATTTTTTGCATCACTCCACCTCACACATGGAGGTATAGCTACATGTAATCCCTCTTCGCATTTGGCTCGAAATTCCCCCCTCCTAGAGGTCTCTACTTGAGTGGACTCTTCCACTCAGTCTCCTCTCTATATCTCCAATTGTGGCTTCTTCACAACCTTCTAAGACTACTTCTCAGGCTGCATGTTGAGAGATAATTTCTCCCACTCAACCACCAATTCACTAACCGTTGATTTTCTCCTTAAAGCCTTACATGCATCCTCAACCTCGAGAGCATACAGGTTCTTGACTCTTGAACTGATTTGCTTCACCTGTCCCATGGCTATGTGTTTAAGGAAAACTTTTTCTTTTCTAAAAATCACTTCATAACCACGGTCTTCCAATACCGCTACAGAGACAAGATTCTTCTTTAGGCCTGGTGTTGGGTCTCAATCTAGCCTCCTAAACTGAGCTCATTTAATTGTCAACCAGGATTTGTAAACTGCTGAAGTGAAGTGTACCATATGTACCTAGGTGCTTGTTTCTTAATGTGTTGTGTGTAGTGTTTTGTGATGTTTTTGGTCTTTTGTGATGATTTATGATGTTTTTGGTCTTTTGTGATGATTTTTATGTTCACAATGGAAATGTCTAGAAAACTAATAGAAAGGGGTTGGTGGTCGAAACAGAGTTAAGCCTAATGTATGGAATGGCAAATGCAATTGGAAACACTGAAGCAGAATCTGAACTATGACTAAATAAAAGCAAAAGCTTGATAATGACTTTTTAGGCAAATGACACAAACTAAACTTGAGAAATGATCACTAAATATGCAAATCCTCTAACTAAACAGCTAAACACTAATCTTACCATGATGCAACATTTTGTTCTAAGCTCTTCTATTCTATGACTAATTCCTAGTTCTATTCTGCAATTTAATTGAATATCACAGAACCTTTACTCAAAGAGTTATTGGTTTCTTTTTCAAAGTAGTTCTTTTGAGGAAGAGCTCTGTTTATAAAATGATGAGGAGATTGCAGAAATACTTCAGACCTTATAGTGATGTTATCTTTTGTTCATGTGGTTATAGATCAATTATGGATTTCAGAACAAGAAGAAATTTGTGAATAATGAAGGCTGTCTTGTTAATCCTAACAACTGAAGTAATTTATTGTGCAATGGAAGACAATTTGAATATGAAGTGCAAGTGCAATGAGTTAATTTAAGAATGAACCTAAGATGCCACTAATCTAGAACAATGCTGAACTATAAGTCATCATCAAACTTGAAACAAAGTAACTGAACATGAATTAAATGCAATGAAACTCCAGAGCATTCTAACTATACTAACATGCATTATTCTATGAAGTTACACAATCTGTTTGTTCATCATTAATGATATTTTGGAAGAGTTCCTTCTTTTGGAAGGGGTAGAACAATTCTGACTGTGTAATTGAGTGCAATTGTAAGCAAATGGACTGAAAGCAAATGAAAAACTAAGTTATCACATCCATACCCTACTCGTCATTATGATGTCTTGGGCAAGCGTTTAAGAGCAAGATCAGAGATGATACTTAGTACAACACACAACTAAATCATTCATTATCACGGTCATGTCTTGAACTTCTTAAGGATGTCTTGGAAGAGTTTCTTCTTGTGGAAGAGTGATTAGAACAAGTGTAACTGTGATAGTGAATAGCAAAAACTACAACTAAATCCTACAGTACTATAGCTATTCATCATTCATCATTATAATCTGTTGGGAGAGTGTCTTCTTGTGGAAGAGCTGGAATGAATATAACTACAGTAGCTAGTTAAAACAACTATAAATTCAACTCCTAATCCTACAATACTATAGTCATTCAACATTCATCATTTTAATCTGTTGGAAGAGTGCCTTCTTGTGGAAGAGCTAGAATGAATACGACTACAGTAGCTAAAAAAAAAAACTACCAATTCAAATGCAAAACGTAAAGGCAGCTAGGAAAACTTATCTAATTTACGAAAAATAAATCCGTGCAAGAGGCAGGGGCCCTCTACCACTTGATAGCATTCAACTCCAAATTAAATCACGCCTTCAAAATAACTTTGTCTGCTCCATTAACGATGCAATAGTTTGAACATAACACTCTGCGTTTTCAGGAATGTAACACAGAGTTTAAACAAAATCTAGCAGCAAATCTAACATAAAATCTCCAACATAGCTCTCGGTCTCCCAAGAGTTTATAAAGAAAATGCACGTAACAATAATTACAATAATTCAGGAACACTGTCTTTCCTAATCCAAATCACGTTAGGATTCTTTGAAGTGGCTACGTGAAGAAGAAAAGACATCTGGACTGAGACAGTCCTAATAGAAGTCTTCCTTCCTAAATGTGTTCCCCACGTTCAAAACCATACCCAGAATTCATTTCTTCCTCCATGATGAGCAACGAACCATGTAGACATGACATGGATCATGCTCATATGCGGTTTTTCTCAAGAGGCCACCTGGAACATACTCAAACATGAAGGCAGCTGCAGAATCGCCGGTTAGCTACGGAATGTCTGCATTCTGCAGCTAGTTCCGGTCAAAATGCTTAACAATGGCAAAAATCACAAAATTCAACAAGTCAGTCATGTAAATCATTCTAGAAGTAATTTTAACTATATTCATTGATAAATTGGGTCTAAGATAGAAATGGACAAGGGAAAATGAGGTAAAATGAGGTGAAGGAAAGCACAATTTTGAGGCTCAACATACCCCCACTGTTGTCTCTTTGCATGTCCTCATGCAAATTATCCTATGAATTCAGAGGCTTCTACAAGGACATCTAATCCCCTTCTTCTCCTTTGTCTGGAAGCTAGAGGTCTTCTGGGTTTCCTGATAACAAGTTTGAACCTGAGGTTGGTGAGTGCCCTGATTAGCTTTTTATTCCTTGTCTTCAACTTCTCATTGGTCCTCTCCACTTTGTCTATATGCAGGGATAAGTTTGAGTTCATATCAGTTTTGAGCTTGATTTGATCTTTGAGAATTTCATTCTCATTTTTGATGTGTCTATTCAGTAATTCCAACTCATACCTATCCCTTCTTAATATATCTATTTCAGAGAGTGGAGGACTGGGGGTTCTCTCTCTGCTTTCTGAAGCTGTCCTCTCTAAAGTTTCCACATAGTCATAAATTTCCTGTTGAGCAGGATCAATTTCAAGGGTTCCTTCATAAAAATCCTCTTCATCATCCTCTTCAATGGGTGTTTCTTCATCTTCTATATTGATTACCCCCGTTTGTTTGATTAGTGTTTTCTTCAGTTTTCCCTTTAATCTGTGGCTTCTCCTAGGCTGAGAGGATCCCTCTCATTTCTTTGTGGCAGATTCCTTGATTATCTTCTCTTCCTTAAGTTGCCTCTTGATTCGAGTCAACTTCTCTAAAATGATTTCCTCACTGCTCTCTTGGACTGGTTTGTCAATTTCAACTTTTGAAGCCCTCCATTTCCTACTTCTCTTTGTAGGCTGTGGTTCAGGTGATGGTTCTTTTGCTTCTTCAAAATTATTCCTTATTAAGAAATCATCCCATGTATCATTTTTTTTAGCTAGATGATGCTCAATCAAAATTTTGACCAAACCATGATGATACAGGGTTGTCTCTAAAAATTGAACTCTTCTCTGAACACAGGAAGCCATCTTCTTCAGACTTTGAAGCAAGAAATATGGTAGGTTTAAGTCTTCTCTCAGAAAATGCATCATTAGTCTAATGTGGTAGACATAAAATGTCCCATATCTACCCTCACATGTAACAAATTTTTGTAAAAGAAGTAGTATGTTTCTCCATTTGTTTTTCAATGCAATACTGGGAATTCCTTTCTTGAATACACTAACATCCATATTTGGTGATTTTAAAATTTGTTTCCAGGAGTCATTGTGGAATTCTCTATTTTTAAACCATCTCTCCCCAGTTCTGGACAATCATGTAGCCTCTGCAATAAAAACTTCAGTGACAGTAAACTTGACATCCCCTATTTCAACTTCGGTCCCTTGAAATGCTCTTGCGAATGTTTTAGTGACTTCCTTATGGAAGCCATTAAATTTTTCCAAAAATTGAAGCCATCCTATTTGTTGTAACATTTCTTTGCATTGTGGGTAACCTTCTAAATATTTTGAACCCACAGGTTCAGTCCTTACGATGAAACCCATGATTTTTTTTTTTTCAATATCAAATTAACACTCTTCTACCCACAAAACAATGACTTTCACTTTCGGATTGAAATGGCTTCAAGCTCTAAATGAAAATGGCTTCAATTTTGGAATGACATACCTCTGATTGATAATGACAAATGCCTTCAAAACCTCAGACTGATATGCTTCTGTTGACAATTGAACTTTGGAGTGATATGCTTCTGTTTGATAATGAAAGCAGTTTCAAATTTCGAGTTGATATGTCTCTGATAGACAGTGGCAGATGGCTTCAAATTTCTTTTTGTGCAATACCTCTGGCTCTTAGTAGCAAAAGACTTCAAACTCAACACTGCAACACCTCTGTCTCTGGTAACAAAAGACTTCAAACTCAATCACTGCAACACCTCTGTCTCTGGTAACAAAAGACTTCAAACTCAATCACTGCAACACCTCTGTCTCTGGTAACAAAAGACTTCAAACTCCACACTGCTACAATTCTGTGTTTATAGTGAAAATGCTTCAAACTCCGTCCACAGTGATATTTTATCTGCCCACGGGATCAAGTGGCTTCGAGTCCTCACACTGTTATACTTCCAAATTTACCCTTCTACTCTGCTCTGCATTTACAATGCTCAATGTTATTCAAATTGATATCCTTTAGCTCTGCTCCTGGTGATAATAATATCTTTGTCTTCGGAATGGAATGCCGGCTACGGAATGAAGTTATGGCAATGGTCACGGAATGGAGTAGTGGAGTGAGGTGGAGGGATTGTATTAATGATTGAAGAGACGGCGGAGGATTTTACGACGGCAGAGGGAATCATCATTGAATGATTTGGTTAAGAGACGTGGAAAATTCAAACACCTCGGCCATTTAACCGCTTAAATGCTATCGGATATGAAATTTTAAATGGGAGATTTTAATCCAAAGTCTGTAGAGGGTTTGTTGGTATTGATCAATAAAAACAATTAAAACAACCTTTTCGAACAATCCATAACTAAACTATGATAAACTTTTATGAAATGCCATTATAATTTAAACTTGTTACCTCTGCCCTTTATTTGATTTTTGTAGCCTTTGTCTTCTTGTTCACCTTTGGAGGAGTCTTCATAATTTTCTTGATACTTTTGATTCATGAATACACTGGGTCACTTTGTTGTAATTCTGATGTCTGCTGGTTGATGCCTTCAGGGTTTATAGCTGCGGAAAGATTGTCGGGCTGCAGAAAGGTTGATCAGCTGCAGAATGTCCACTGAGCTGCAGAACATTCCTGTAGAGCACTTTAATCATGAAAATGGAATGTTTTTGGAGTATGGGTGAAATGTTAAATGTTATGAATGAAAATGTATGATGGATTATGGTGTGTATGAAGTGGATGATGAAATGGAATGGATTCAGTTCATGAAATGGAGTGAAATAACATAAGGACTGTACTGCAATTCATGACATGTTTTATTCACTTACAGCAAGATATTAAATTTTGTATTTTGATATGAAAATGAGATGGATGGAAGATGGAATGAGATGAATGAAATGTGGAATGGAGTGAAATATGAGTGATGGAATGAAATGGAGTATGGATGGATAAGTGAATGGAGTGAGATGAAATGAATCATAAGCACTATGGAACTAAACTTATGATTTTTATAACAGCTGCTTATAAGAACAAAATGGGAAAAGTTAGAGTGTCAGAGAAACTCTGATTTTCACCCTATCTTTTCTGTATAAAAATTCCAATCAATGATTGGTTTTCATGTTTATACCTTTATTTTTTATTTTTTATTTTTTATTTTTTTATTTTTTTATTTTTTTTTTATTTTTTTATTTTTTTATTTTTTTTTTAGAAGAGAAATGCTTCAGAAAATTTAATCAAGTTGATGAAGAAGAGAGACTCTTCTTCATTAACTTCACATCATTGTCTTCTTGGAACTTCTTGACAAACTCTTCTCTTGAGAGTGGCTTGTGGTATAGCTTCAGTCTATGGCCATTCACAAGAAAAGTGACCTCTTCTTCATCTATAGTTATGATTTTTACTGCCCCATTATCAAAAATTCGAACAATTTCATATGGCCCAAGCCAATGTGTCTGAAATTTCCCTTGAAAATCCTTGAATTTTGAATCAAACAAGAGAGCCCAATCACCCTCTTTAAATTTCTTCTCTTTGATATACTTGTCATGCCATCTAGCCCTTTGTTGTTGGACTAGACTTGTTTTCTGAACTGCATCTTGTCTGATCTCATCCAATTCATTAATTTGCTCCAGTCTATGCTTTTGTGCCTCCGTTAGATCAAGTCCTAGCTGAACTGCCATCTTGAATGTTTGAATTTGAAACTCTATGGGAAACAAAACTTGCTTTCCATAAACAAGCTCATAAGGAGTATGGCCTGTTGTGTTTCTCCATGTAGTTCTATAGGCCCACAAGGCTTCAGGAAGCCTATCTACCCAATCTCTTCTATGTAGATGAACAGCCTTTGTTAGGATTCCTTCAATGACTTTATTAGTGGATTCCACTTGACCATTTGCTTGTGGATGATAAGGAGTAGATGTTCTATGTCTGATTTTGTACTTCTCCATCATTTGCTCCACTAGCCTTGATGTAAATTGAGCTCCTTGATCTGTACCAATTTCCCTTGGGACACCAAAACGAGTGAAAATATCCTCAAAAAGAAAAGTAACTACAGATGATTCATTAGCAACAAGTAATGGTTTAGCTTCTACCCACTTAGTAACATAATCAGTGCAAACTAATATGTATTTCTTTTGTCTTGATGGAGGACTAATAGGTCCTACAAAATTCAAAGCCCATTTTTCAAAAGGTTCAATGTGTACTTGAGGTTGTAATGGCATCTCACCTGAAGGAGAAGGTTTCCCTATCCTTTGGAAACTGTCACACCTTTTTACATACTCCCTTGCATCTTTAAACAAAGATGGCCAATAATATCCTAAATTAAGGATCTTATAGGCTGTCCTCTTATCTGCAAAGTGTCTGCCACAAGGTTCATCATGACATGCCTTGAGAATTTCAAGCATCTCATCTTCACGAACACACCTTCTAATAATCAAATCTGGACCTGTCTTGTACAACTCATTAGCGACCCATGAATATCTTGCACTATCATTAATGATTTTTCTTTTATCCCTTGCATTCATAATCGAAGGAAATTTTCCTGAAACTAAATAATTAGCAATATCAGCAAACCATGGAGTTTGAGTAGAGATTGCAAAAAGATATTCATCAGGAAATTGATCTTCAACTGGAGTGTCATCTTTGATATTTTGAATTCTAGACAGGAAATCAGCCACAGTGTTTTGTTTTCCAGGCCTATCTAGAATAGTAATGTTGAATTTTTGCAATAATAACAACCATCTTATAACTCTGCCATTAGTAATTGATTTATTGATTAAATATCTAATTGCAGAATGATCAGTGTGAACAAAAGTTTCATAGCCTGTTATATAGTGTCTAAATTTTTTAATGGCATGAACAACAGCTAAAAACTCTTTTTCAGTTACAGTATAGTTTAACTCTGCGGGAGTCAAATTTTTACTGATATAATAGATGGCATAGGGAATTAAATCTTTCTGTCCCAATACTGCTCCTAGAGCTGTATCGGAAGCATCTGTCGAGATATGAAAAGGTAACTTCCAGCTAGGTCCCCTTAATATAGGTGCTTCAGAAATTTTGGTTTTCAGGGTTTCAAAAGCTAACTGGCAATCAGAAGTCCACTTAAATTCACAATCTTTGGTGAGTAATTTGAAGAGTGGAGATGCTATTTTGGTGAAGTTTTCTATAAATCTCCGATAATACCCCGTAAATCCTAGAAAACTTCTAACATCTCTTTGACAACTTGGAATGGATAGGTTAGAAATAACTTCAACTTTCGCCTCATCAACTCTAATCCCATCCCCTGAAATGTGGTGCCCTAAAACAATACCTTCAGTAAACATCATAAAACATTTTTTATGACTAAGTGAAAGGTTTGCTTCTTGACATCTTTTTAAGACCTTTTCCAAGTTTTCTAAAGCCTCTTCAAATGTATCCCCATAAACTGTAAAATCATCCATGTACACCTCTACACAGTCATGTATCAGATCAGAAAAAATTCCTAATACTGCCCTTTGGAATGTTGCAGGTGCATTGCATAACCCAAATGGCAATACTCGGTAGGCATAGGTACCCAAGGACAAGTAAATGTGGTTTTATCTTGGTCTTCAAGTGCTACTTGGATTTGATTGTAACCACTAAACCCATCTAGGAATGAAAAGTACTTTTTACCTGCTAATGTATCTAATACTTGATCTATGAAAGGTAAGGGAAAATGGTCTTTAAGAGTAGCTTTATTCAGTTCTCGGTAGTCAACACACACCCTCCATTTTCCATTTTTCTTAGGCAAAATCACCAAAGGAGAAACCCACTGACTATCTGAAATAGGATAGATGAAATTAACATTTAATAATTTTTGCAGTTCTTCCTTGACAATTTCCCTAAGATTTGGATTCATCCGTCTTTGAGGCTGTCTGATTGGTTTGCAATTTGCCTCTATATAGATGTGATGAGTACAAGTCTTGGGACCTATCCCTTTCATGTCAGTGTATTCCCATGCATATGCAGAAGAATGTCTCTGTAATACTTTGACTAACTCTTCTTGTTGAGATTTTTCTAGGTTTTTATTTATGTTCAAGTTTTTGCCTGGAAAAATTTCACTTGTAGAGCTGCCAAATTTGTCCATAGAATGAAGAGACATCTGTCTAGATGACAAGAACTCAATATTGGATCTCTCTTGAAATGATTCTTGTTTGTGTTCTGGAGAAGATTCAAAGTTTTCTATAGTATTCAGAATTTGATTATCTTCACTAATTTCTGAAATTGTGAAGAGTGGTTGTAAATATTATTCATCCTCTATCCATTGAGTGTCATCTAGTTCTGTAATTGTCCTGGCTGGAGGATATAAAGTGAATTTCTTTGTTGAACTACCGTCAGAAATATACATATCACCGGACCTACAACTAATAAAGGCATCAGCTGTAGCCAACCAAGGTCTTCCTAGTATAACAGGATGGCCTCCTAGATTATTCTTGGGTGTCAGGATCATGAAATCCACAGGGTACTCCCAAGAGTCTAGGGACATTGGAATGTCTTCTATTACCCCATCTGGTCTGATCACATATCTATCTGCTAATTGTAATAGTGTGGGTGTAAAGAGAAGATTAGGAAGTTTCAGTTTGTCCATGATTTGTCTACTCATGATATTTATTGTTGCTCCTAAGTCAATGAGTGTGTTTTGAATTTCAATGCCATTGATGTGAATTTTGACAACTGGATTTCCTGGGTCAAGGTACTTTGGAATAGTAATCTTACCCATCATAATGTCTGCTATTTGTCCTACCAGTTAAATTTTCTTGGTTTCTCTTATTCTTTTTCTTATTGTCTTCATACTCTACTCCTTTATTGTTTTGGCTAAAATTGGGATTTCCTTGATGGCCTGCAATAATGGAATTTTAATGCAAACATTTCTCAATTCATCCAAGAAGTCATAATTAGGCACCATTATTTGTTTTTCTACACCTTTATCAATTTGTAGTCTTTCCGGAAAGGGAGGTATAGAAGTAGATGTGGATGGTTGCTCTAATACCGGAGTTGGATTTATTGGATCTTTTTGTTTCAGTTTTTCAATGTTTTGGTCTTGAAAGGATGTATCTTCCTCAAGACTTTTATTAACCCGTAGGGAGTCTTCCTCAGAATTATCTTGTTCTTGTATGATCACAGAAGGTTTTCTCTTCTCAAGTATCCTTCCAGACCTAAGTTGAACATCACTAAGGTCTAGAGGAGTAATTAAATAAGTTGGAAATTGTTGTCCTTCTATCATATATGTATTCTGAGGGTTCTTATTATTAGGGTTTGGTATGGGCTGAGCTGGCAATTGATTGGATTTTGAGGAAATGGTAGTGGAAGTGGTTGATTTTGATGAGATTGGTTCGGATGATGTTGTTGAAAATTTTGTTGAAGATTTTGAGGAAAATTTTGTTGGGAATTTTGAGGATAAAAATGTGGATATGGTGGATAGGATGGTGGATACTGATAATATGGAGAGTATCTTCCATAGGGACCTTGTGTTCCTTGTGCCCAAGATTGCGATTGATTTTGAAATTGGGGCCAAGGTTGCTGCCAAGAATTCCAAAGTGGAGGTTGATTATACATTTGATCATGGAATCCTTGTGTCTGAGATCCCTGCCAAGGTCTTCTAGATACAAAATTAAGAGACTCTGTGGAATCTGTAGGAATTTCATCCTGAAAAACAGCCTTGAGACCAGGAAGAGAAGGACAATTCTTGGTCTCATGCTTCTCAGAACAAATAACACAGGTTTCTACAACTTTTACATCTAGAGGACACTCTCTCAAGGCATGCTTCTTCCTAGATTTGGGACAAAAGATTGCCAAGGCATCAGATTCAGCCTTTTGCTTGTTTTGTATCTTGAGGGTGTCTATTTGTTCACTAAGACTCCCTAAGATGTCAGATTTAAAATCATCAAGCATGTGTCCTATTTCTGATCTACTTACCGTCCCAGAAGCAGATTTACTTGCCCTTGCAAGAGCAGGATCTCTTGGACCTTTGACAGTTTTGGATTTCCCTCTGGAAAGGTTGATACATAACTCAGATATTTCAGGTAATGTGAGTTGTGATATATCCCCTTTTCCCATCATGTTAAGGATATCCAACCATTCATCCCTAATGGTTTTCCACAAAAGAGCTTTCAAAGTGTCTTGATCTAGGTTTTCCATTTGTGCCCTTTTTATGTTGTATTTAAATCTTTCCAACAAATCTTCTAAGTTTTCATCTTCTTTTTGTAACATCTTGAACACTTCTTCCTTATGATTAACCGGCATACAATAATCCAAGTATCTCTCCAGAAATGCTTGTTTCATGTCTTCCCATGTCCTAATGGAACTACTGCTTAAGCTCATAAACCACTTCAATGCTGCTCCTTTCAGAGTTGAAGGAAATAATTTCAATTTTTGAGCATCTTGAAGATAGTCATAAGTCCTACACAGCACTTCAAATTCGAACAAGAAAGTTTCAGGATCCTCAGTTTTAAGTCCATAGAAGTTCGGAAGGACAGAAGGTGAAATGTTTTTCATGGTTGTATTGGTTTCTTCATCAAGTATAGGGAACCCAAAAGAGCTTCCTATTCTACCTCTTCCTCCATATGCACCTCTACCTCCTCTTCCTCCTTCTCCTCTACCTCTACCTCTACCTCCTCCAAATAATGTGTGTTCTCCATTAACAACTCCTCCTCCTCCTTCTTCTGCCATGGTTGACTCTCCTGTGGAAATAGAAAGGTTTGTGTCCCTAACAGGAGTCTTTAGATCTTCTATAGCAGGTTCAGTAGATGAAGTGGAAGGTTTCTCTAATGGAATAGGTGACCTTAGATCTTCTAGAGGTCCAGGATAAGTAAAGGATGGAAGATGGGTTTGAGTTGAAGGTGTACTGGCTCTGGATCTAGATGAAACAAATGGTGTTCTAGATATCAAACTTCTGCCTCTGCTGCTTATAAATCTTCCCCTTGAATCTCTCTCCCTACGCATAAAATTGTTTTTGGATGCTAAGAAACAAAGTTTACCTAGTTTTCACTTCCCCGGCAACGACGCCAAAATGTTTGGTCTCAATCTAGTCTCCTAAACTGAGCTCATTTAATTGTCAACCAGGATTTGTAAACTGCTAAAGTGAAGTGTACTGTATGTACCTAGGTGCTTGTTTCTTAATGCGTTGTGTGTAGTGTTTTGTGATGTTTTTGGTCTTTTGTGATGATTTATGATGTTTTTGGTCTTTTGTGATGATTTTTATGTTCACAATGGAAATGTCTAGAAAACTAATAGAAAGGGGTTGGTGGTCAAAACAGAGTTAAGCCTAATGTATGGAATGGCAAATGCAATTGGAAACACTGAAGCAGAATCTGAACTATGACTAAATAAAAGCAAAAGCTTGATAATGAATTTTTAGGTAGATGACACAAACTAAACTTGAGAAATGATCACTAAATATGCAAGTTCTCTAACTAGACAGTTAAACACTAATCTTACCATGATGCAACATTTTGTTTTAAGCTCTTCTATTCTATGAATAATTCCTAGTTCTATTCTGCAATTTAATTGAATGTCACAAAACCTTTACTCAAAGAGTTATTGGTTTCTTTTTCAAAGTAGTTCTTTTGAGGAAGAGCTCTGTTTATAAAATGATGAGGAGATTGCAGAAATACTTCAGACCTTATAGTGATGTTATCTTCTGTTCATGTGGTTATAGATCAATTATGGATTTCAGAACAAGAAGAAGTTTGTGAATAATGCAGGCTGTCTTGTTAATCCTAACAACTGAAGTAATTTATTGTGCAATAGAAGACAATTTGAATATGAAGTGCAAGTGCAATGAGTTAATCTAAGAATGAACCTAAGATGCCACTAATCTAGAACAATGTTGAACTTATAAGTCATCATCAAACTTGAAACAAAGTAACTGAACATGAATTAAATGCAATGAAACTCCGGATCATTCTAACTATACTAACATGCATTATTCTATGAAGTTACACAATCTGTTTGTTCATCATTAGTGATATTTTGGAAGAGTTCCTTCTTTTGGAAGAGGTAGAACAATTCTGACTGTGTACTTGTATGCAATTGAAAGCAAATGAACTGAAAGCAAATGAAAAACTAAGTTATCACATCCATACCCTACTCGTCATTATGATGTCTTGGGAAAGCGTTTAAGAGCAAGAACAGAGATGATACTTAGTACAAACACACAACTAAATCATTCATTATCACGGTCATGTCTTGAACTTCTTAAGGATGTCTTGGAAGAGTTTCTTCTTGTGGAAGAGTGATTAGAACAAGTGTAACTGTGATAGTGAATAGAAGAAAACTACAACTAAATCCTACAGTACTATAGCTATTCATCATTCATCATCATAGTCTGTTGGGAGAGTGTCTTCTTGTGGAAGAGCTAGAATGAATATAACTACAGTAGCTAGTTAAAACAACTATAAATTCAACTCCTAATCCTACAATACTATAGTCATTCAACATTCATCATTTTAATCTGTTGGAAGAGTGTCTTCTTGTGGAAGAGCTAGAATGAATACGACTACAGTAGCTGAAAAAAAAAACTACCAATTCAAATGCAAAACGTAAAGGCAACTAGGAAAACTTATCTAATTTACGCAAAATAAATCCGTGCAAGAGGCAGGGGCCCTCTACCACTTGACGGCATTCAACTCCAATTTAAATCACGCCTTCAAAATAACTTTATCTGCTCCATTAATGATGCAATAGTTTGAACATAATACTCTGCGTTTTCAGGAATGTATCACAGAGTTTAAACAAAATCTAGCAGCAAATCTAACATAAAATCTCTAACATAGCTCTCGGTCTCCCAAGAGTTTATAAAGCAAATTCACGTAACAATAATTACAATAATTCAGGAACACTGTCTTTCCTAATCCAAATCACGTTAGGATTCTTTGAAGTGGCTACGTGAAGAAGAAAAGACATCTGGACTGAGACAGTCCTAATAGGAGTCTTCCTTCCTAAATGTGTTCCCCACGTTCAAAACCATACCCAGAATTCATTTCTTCCTCCATGATGAGCAACGAACCATGTAGACATGACGTGGATCATGCTCATATGTGGTTTTTCTCAAGAGGC